>JAAGEH010000041.1:20364741-20415977 GCA_011751065.1 Lasiurus cinereus | reverse complement strand
TAAAAATCATACACCTATGGATGTGGACAATGGGGGAGAGATAAGGGTAGAGGGAGGGGTAGGAGGGGGGAGAGGAACATTTGCAATAATCTGAACAATAAAGATTTATTAAATCAAAAAAATAAAATAAAAATATAAGTTAAAAAAAAAAGATAGGGTGTATTCAGTCCAACTAGCATGATTGAGTGGTTCAGCATCAACCTATGAACTAGGAGGTCATGTTTTGATTCCTGGTGAGGGCATATGCTTGGATTGTAAACTGGATCCCCAGTGTGGAGTATACAGAAAGAAACTGAACAATGATTCTCTCTCATCATTGATATTTCTATCACTTTCTCCTCCTCTCTTCCTCTACGAAATAAGTAAAAATGTATTTTAAAAAACATAGAGTGTATTCAACCGTGTCTAGCACAGCCAAAATAAAAGGAAAGTACAAACTGACAAGAATCATCTGTCTTTCCAGGCCTTGGTGGTCTTACAAAGAGTTGTTCCAAATGAATCAGGAGTGAAGATAAGATTGAAGCACAAAATAAAGAGAAAGACTTAGAAGGATATAAAAAATAATTTGAAGCCCAGCCAACATGGCTCAGTGGTTGAATATCAAACTATGAACTAGGAGATTGCATTTTGATTCCTGGTCAAGGTGCATGCCCGAGTTGCAAACTCAATCCCCAGTAGGAGGTGTGCAGGAGGCAGCCAGTCAGTGATTCTCTCTCATCATTGATGTTTCTCTCTCTTTCTCCTTCTTCCTTCCTCTCTGAAATCAATTTTTAAGAAATAATTTCTAATTTTGAAGGGATGAGAGAAAGAATAGAAGAAGTAAGTGAGATAAGGAAAAATAACTTTGAAAAGATAATAGAGAAATATGTTTTTTAAACATTGAAGTGAAAAACAAGTGTATAAAGGCTAAGAAAGAATAACTTCCCAAGATACCTTTGGTGTTGGGACTGTTGCACACCTTTACTTGAGATCAATTATTTTCCTATTTTATATATTTCTTACTTAGATCATGTGTTGTTCCCCAGCCAAAAGACTTTGAGCCTCAGATTCATGTGCAGAAAGCTTGAACTTAGGATCAATGTAGGCAGGGAAGATAGAAAGAGAAGTTAGATTATGGTAAAGATACAACAAGGACTCAGTCAATCCTGCAAGCAGCTCTGAAATTCAGATGAAGCATCAAAAATTCCATACTGATGTATGAGAATCAAGCCTTATCTTCATACACCAGTCACTGAATGTCAGCTAACACAGGGAGGGACATGATATTAGGTAAGGGAGCCAACTCTGGTCAATGGCTGACCATGGAAGATTGATGGCAAAAGGCAGTATTTCAGAAGTTGGGACAGACAGGTCCTTCAGTCCTAAAATGGGATCTTTGCAGCATATCACAGCTCCTATTATACTTGGCATTCTTGCTACCCCTGTTGATTTTTTTCTAAATATGCTTAGCAGTCCTTACATATTGGTGTCCATGACTGCATATGTTGCCTAGTTTGTTTAAATTTTAATTTTTATTTCTGCCTCCTATATATCTCTGAACTTTGAGGTGACTTCTGAGAGGATTTGTGAGGCCTGAGCTATATTTGCACCAGAGTGATGCAAACGTGTGCTATTGCTGGGGAACACCTATAGACCACACAGAAAAGATTCCATCCAAAAAATTTGTATTCAGATATCAGAAAAGATATATTTTAATTGTCAAAGCTAATTGATGGTGAGAGGGCAGGAAAAATATGCAGGGAGGGTTAGTGAACTGATCAAAAGGATTTTATACTTATGCCAAAAAACATAGACAGAAGGCCCCAGTCACCTTACTGTGAAAAATCATCTAGGTTTAATAATCATATAAACATTAGAGTTATTATCATCACCCCCACACACACATATAAGCCAAATTCCTCCAGAAAATACTTCTTTCAGATACACTATTAACTCTATGTACATAACGACACAATATGCCACATATAGGCAATTAAAACAACAGCTTGTCAAAACCGGTTTGGTTCAGTGGATAGAGCATTGACCTGCGGACTGAAAGGTCCCAGGTTCAATTCTAGTCAAGGGCATGTACCTTGGTTGTGAGCACATCGCCATTGGGGGGCATGCAAGAGGCAGCTGATCAATGTTTCTAACTCTCTACCCTTCTCCCTTCCTCTCTGTAAAAAAATCAATAAAATATATATTAAAAAAAACAGGTTAAGATGCACTGATGGGAACCATGGGCTCCATTAATTGCATTGAAGTTGTAATTTTCTAAAAGATACCACAGAGTCTTTTAGAAGACAACTGACCTTCAAAAATGAGCCTTCCCCCTCCACTCACTTGCAGATCAGATATAATATAATGTAATGTACATTGGCTAATGTTGCAAGAATAACGTTATCTATACTTAAATAATTTAAATGAGTAAACAAATATTTAAAAAATAAACAAAAAATTTCCTTCCATCACCATTTACCCATACACACCCTTTTATCCTCTTCTACTTTCTTTCCCCTCTCATACTTATAATACATTTGTCTGTGTCTATGAAGGCTTTTTGTTTGCTTTGTTTGTTTGTTATTATTTGTTTGTGTGTGTTATTGTTGTTTCATGTTTGTTTTTTGCTTAATCCCTTCACAGGCTAAGATCAGAGTACCAGCAAAGCTAGTTCTGGTGAAGACTGGATTGCCCACTACTGTCTTCTTTCTGTGTCCTCATATCATGGACAAGGCCATGGATCTCAAAGCCGCTTTTATAAGAATTTAACTTATGTGGGTTCCATACTTACAGTCATCAAAGCCTTGCTAAGGAGTTTGAAATTGATCTAGGACAATAAGAAGGAAGAATCTGTGGTATGTATTTGGAAGTGGACCTGACTTCATATCCTATCTCCAATAAAAATTAGGTGATGTGAGCTGTGGCATATTATTTAATTTGTCAGAGACTGTTATTTCATCTGCAATGGGTGAATAATAACTTATTAAACAATGTTGTGTGAAGAAAATAAGATAATAAATGAGAAAGCACTGTGGGAAAAAATTGTATAGACATGCTCTACAACTATAAGGTACCATTACCTCATAAATGATTGCAAAGTGCGCTTAGGAAATGACATGAAAACCGAAGACAAAGTGTAGTGATATCCAAAGGCTACTCAACCAAGAGGATCGATGCTTTCTTCATCATGGTTGATGTATGGTCGAGAATGAAGTCTGACAGCACAGCCAGCTCACTCAGCACTTCCCATGGCCACAGCATACAGCATGGCAATGCAACTAGGGCTCTTTCCAATTTCCAGCGGGCCCAAGGAAATGCAGAAAGACTCTGCTGAATCCACACATTTTGTATTGCATGCATGCACTTTGAAAAGGTTCTACTGTGAAGGTTACATCTCTGAATCAAAACGATAAGCCTGATGGCCACATTAGGAAACAATAATTATAAGCATAATAGCAGAATAAGAACTCTTCATTTTGAGACTTTTCTATGTGTTAGGAACACACACACACACACACACACACACACACACACACACACAAACACACTGTGATCTTATAAGGTTGAAATGAATACTAGCTCCATTGAGGCTTAAATAAGACAAGTAATTTGTCCAATATCATACCATCAATAAGTGTTACATTTGGCACTTGAACCCATTACTCATTTGAATCCTGTATTTTCAGAACCTTATGTAATAAGATATCATACCAGAAAAATATAGAGACTTGTATTTATGTGTCAAAACAGTGATAGCAATGTAGCCATCACTATAATGTCAATGAAAACAAGGGGAAAAAAGACAAAAACTCTTAGTATCTTTAAAATTAAGATGCACAGACATCATAGTGCTATAATCTCAGAAAAAACAGTCAGTCAATAGAAGATTCTATAGATTCCAATGTAGAAAAAATGACCCAAGCTATGCCAGATGGCATGTGATGAGTTATACTCATGAAATTAAGTTTGGATCAATCCAAATTCAGCCAGGCTGTACTGCTTTGAGCCTTTTTTGAGGTCTAAAAAATGGACCCCAAAGTTATATTTTATTTTTAAAAATAATAGTATTGATAGAACAATTCTGTAAACATAGAGCATTTGGATTTTAGCCAGACATTAGGTCTTTCATTTTAGCCTTGTGAATGAGTTGAAGAAACATGAGCTAGTAAGTTTGGTTTAAAGTGTAAATAATTCAAATATGCACTTGGTAGGAAATGTTTAATGGATTAACAGCCTTATGGACAGTCAGTCTGAATTATAGTGGCTGTCTACATTAATATCCTAGGAAAGAAAATGGTTTCCAGATTATAAAATAGCATCTACTAAAGAATAGGAGCTTACTGGTTTGATAGCAGAGTCAGCATCTTCCAACACTAGGTAATATGAAATGTTAATATGGACAAATGAAAGTTTCTGCTCTAAGATCTAAAAACTAAGCACAGAATCACTGACAGTCAGTTACCCACATCAGGAACTCCACTGCAGAGAACACAGTTGACAGGAACTCAATAGGTCTCTGCAGGCCATGGAGTAGAGATATCAAAGTCGGCAGTGATAATTCAGTTCCCTCAGTAGAATGACAGTGTTTGTAACCCGGAAGCAAAAAGCTTGTTCTCACATGCATGAGTATGCCCTGATCAGTGTTTCACCTTAATGAAAAATTAGTCATAAGAGCACAGATTGATTAAGGACTGAAGACCAAATACATGATGAGAATGTCAAGAAATTCTAATGAGGAGGTAAGATCATTAATCGTCTCAACACCAGGAGACTCTCCTGCTCATTTTGATAACAAATATATCTTTCCATTATGGATAAAAGATGTTTATAAATGTTGGAGTGTGAGCAGAACTTGGGAGAACTTGAAAAAGGCATTGTAATGATAAGTGAGCACCTTGGTAAAATTCCTGAAATTCTTCCTCTAGTCAAGGTTTGGGATATCACATTGATTGCTCTCATGAGAGACTCATCAGCTCCAAGAGCTCAATAAAAGCTTCTAAGCAATACAGATATCTCTGCCTCATCTACATTACCTGGAAACCCTAAAAGATGTTGCACATAAGAGCAAAGTTCCTCTTACTGGCACCAAGAGGCATTCAATAAATATCTGATGACTAGATGAATAAAAGTCCTTCATTCTGCTAGGAAAAGGGAACAGAAAGGTTCGTAACAAGGCAATCTTAAAATTAAACAAAGACATTAAAATTCTAACACTTGTTGAGTATAATAAAATTGTGAAATTGATGTAATATAATAAGGATTAAACTAGAATAATTTTCTATCCAGATATTTTGAACATTACAAATATTCTTAATAACTGAGAGTTCTGAAAAACAGCATGTATGTGTATACACACATACACACACACACACACACACACACACATACTGAGCCAATAATCACTATATGTGGATACAGAATAACTCTATGCTTGCCATAAGAACTCCTTGCTACACAAAATCTAGGTCTCTAGATTGGGCCTCATGATTTCCTCATCCTTTCCCAATTTCCAATTTTGAAACTATTTTCATCACATCCTATCTAATAAAAGAGTAATATGCAAATTGACTGTCATTACAATACCCAAGATGGCCGCCCCTATGTGGACACAAGATGGCCACTACAAGATGGCCTGCAGGGAAGGGCAATTGTAGGCAATCAGGCCAGCAGGGGAGGGCAGTTAGGGGTGACCAGGTCAGCAGAGGAGGGCAATTGGGGGTGGCCAGGCCTGCAAAGGAGGACAGTTGGGGAGGACCCAGGCCTGCAGAGGAGAACAGTTAGGGGCAGCCAGGCTGGTGGGGGAGGGCAGTTAGGAGTGACTAGGCTGGCAAGAAAGGGCAGTTAGAGGCAATTGAGCTAGCATGGGAGCAGTTAGGCATTGATCATGCTGGCAGGGGAGTGGTTAGGGAATAATCAGACTGGCAGGCAAAAGTGATTAGGAACAATTAGGAAGGCAGGCAGATGAGCAGTTGAGAGCCAGCAGTCCTGGATTGTGAGAGGGATGTCTGACTGCTCTCAAGGGGTCCTAGCTTGGAGAGGGTGCAGACTGGGCTGAGGGACACACATGTCCCCAACCCCACACACAATTTTCATGTACCAGGCCTCTAGTATTAAGATAATCTTAAGTACAGGAGATTTTCCTCTGAAAATGTGTTAGAACATTAGATGCCTTAGGGGATGTATTAGAGTGCTCCAGAAAAACAAAATGTATATGTGTGAAGGGGAGAAAGTGTTATAATAAGTTGTTTCATGTGATTATGGAAGCTGACAAGTGACAAGTCCCAAGATCTGAAATCAGGTGTAGGCAAGCTGGAGACCTTATGGATTTAATAGTGTATTTCTAGTCCAAATGTGAAGCCTGATAGTTAGGAGAGCTGATGATGTAAGTTCAAATCCTAAAACCAGCAGATTTGAGACCCAGTAGAGATAATGTTTCAGCCAAGGTCCAAAGGCAGGAAAAACTGATATCCCAGTTCAAAGGCAGTCAGGTAGAAGGCAGTGTTCCCTCTTAGTTGAGGGAGGGCCAGGCTTTTGTTAGATTCCTGCCTTCATCTGATTGGATGAGGCCCATTCAGATTAGGGAGGGCAATTTTTTCCATGATTCTGCCTCTCTTTCCTGCATAGTCTACTATTCTCCCACTAAAAATAAACCCTCAGGAAAGAAAATACATTTCTACTAACAACTTATATTGATGTGCAATCTTTGTTTTTTCTTCCATCTTAGGTAGACAAATGCTAATGCCCAGCTTTCACTGTAAAAAAAAAGATGGGTTGGGAAGTTGCATTGCCTGTAAAGGCATTGCAAACATTAGCTGATTAGAGTAGAATGTGTTTTGTGAGGGAAGCATTATTTTTCTTCATCCTCTCAGCAAGGCCTAATACTCACACTACCTGTTAGAGCCTTTGTCTGTGGATAATTTAGTGGCTTCAAATTCTTCACTACATCAAAAAGTCTCATTAATCTCTTGTAACCTATGGCTGCCACTATTTTACTATTTCCCTTTATGTCATAAACTTCTCAGCTCACCAAGTGGCAGCAGAATGGAAACCAAAACTGACATTTGATACCAAACACAGTGGCTAAACCTTTCCCCCAGGTTACCAGATCAGAAGAACAGTCAGCTTCAAAAGAATTCAAAGCCACTTCCATGAAAGCTTTCCAACCTTAAGTTTTGCTTTCAACCTAGCTTCAGCAGGATTTATGCGTGCAAGTTTTATCTTTTTGAATAAAAATAACTGCAGTGTAAGCAGTATCTAAACAGGGGATACAGAATTGAAAAGGAAAAAAAACTGAAATTAGGAGAACTAAGAAATGAGACTTTCAGGAAAAGGCTAAGCTCATGTTATTCAAAGGATAAAAGCAGTCGGTGTGTCTCAGAAGAAAATCTCTTCGGGAATATAAAAGAAATGCCTACCACAATATGGCACATCAGGAGAAGTAAAATACGGCTCAGAGATGCTCCTGATGCTTATTAAAGTAAATATTATCTTCTTTGTTCAATTATAAAAAGAGAATTTATTTAATTTTAAATTAGGTTTTTTAAAAGAAAATCAATTTCATGACATATAGCATTTAAATTTACATAATATAAAATGCTGTTAGGATAGCATATTTGGCTTATTATCAATAATGTTCCCAAACATCATTTATTACTTAAAGGTGGATTTCCTAAGCAATTAGGCAATGTAGCATTCTAATTAAAAATTAAATCAGTGTTCAAATAAGCATAACCGAATAATAACTGAAATCCTCTAAAACACATTAAAAGCTAGAAGAGTATCTGATTTTATCATATTTTTAAAAATCTCATCATCTCTTAAGGAAATTACTTTGAAAATGCATTTAGAAATCTTCTATTGGGAGACTATCTGAGTACTAACTTTGAATTAATGGTTATGGTTGTGTCCTTGTTTTCTTCTTCATTTACCATAGTGGTCCATTCAGCGTGGGAATGAAGGGGCCCCAAGGAGTGTATGTGCTATTGGTAGGTCTGGAGAAGGTTTCTAAGGTCCTTGAAGTCTTGAAACAGTGATTTTAAAGAGTTCTTAACCAACTCCATTATAATTCCCAAGGGAAAGGTATGTTAAGTGAGATAGGATAGAACAATTACTGAGGGTACAGAAGACTCTGGAGTCAGACTGCCTAAGTTCAAGACCTGGTTTCACCATTTATTAGCTGCATGACTTTAGCTACATTAATTTTTCTGTCTGAAACTCAATTACCTTATTACTAAAATGGGAATCATAGTACCACTACTTCAAGGATTATTGTAGGTATTAAATTAGTTAATATAGATAAAGTCCCAGAATGATACCTGACACATGGTTAAGTGCTCAACAAATCTCTAATTTGTTCATTGGATGGGAAGCTAGCATAGAGCAAAAAACAGAGTAGAGTCAGAGTGACAATCCTGGGCCTGCTATGTAATTCTGTGTGACTTTGGGCATGTTATTGAACTTCTCTGATCCCCTATCTTCTATTCTTCAAGGGGAATGCCATATCTACATCACAGGTTGTTAAGAGGATTAAATGAGGTCATGAGGGCCAACTAAGTTCATAACTAAAAAATCAGGTTAAATGTGAGCTCCCCCAGGAAGGGACAGGGTATGCACCACCAGGCCCTGTGCTCTATGTTCTTATTTTCACAAAGACCTTTAATCAGGTACTGCCCTTTTGCCCCTATGCTTATTGGAAATATTTAAGAAAATTTGATTCAATCTTCTTTTTTTTTCACATGAAGTTAAGGGCAAAAGGCAGTGCTTCCAAAGACCTCCCAATGGCACAAGTTGGTTTCCAAAGACAAGGGGCCAATCGTGTTCATTTTATATTCTTGGCAGGGTGCATTAGAGTTGATAAAATGTAGTCAAATGCAAGTGTATCAATTGCCTGTGCTTCATGAAAAAGAAATGCAAAGAATTTTGCCACTTCCGTTTTCCCTCTCACACTACACTCCTTAAAATGGTGACCTCACTTGGAACCAGACTCACCTTCTACTAGATATGCAATATGGCACCACCTGAAATGGCATTTTGTTACAACTCTATAAACCACTGGGTCTCAAATCAGACTAATCCAGAAGAACTTTGACCTAGGTATGTGGTGAGATTTTGTTTTGTCTCATCTGACTGTTACTGAGTATAATTCTGAGTCATCTCTGTCATTTGGACACTTTTTCTGCAGAGAAAACACCGCCAGGCCTTTCCACACTGGCCACTCATTCAGGGTGGAAGGCCTCAACTATTACTTACTAAAGCATGATTCAAACAGAAAACACATTGTGAGAATTGGGAGAAACTCCAAGACTCTACAGTCAACCCCAGGGCTCCCTCAATCTCTGCTTACCTTTGATGTCTTCAGGCCTTAAGCAGGTGAAAAGAAGGTATTGTTTTATCCAGAGAAGGTAAATACTAGCTGGCCATGGCAGAGGATAGGATCTAGCAAATTCTGCTTCCTTCTTCTGCAAATGTGAAGGCAGTATCTCCTGCCCCTGCTTCTGCCTGAATCACTGACCCTTCACCTGGCTCAAGTCTTTTAAAGAGACCTTTAGCCATGCCTGTCCTCCAATTTAAGATAGACCTTCTGTCTATATGCTACTACCTGTGGTTGGCAAAATTCTGAGATGTCCCCCAAGATTCACACCTTTTGTGGATGCCATGTATGATCCCAGGGATCTTTGAATATGATGAGGTTGTCTCTTCTGTGATGAACTTCTGTTCTGTGGCACACTTTACTTTAAGAAAGGGAGAGGACCTTGAGTGGACCTGACCTAATCAGAAGAGTAATTAAAAGGTACTGAGGTCTTCCTAAAGAAAGAGAGTTAAACATGTGAGACATTTAACATGAGAGACTATCCACTGTTGGCTTTGAAGATGGAGGAGCTACGTGGCATGGAATGTGGCATCATTAGGATGAGAGTAGACCAAGTTTACAGCCACCAAATTATTGACCTCACTCCTCCAGCTCTAAGGCACTGAATCAACCACATAGGCTTGGAAAAGAATTTTGACTCCAGATGAGAAGGCAGCCCATTTTTGCCTTGATTTAGCTTTATGGAACCTGAGCAGAAAACCTAATTATGCTATCTCTGGATTTCTAATCTATGAAACTGTGATCAAACAAATGGTTGCTGTTTTAAGCTTCTGAATTCATGGTAAGTATGAGGCAATATATAACTAATACACTCCCATATGAAGCTATTTTACCTTTCAGAAACTTATCTAAGCTGCATAAAGACAAGTACTGTATCTTTTTATTTTTAATATATTTTATTGAGGTTTTACAGAGAGGAATGGAGAGGGATAGAGAGTTAGAAACATTGATAAGAGAGAAACATCAATCAGCTGCATCCTGCACATCCCCTACTGGGGATATGCCCACAACTAAGGTACATGCCCTTGACCAGAATTGAACCTGGGACCCTTGACTCTGCAGGCTGACACTCTATCCACTGAGCCAAAGGTACTGTATCTTTTATTCGTTCTCTGTCCCCAACACACAGCTGAGTGTCAAGAGTTTTATAAATACTCAATAAATTTATATTTATGTCATTACATATATTAATATATCTTTTAAAATCAGATTAGTTTCAATTAGATAAATCAAATTATTTCTATATGAAGTTAGAGAGGAATACTGTTGCTATTTGCATTAACATATATTATTTTCACTTCCATTTCTTTTCCTTGATATGACATGTTTCATTGCTTTCTTTCATTAATTTAAACAAGACTAGACTCTACCTATGCCTTTTCTTTTCCCCAGCCCCTGAGCTCTTAACTCAGGTTTGGGGCAGCAAAGTAAGTGTATATGGGTGCTCCAGGCCACTTTCATCAAAATGATATATGATGTTTCTCTTGATGAAATCATCTTTTTTCCTCCTTTTTTATTCCCTCCCCTCCTAGCATCCCTTTCTCATCTGCTCTATGATTATTAACTCAACCCACAAAGGTATATAGCTTGCCAAATGCCCTCAACCCTGCCATTGCCCAAGCCTACTCAATATTGTCTTTGCTCATGAGATTTTCCTCTGTCTATAGTGACCTTGGACATCTTCACTGCATGAAAAAATGTTATCTTATTCATCAAGACCCACATTAAAAGCCAACTCTACTTTAAAACTCCCCAAAGTCTTCTCTCATCATTATTTTATAAAAAGCACCTTTGTTAATAAAGTGATGCCAGTTCTATAAAAACGCTATCTGTTTACACATATACGAAATCTCCTCTGGCCCATGAATCCTTTGGGGTTGAAAAGATGCCTCCATACCTGGCAGAGTGTCAATTACAATTAAATATTTATATATTCATCTACCATTTTATCTTTGCTCATAGTTGAAATGATTTAAGGCTAGACTTTCAAAGAGCATCGATGTGTTAAATAGGAAACCTTGAAAGCAGTGAGGCTTACACACTGGTTTAAAGGGAAATGCGCTTGGTGACACAGAGACTCTTGCTAACCCACTATTGAAGGAGGTAAATGAATGAACATTGCACCATCCTGTCTGACTTCATTCATGGGACTTGGGCTCTCTTGCAACTTGAAATAAAAATTTTTTAGTCCCAGAAATATATTTTAAAAGTAAAAAAAAAAAAATACTGCTGAGACCTGTTTGGCTCAGTGGATAGAGCATCGGCCTGAGGACTGAAAGGTCTCAGGTTCGATTCCGGGTGGGGGCATGTACCTTGCCTGTGGGCACATCTCCACTGTAGGGCGTGCAGGAGGCAGCTGATCGATGTCTCTCTCATCGATGTTTCTGACTTTCTGTCTCTCTCTCATCCTCTTTGTAAAAAATCAATAAAATATATTTTTAAAAAAAGTAAAAAAATACTTTTTATGAGAGAATATAACATCACAATATTACCATATTATATACCTGGTATGAATTAGGCAGTGAAATAAGGAGACCAGAGAGATAAACATAACCTAATAGAGATGGATGTTCATATATTTAGGCATACAATGTGGAACAAAGGTTTAATTTTATGTTATTCTAAATGGACTAAATTGACCAAAGCAATTTGATGGAATAACAAAAATATCTAGGTTTTATTAAGAACTTATTATGTGTCAAGTGATTCACATATTTATTTAATTGAATCTTTAAGGCACCTCTAAGGTAGGTAAATAATATTATTTCTTATTTCCATTTTTAATTTCTTTTTATTGATTTCAGAGAAGAAGGGAGAGGGAAAGAGAGATAGAAGCATCAATAATGAGAATCATTGATCGGCTGTCTCCTGCATGCTCCCTCTTGGGGATCTAGCAGGCAACTCAGGCATGTGCACTGACAGGGATAGAACTGTGACCTCCTGGGTTATAGGTCAATGCTCAACCACTGAGTCATGTAGGCTAAGCTTATTTCCATTTTATAAGTTAGGCCAGTGGAGCTGGCAAAGTTATACTTAGTCCAACGTCACATTACTAGTAACTGTCAGAGCCAGTACTGATACCCATGACTGACTATGCTAAGTACTCATGGAAGATAAAAAATAAATGATTTTACACTGATGTGGGCTGGGTGGGGTGGGGCTGCTCAGGGTACATCAAATACCAGGAAAAAGAGAGAGGGTAACAGAACTCTGGACTCAGGTGCCACCTTATGAAATCAGATGCTTGGTAAACTGTACCTCTTACCCTCTGAAAAAAAATGGAACTAGCCAGTCTGGGCTAAAATGATCAGAGAATAGATATCAAATCCTGCTTCTATTGTCCTGGATTAGGGTTTCTCAACTTTGGCATTATTTGCATTTTGTTGTGGGAAACTGTCCTATGCACTGTACTAAACTGATATTTAGCATTTGTTGCCTCTGCCCACTAAAACTCAGTAGCACCTCCCAACCAACTGTGACAACTAAAATGTTTCCAGATATTGCAAAATAGTCCCAGCAGGGGTGAGATAGAAAATTACCTGAGTTTGAGAACCACTGTCCTAGTAGACAAGTACAAAGACAGGAATCAAAGGTCTGGGTTAAAGTTCTGTAAATCGCATGATCTTTCCAAACCTTGGTCTCCATATCTGAAATACATACACACACACACACACACACACACACACACACACACACACACACACTAGTGGTGGCCCAGTGCACAAAATTCATATATGAGAGGGTGAGGGGAGGAGTCCTTCAGCCTGGCCTGCACTCTCTCCAATTTGGGTTCCCTTTCGTAATCCAAAACCATTGGTTCCTAAGTGCTCACCTGCCTGCCGTCCTGCCTGTTGACCCTAACTGCTCTTCTGCCTGCCTGATGCCTCTAACTGCTCTCCTGCTGACCTGATGGCCTTAAATGCTCTCTTCTCCTTGTCTGATCCCCCTAACTGCCTATGTGCTCTCCCCTCCTGGCCTAAACCCCCTAACTGCCTATGTACTCTCCCTTCCTCTTCATGCCTTCAAACCCCAGCCCAGGAGTGATGAGAGCTTCCTGTTGAGGCCCAACCCTGCCTGACATCCCCCCTCTGGGCTGGGTGGCACCATGGGCCTGTGTGCACCTCTGCCAAGGAGGCCACGCCAGGTGGTAGCTTCATGTTCTGGTAGCACAAGTCGCAGCCCTCATCCCTGCCCAGCAGCTTTTTCCTGTGCATATCTCTCTCAGGAGCAGCTTCAAGCTTCAAGGCAGTGTGACATTAGCTCAGGGCAGGCCTGTGCACACCTGTCCTGGGGGCAGAAGTCCTTGCCCACCAGCTCCTGTCTGTTGACAGGTCATGCATGACTGGACACCGTTAGGACCAATTAGCATATTCCCTCTTTATATATATAGATTGATTTATGTTCTAACTAGGTCCTGGAACTCTTGTAAGATCAAAAGTGCAAACTTAAAATGAGGTCATGTCTATTAAAACAGCAGCAATAGGAAAGGAAATATTAGCTCCCTCTATGAATTATGCAGAGTTTAGCTAGAGTTGTAATCTGGGGAAAGCACAGGAATGAATATTGAAAAAGCTGAGTTTTATCCTGGCTCTGCCTCTAGTACCTAAGTTTCTTAGAACATGTATTTTCAGGCCACCTTCCTGAGATTATACTGAACATTTGCATGGCAATTATCATTGTTTTTGTTGTTATTATTAAATTGCCTTGAAACTTTCCTGCTTTACACAGCAATGACCTGTTTCTTTTGGAAAATTGTCTTTGCCTCACCAGGTAAGTGTCCCAATAGGAGATAAACCCATTGGTGCCGCCTCCTATCATAGAAGCCCACATATAGATGTCTCTTCTCATCACCTCTGCACAGCTATGGAGCCAGCATGTTACCAAGCTCAGCCTGTGTGCTGCTCTTGCCCAGAGCTTTGAC
Source organism: Lasiurus cinereus (assembly GCA_011751065.1). Lineage (NCBI taxonomy): Eukaryota > Metazoa > Chordata > Mammalia > Chiroptera > Vespertilionidae > Lasiurus > Lasiurus cinereus. The sequence goes on along the minus strand of JAAGEH010000041.1, from coordinate 20,401,707 downwards.
TCCTGACCAAGGGAGAGACTCATGGAAGCATTGCTTTACTGCATTGCACCCTTCTTATAAAAACTCACTGTGGTTGGATTTTTAGCTTTCTAGAGTTGCCATTTTTCATGCACTGATTTCTAGTTTCCCTCTCACTTCTGTATAAGAGCCTGCTGATTACCCCTAATTGTACTTTCTCCCCTTCTTCCATAGTAATAGTACCCAATTTTTTTATTGTTTATCACATCACCATACAGAATAAAATGTATTTCTCAGGTTCTTCAGACAGCTAGGTTGGACTGTATAATTAAATACTGGCCAATGGGGGATGTAAGCAGAAATGACATATGCAAATTCCAAAAAGTGATCTCAAGAGGAAAAGCCATGCCTTCTTTTTTTCCTTTCTTTTTCCTTCTGTTTGGAAGGTAGATGCAATGGCTGAACTTTCAATAAGTATTTTGGACCATAAGGTCATCTTGGGAATTTGAAAGTTTTGCCTGGAATAAGTATCTTGGTTTCCTGGCCAAAGCACTGTGCCAGGCATGGATTGATCCTTTCTAGAATTCTAAAACTTGAGAAAAAGAATAAACTTCTGTTTTGATTACTAGGGCTGGTATTTCAGTTTTTTCCACTGACCCTAACGAATTCACCCTTTTGCTTCAGTTGGCCCTGGTTACTGTCTATTGCTAATGCCTCTTTCAGATGAAGGTGACAGAAAATTCTATTCAAACTGCCTTAAACAATAAGAAAAAATATTGGCTCACACAACTGCAAAGTCCTAAGGTAGCCTAGGCTCAAGTACAATTCAATCAACATTTCAAATAATTTCAATCACCAGAGATCAAATTTTTTCTCCCTTTCTGCCATCCACAATTTCAACTGCATTTTCAATTTATGTATGTTGATTCTCTAGCAGATTCAGTAACTCTTTATGAACTCCCAAAAAGGCTGAAGTAGTTTGACACTTCACATTTCATTTTCACAATGAAGAAAGAGAAAAGGTTCCCTGCAGTAGCCCCCAAAGAAAAGAGGACACTCACTTCCTTTCTTCTTTCCTCTCTCCTTCATCTCTCCCTCCCTTCCTCTCTCTCAATCTCAAAAAATAAGTAAAAGAACAAACCCCAGGAAACATATCTTCACAATTTTCTGGCTCTTTATAGCTTACATGCCTACTCCTGCATCAATCACTCTGGAGAAGAGGTTAGAGATATTAATTGGCTTCCATTAATCAGGCCCTACTCCTGAGACTAGAAAGCGGGTCATTCACACACAAACCATATAACTTAAAACAGGTAAAGTGGTTTCCCAAAGCAAAAGGTAGGTGTATTGATCTGTAAGATAGCAAAAGCAATATTTATCTTGCTTGCCTGGAAAGGTTTATATAATCATTAATTACAATAGTCTAGGTGAAGGTGTTTTGAATATAGTCAATTACTACATAAATATGAGATACTATTGTTGGTGTTAGAATGCATTCCTCTTGTACTTTGCTTTTTCCCATTGAAGTTTCTCAGACTTTGTGGCATGACTTTAAGAGTAACAGTAACTTACAATTTTATAGACTTTCCCATAACTTGAAGGCAAGCATTGATGATATTATAATCCTTTCAACGACAATTGAAACTATTTCCTCCATTTTTGCCTATTGTAGGTTTGCAATATAGCAATGACATGGTCTTTATCTCCCTTTAAAATTTGAGATATACTTAACTAAATCAAACTTTTTGAGGTAAGACTATAACAAGGGAATAAGAGGGAGAAGGTGCTACTGCCCGATACTCTTTCTCGGCCTGGATTATTCATTTTGCACATGAAATTAAAATTATTCAATGACTTTCCAACACTGGGAGGGTGGGTAAATTCAAGCATGGCCCTGTGTCATAGGGCCCTGGCTACCCTCTAAAGCTATCCCCCAGCTCTTTCCCTTTTCCTGAGGTGATACCAAGCTTCCATCCTCTCCTCATTGTGTCACAGTCTCTCTTGGGCCAAAGATTAACATTTCCTTTGCCTGTAATACCCTTGCCAACCTAGAGCACCTGCCAATACCACCAACAGTTCCACCAATTTACTAGAATCAGCTTACATACCATTTTCTCAGGGCAACCTTCCCTCTGATATCATGAGACCTAAGTGAATCCCCCATTATCTGGCTCATTAGCATGATATGCTTCTATTTTCACAATCCTGATTGTCATTTGTTTAGTATCTGTTTCCTATTATTTCCCTGAATTCAAGGAGTATGCCTTTTTCAGTACTGTAGCCTGAAATACAATGGTATTAAATAAATATCGTTGAGTCAATCAGTTGATTAATGAAGCAGCAAAGGCCCACCCAGTTTATTCCTAGAAATAAAATGGTAGAATATACATAAGAAAATGTAGTATTTCCTAGTAACAGTTATAAAAATAAATGGGCATTTTGATAAAGGTTTCAGAGTATGAAGAATATTTGAGCATTAAGTTATATTTCTGATATCTTCAGGTGGATGTGCTGTGTTTACATATGTGATTCTCACCTTTTAGAATTTTAACATGTTACAATTTGTTTGATTTCATAAAGGTCTCATCTTTTAAAAAAACAGTTCTTCTAATATAAAGGATTAAGGATTACTTCTTCTTTTGATAGCATTTATCAGCATTCCCTGGGATAACTGATATCTCCCCAGACATCAAAGCTCAGTATGATATTCATTTGAGGAAATAAGATATCTACAATCCAGCAACCAAATACATCCCTGAGAGATGGGATCATGTCTTGGTTTTTCTGTCTCAGGCCTCTATGGGAGAGCATCACAAGGAGATGAAGGTGTGAAGGCAAGAACAAGCAGTCCAGAACAGATCATAAAAGAAGTCTGGAGTTTTAACAGATTTTGAAGCTGTCATCAATTTCAGTTCAAAATGAAATACTTTTTCTTTGTCAAAGGTCTGCCTCTAAAACAGGGTGTAAGAGGTTTCTAACCCTAGGAAAGGAATTCAGCCATGATGGATGTATGTTCTTGAAAAACTATAAAGAGACTATGTGAATAGTAAAGTTGACTCTGAGGCTGATCTTTCAAGAGTCTCTTGTGACTCTTTAAATCTACTTTATAAGAGGGGAATTTTAAGTTGAGTTGATTTAGTGAGATGGCTAAAAGTTAATTAGTTATCAAATAATTACTTAATGGACCCTTCTTGAGATATTAAGGTTGAGTCACAGCTCTAGCTGCAATGCAATTAATTTTAAATTTTATAAGCCATAAAAGGTAATAACAGCCTTACAATGAACTAAGGTAGGAAGATAATATTTAGATGCTGCACTGACCCAAGACACCTAAAATAGATTAATTGGCTGGCAATTGGTAAGGAGAGTGTCAATTAGCATACTAGTTTATATTATGCAAATGAAATTAGATTTCAATTAACAGTTAAGAAATCAAACAATTCAAAATGCCTGGGAAATAATAGCAATTGACATTTTTCACAGAAGCAGGAAAAGATGTTCTACTAAAGGAGAGATTTTGATCTTTTTCAATTCAGTAAGGTTATGATTACTTTCTCATTTCTGTGCATGAATTTAAAAGTAAATCCAATAGGTTTAGAGTGGATGTCTATATACCAAAAGTAATTTATAACAGTAGATGCTAGATTATATCTGAAAGAAGAAATTCATGCTTCATTTAGTTCTTTGTCTTCTTTAGTACAGGAAGAAACTAGGACTAAGAAAGTATAAACAACTTAGATACATAATTAGGGGGAATATGGATTATATTTTCCAAGTACTGATACCAGGACACTTTCTACTATATAATTGCCAATAGTAAAATGTTGCTTACTATCAGTTGAAGGGAATACCTCTTAAGAGTCTGGTATTGTGGTATTTAGTAGGAGTCATATCCATCTGGGTCTTTCACTTAGTAACTACACTGAGTGGACAGATTATTAAGATCTCTGAATGCATAATAATATGACCACTCAGTGTGTGTGTGTGTGTGTGTGTTGTATACACACATTAGGATATTAGGCATAGTGCATGAATTCATGCGTGGGTGGGGTCTGGCCAGCCTGGCCAGGAGGAGGAAACATGGGCAGTTGGCTGGCTTGCCTGTTGGATGAACTCCTTGTCGAGAGGACAATTTGCATATTAACCTTTTATTATATAGGATATACACTAAGTGGCCAGATTATTATGTGTTCAGAGATCATAATAATCTGGCCACTCATTGTATGTTGAATTTGGTCGCTATTTGGTTGAATTAACTCCTCCAAGCTTAAATTTCCTAACCTGTAAAATGAGAATAAAAGTACCCACATCATCATTCTATTGAAGGTATTTAATGAAATAAGCTATTTAGGGTTTGGCTCAATAACTAGCACATAGTAAGCATGCTCAAATCATTAGCTATTGTCATTAGTCCTGGGTTCATAAGAAAATAAGACTGTATGAATTAATTGGCTTAGTACAATAACCCCTTATATCCCAGGCAGTCATATCTACTAAAATCTTCTCATTAAATCTTTTATTTTTTATTGTTGCTTGAATGAGAATACTACTGGAAACAATAACACTTTACCATTTTGTCAACTAACAGCTTAGCAGAAATTAAAGTTCTAATAGTGATTGAAGACAGAGGGTCAGATAGAATGCATGAGTGATTCAAAAGGAAAGAAAAATGGGGCACAGGGATGTTGAAAAGAGAAATAGAAGGGCACAAAGTAAACGTTACTGTCATCATTTTGCCAAGGATGTCCTACTGAGGAAAATCTAGGTTGAAAGCTTGCCTCTAGGGGTGTAAACATTGACATAAGAATTATTGGGTTTGGTGGTTTTATTTTCAAGCTGTGTAAATATACACAAAGATAAATAGTGATTTTGGTTATTTTAACCAGTATAAGTTGGTTGGCTAAACTCATACACAGTAGAGGCAAAGAGTATTGAGGTGGGTCATGCTTCTGTTTTTCCCTGAATTATCAGTGTAAATACAGTTTCCACTGCTGGCAGGTGTCTGATGCATTATAAAAACTTTGCCCATAAATGAAAGTGACAGAGGAGAAATGAGCATCTGAGGCTTTGCTGTGTTATCTCTGCACACATAGGAAATCAACCATTTAAAAATCTTGTAAAAACCATGACTTACATGATTGTAACAATGGATCTGGTTCAAAAAGAGAAAGAGGAAAATTGGCACAAGACCTCCTTAAAGAGAGCAGCATATTTTGAAAATATACATGTATAACTGCATTTTCACTGAATGTTTAGGTTGCTCCAGGCTAAATCAAACTGGAGGTTTGAAATAAATGTGATATTAATAGGGATTACTTATGGTTGCTTCCTTCACTTTTACAGCTTTCTTCATATATCACCTCTCACCCTAAGTTATTTTGAAGATTTCTGCCCTAACTTGTTTGGTTTAGTGGATAGAGGGTCAGCCTGCAGACTGAAGTGTCCTTGGGTTTGATTCCAGTCAAGAACACATGCCCGGGTTATGGATCCCCAATGGGGGGAGTGCAGAAGGCGCTGATCAATGATTCTCTCTCATCATTGATGTTTCTCTCTCTCTCTCCTTCTCTCTTCCTCTCTGAAATCAATCTATAATAATAAAATCATAATACGCTAATTAAACCAGGCAGCTGAATGACCTTTTGGATGTCCTTCTAGATGAAGCTGCAGTAGTGGCAGGGGCCAAATCAGAGGTGGTTGGAGGCAATCATGCAGGCAGGTGAGCAGTTAGGGTGATCAGGCAAACAGAGTGGTTAGGGGTAATCAGGTAGGCAGGCAAGTGGTTAGAGATGATCATGCAGGCAGGCAGGTGAGCAGTTAGGAGCCAGCAAGAGGGATGTCCATCTGCCAGTTTAGGCTCTATCCTGCGTGCCTAAACTGCCAGTCAGACATCCTCTGATAGGTTACAGATTGTGAGAAGGTGCAGGCTGAGCTGAGGGACACCCCCGCCTCATGCACAAATTTTGTACACCAGGCCTCTAGAAAAGTATGTTTTTTTTAAAAAGAAGGTTCTTCAAGTGTGTTTCATGTCAATTTCCTTTTAAGAAGTGCACTGTATCAGATACATTGAGAAACTTCCCTTCCTCTCTGAATGCAATAAAAATTATTTATTAAAAAAGCTGCTTTGTGGACTCTGGAGTCTCCCGCACCCCACAGCAATTTTTTGCTCATTACCTACTTACCTATACTCTGCCCTTCTAGAAATCCAAGTGTTACTTTGCCCAAGGTTTCAATGAGTTTTAGTGGGCAAAAAAATATTTCGGATGTTAAAATTCCCTAGCTAGAGTTCAAGCCAAAATATAAGGGATGTATCAGGTCAAATATTTGAATCCAAAGAAATTATTTTATTCAAATTTCCCTAAACACATATCTGAAACATTTGTCCTTAACCGGACCAAGCCATTAGGCTTCACTCTTTTTTACCTTGGCATTCATATGTTTTAGGCCCTAGATTTCTTTTTCTTTTTTTTTTCTTTGAAAACTGTAGACTTTTTTATTTTTTTATTTAATAAATCATAATTGTTCAGATTATTGCAATTGTTCCTCCTTTTACCTCACATAGCTCCCCTCCACCTAGTTTCCACCCCACTCTCTGCCCTTACCTCCCCCACATCGTCCTCATCCTTAGGTGTATGATGTTTGTCCAGTCTCTTCCCACACTCCCTTCACCCATTTCCCCCTGAGAATTGTCTGTCCACTCCGTTTCTATGCCCCTGATTCTGTTATATTCACCAGTTTATTCTGTTCATTAGATTTTTAATTCACTTGATTTTTAGATTCACTTGTTGATAGATATGTATGTGTTGCTCATAATTTTTATCTTTACCTTTTCTTCTTTTTCCTCTTCTTAAAGAGTACCTTTAAGCATTTCATATAATACCTGTTTGATGTTGATGAACTCCTTTAGTTTTTTCTTATCTGTAAAGCTTTTTATCTGACCTTCAATTCTGAATAATAGCTTTGCTGGGAAGAGTAATCTTGGTTGTAGGTTCTTGTTATTCATCACTTTGACTATTTCTAACCACTCCCATCTGGCCTGCATAGTTTCTGTTGAGAAATCAGCTAACAATGGGTTCTCCCTTATAGGTAATGAACTGTTATTCTCTTGCTGCTTTTAATATTCTCTCTTTGTTTTTTGCTCTTGGCATTTTAATTGTGATGTGTCTTGGTTTGGTCCTTTTTGGATCCCTTTTGTTTGGGGTTCTGTGTTCTTCCTGGACTTGTAAGTCTATTTATTTTACCAGGTGTGGGAAGTTTTCAGTCATTATTTCTTCAAATAGTTTTTCAGTATCTTACTCTCTCTCTTCTTCTGGCAACCCCACAATTCTGATGTTGGTACACTTGAAATTGTCCCCCTGGCTCCTTACACTATCTTCAATTTTTCTAATTATTTTTAAAAAATTATTTTTTTATTTATTCTTCTTGCTTTTCCAGTTGAGTGTTTTCTGCTTCTTTGTATTTCAAATCTTTGACTTGATTTGTGTGTTCCTCTAGTCTGCTGTGATATCTCTGTATAATATTTTTATTTCAGCCACTATATGTTTAATTTCTAGTTGGACCTTTCACATATCCTTGGGGTCTCGTTAAATTTATCGACCTTTTTTAGGAAATTATTGAAAAACCTTATAACACTATGGATTTGAACTCTATATCCAATCATTTGTTTTTCTCCATTTCTTTCGTTGTAATATGTTCCTTTATGTCCATATTTTCACTGCTTCCCTGAGTTGGTAGAGTAGCTTTGTGTACTAGTTGTCCTATATGGTCCAGTAGTTTCACCTCCCCATTTACCTGAGGTGGACACTCTTGGTGCACTCCTTTGTGAACTGTGTGTACAGACTTGTTATAGTCAAGTCTTGATTGTTGTTGGTATCAGTGGGGGGAATTGACCTCCAGGCCAATTGGCTGTGAGGATCAGCTGTGTCTAAACCAGGAGATCTTCTGTGCTAAAGTAAGCTTTATGAGACAAGACTTGCAAAATTGCAAAATCTTCTGTGCTCAACTTCAATGGGGCAGAGTTTCAGGGCTGAGCAGATAGCCTGGACTTCCGTCAGCCATGCCCTATGAGGCTCCTGGTTCTTTGTCCCTCAATAATCACTACAGCCCTCTCCAGACCTCTGCCTTTTGCAGCTCCCCTGAGTTTCTGTGCACTCTTCTCTTTTTCTGACAGACCAGACTCCCCCGATATGAGTCTCACCCAGAACTGGGGTTCAGTGCAGTCGGGAATTTCTGTCTCCTTCCCACTAGCTAGAGGAAGCCATCTAGGCACTCTTCCACCTGTCCTCTCCACGTGTGGGTCTCCATATCTCAGCTTTTTGCAGCTCCTCTGAATATCTGTGAGCCCCTCTCTTTCCTTCTAGTTGTAGAATTTCCACTTATCCAGCTTTCCTGTGGTTCTGGATGATGACCATTCTGTCTTTTAACTGTAGTTTTGAAATTGTTGTGGGAGGCAGCAGTATAGGTGTTTTAATGTCTATGCCACCATTTTGGCTTCTTTCTAGGGGATTTCAGTTTTCTCTGACAAGCATTCTTTCTTTCCAACAAAAATACCCGGAGGAGAACAAGTGTTTTATTAAAAGATATAAACACGAGCTATATGTAAAATACCTTGGCTCATTATTTTAAGTAATAAACTATCAAAAATGTTCCAAATTTTAAAGAATAGAGAATTAGTAGAATTAATTATGGTATATTCATGTAATAAAGTTTTTCCACATTAATAGCCTCTGTAGAATAATTTGAATAAATTAAAGGATGTCAGTCATAGGAATTTAAATGTAAATACAAGTTAAACAGTATGAAATCCTGTTCTTATGTTTGTGTAGGTATATGTGTGCATCTGAGTGTGTATTGCATGGTTGGAAGAATATACACAAAGATATTAACAGTGGTTATTTTGAGGTAGTGATATTATGGATGATATTTACTTTCTATGAAATACTAACATATAGTTACTTTATTTTTAATTTTCCTTATGACAGTAACATTTCTTTAAGATATTAAAAGCCCAGTGCTAATTCTTACAATCTGATTTCTATATTTGGCTTTAATAAACACATAAAAGTTAATGCTGGTTTATTTCATTATAATTACTATATCTAACCATTTTTATTATGTGAATGTAAATAGTTGATAGGAAAATTGATAACATAAAATTCTAAGCTATGAATCAGACTCACCCACAGGCTTAAAAGAACATCTAATTTTACTGTTGCTCAACATAAGATATTGTTACCATTTAATTAAAAGACAAAAGACAATACCAGTGAAAACACAGATTAGAATGGCAGCATGATTTCTACCTTTTCTTACTTTAAGAAGAGTTATTCATAGCACAAAACCATTTTATTGATTGTGTTAACATTGATAATCTTGTACTTTTGCTACAATCAGATATATGAAAAGGAGCAGTAAATTGAAATTAAGCAAACCTCCTGGATATCAGCCTTGCCTAAACAAGACACTTTATATTAATATTGTTTTCTATATTTGTTTCTTTTTTTTCTTGTTTTTTTTTCATTCTTGCAAAATTTTATCAGATATAGAACATAAAAATATTTAAGCAAAAGGACAGTTGCACACTCAAGCCCATTTACATCATTCTCAGGTCCAATAGATCCAAGGAGACACGGACAATCTTGCAGCTATTCACGGTTGCATGTTTGCCTCTGAGCCAGAACAGAAGGTTCCATGTTAAAATATAAAAAGAATGAGAAAGAAAACAATGACCCTAGTATTCCAAAGCTCTGCTCATTTATGTGCATTCCAGTAGCTATATACATTTGGTAGTAATATATTAGATGTTCGAGCCCAGCAGGTGACATGTGTCCCATGATCCAGGGCAAAACTGCTGGAATTTCCTATTAAACTGTCAGTCACCATACCCTAGCTGTCAAAAATGACAGAGGCTATGCATTTTGTTTCCTAATTTGTTATTCTCCAAATCACAGCACAAAATGTATTCCAAACATGAGTATCTGGTAATCATAATAAAAAGAGATCTAATTTTTTTGGGGGTTAATCCTCACCCAAAGATATTTTTTTCATTGTTTTGTAGTGTTTTGTTTTGTTTTGTTTTTTGTTTTGTTTTTAGAGAAAGTGGAAGGGAAGCAAGGGGGGAAGAAAGAGAGGTGGGGAAGGAGAGAGGAGAAAAAGACATGGAAGTGAGAGAGAACATTGACCGGTTGCCTCCTGCATGTGCTCTTCCAAAAAACTAAAGAGGAGGAAATACATCCAAACTCATTTCATGAGGCAAGAATTACCTTAATATCAAAATCAGACAAAGACACACAAAAACCACGACCAATATCCTTGATGAATTTTGATGGAAAAACCCTACCAATACTACCAATACCAAATTCAACAGTACATTAAAATGATCATATACTATAACTAAATGGGATTTGTACTTGGAATGCAAAGACGATTCAACATATGAAAATCAACCAATGCAATCCACTACAGTAACAGAGTGAAAAAAATAAAGTCACATGATCATCTCAATTGAAGCAAGAGGAGCATTTGACAAAATTTCAATTTCTTTCATGATAAAACTCTCAACAAATTGGATATAAAAGGAATATACTTCAACCTAGTAAAGACTGTATTTGACAATCCCAGAGCTCACATCATTTTCAACAATGAAAAGCTGAAGCTTTTCTTCTAAGATCAGGAACAAAACAACGATGCACACTCACTGCTCCTATTCAACATAGTTACTGTAAGTCTTAGCCAAAACAATTAGTCCTAGCCAGAACAAGACAAGAAATAAAAGCTACCCAACTCGGAAAAAAAGAAGTAAAGTTATCTCTAATCACAAATGATATAACCTTAATTTAAAAAGCCCTAAAGATTACACACACACACACACACACACACACACACACACACACACACACCATACAAAAAAATTGTTACAACTAAGAAACTATATGAAATTCAACAAAAATGCATTTGAAAAGAATAATAAAAAGTTTTAATTTTATAAATACACAAAACATATATACATATTTATATATACACATGTGCAAGTATAAAAAGTATTAAAATAGATTCAAAAGGTAAGACAGTCTAAAATAATCAGTTACCTGGAAAGATACTGAAAATGTATTTTTAAAATTTATAAAAGAAAATCTAGTCCTAGAAAAAGCTGGAAGCACAGGTGACTTAATGAGAACTTAGTTTTAAATAGTCATGGACCAAAGTATTCCCATCATACGTAAATTTATTTTGAGCACAAAAAAAAAATAAAGCTTTTCAATTCATTTACTCAAGCTAGCTTAATAAACCTGTTCAAAGGCACAATAAGAGAAAGCTGTATACAGATCTCACATCCTAACACAGTAAATCAAATCTAGAAGAATACTAATAGAAAATATACATGATTAAATCCACAGAATTGATTTTTAAAAAAATATTTTATTACAATGAAATATGCTGTTGATATAATTCACATCATGTGATTTCAAAGCTCAAAATCTAGGCTTCAATCAGTTTCACCAATTTCATCAATTACTGACTCTGTGACTATGGGAAAATTTCCTAGTAATTCATTCTGTGCTTCTGTTTTCTCATAGAAAAATAGAAAAGAAACATCTGTCTCTCAGGTTGGTTGCAGAATTAAATGAGATAATGTATGTAAAATACCTAGGGTAGAAATCATCAATAATTAGCTGTTACAATTGGACAGATAGAAAATGAAAAGTCATTTGATAAAATTTACTAGAGACTGTGTTTTTCTTAATTTACAATAAGTTTTTGGTGATTATTTAAATGATTATTTTCATTTGTCATGATTAAATAGGCTAACAAAATTTCTGAGTATAGTTTATCATTAGGTTCCTTGGAAGAAGAAAATTTACATTGATAGGATGTGCAATTTTTTCCTCTCTTCTTGGAAGATTTTTCACTTCATCGCTTGTTTTAAACAATCTGATGTGATTTGGTTTGGCTTTGTTCATGTTTCTTACACTTGGGTTTCATTACCCATCTTGGATATTTACTTTTCCAGTTATTCTTTCATAAAATCTGAAAAATTTTCAGCGACTATTTGTTCAAATATTTCTTCTGTCCCCTCTTTTTTCCTTTGGGGATTTCAATTACATGTATAACAGGTTGTCTGAAACTGTGTTGGAGCTGATTCTCTCTTCACTTCTTTTTAATTTCTTTATTGATTAAGGTATTACATATATGTCCTTATCTTCCATTACCCCCACTCATGCTCTCACACCCCTGTTGTCTGTGTTCATTGATTAGGCTTCTCAGTGTGTTTTATTTGGGATAGTTTCTTTTGCATGTCTTAAAGTTCACTAACGAAGTCTTTTGACATAATTTTCATCTTCAGGAGGCCAATTTTGACCTCTTATATCTTCTATTTCTCTACTAAGTATGTTCAATATGGCCCCTACCTTTTTGAGTATAGTTTTTACATATTTCTCTCCACTTTCTACTTGTGTTATATGGGAGAAAAAAATGCAGCCTTGTCATCACATCTTTTCCACCTTTCATTGTTTCTATAAAGAACCTTAGATCTCTGTTGAGACATTTAATTTGACCATAATCCCTTGCTATCCAAGTTCATATTGATATCATTAAATCAATTTAAAAACTTTAGATGTTTGAGTGGTCTAGAACAGTGAGAATTGATATTAGAAAGACATAAGTTCTCAAAACATCATTAAGTTATAGGAGAGTCTGGAGAAAGATTTAACAAAATTATACAAAAATGTATTTGGAAAAAATGAATAAAATACAAAGAAATTTTGAAGCAAAAAATAGGAGTAAGAGAGTTTACCCACCTCCCCAAACTAAAGATCAAGGATATAGAACAGAAAGCCCAGAAACAGTCCCAATAAAGCAATATTTTAATATAATACAAGGATAATATGCCACAAATAGGTAAAGGATAGATTATTTCATGAACAACACTGAAATAAATGCTTAGCAATTACAAAACTATTATTGATCTACCTCATATTATTAGTAATAATAAATTATGTAATTAAATTAAAAAGTAAAAGATGAAGAAACTAGTATAAAATTCAGATGTCAATTAGTATAGCAGAGAATAAATCTCAACCTGCAAATTCAAAACATGCAAATAATAAGGAAAAGGTTAATATATTTGAAAACATTAAATTATATTTATTCTACCTGGAAGAATGCATAAATAAAATTAAAAGACAAACTGGAAAAAAATGTAAAATATGTGGAATAAAAATAATAAATTTCTAAAATTAATCAATAATAAAAACTATCAAAAATTACATACATACTTGAGCAATATGCATTTTCAACAATGCATAGAATTAAAAATATTCAATAAACATATAATTTATTGCACTCATAAACTCAAAATAATCAAAAAGTACATTATTACCTCAAAATTTGTAAAACTTAAAAAAAAAATTCCCAGAGTGGTGAAGGCAGTGAGAAAATGCATTTTTATTGTGCTGATAAAAGGAATATTTTTAAATTTTGTGAGAGTTATTTGGCAATATATAAAGAATCTTAGCAATGTTATCTCATTAAGCAAATTCAAATCATATCCTTAATACCCATTTGAGAAATAGGTCATACTCATAATACAGTTTAAATAAAAAAGAATTAAAAATTCATGTGTTCTCTATACCAATTTAATAAGAAAATATAGCAAAGTGGCCCTCTCCAGATTATAAGAAGTACAGCTGACATTTTATGAAACAGCTAAAGGCCTGGTGCATGAAATTCATGCATGGAGGCAGGGGCTGTGTCCCTCAGCCGAGCCTACACCCTCTCCAATCTGGGACTCCTCAAGGGATGTCCAACTGCCCTCTCACAATCCAGGACTGCTGGCTGCCAACCACTTGCCTGCCTGTCTACCTGATTGTCCCTAACTGCTTCTGCCTGCCACCCTGTTTATCCCCTAACCACTCCCCTTCTAGCCTTATGAATGCCTAACTGCTCTCCTGCCAGCCCAATTGCCCCTAACTGCCTCCCCTGCAGGCCTGGTCACCCTCAACTGCCCTCCCCTGATGGCCTGGTCACCCCCAACTGCCCTTCCCTGCAGGCCTGATTGCCCACAACTGCCCTCTCCTGATGGCCTTCTTGTGGTGGCCATCTTGTGTCCACATGGGGGTGGCCATCTTTGAAAACATGGGGCTGTGGGAGTGGTGGGAGTGGGTCAATTTGCATATTACCTCTTTATTATATAAGATGTAAATTTTATCATCATAAAATAATTCAACATTTGTTGCTAATCAATCCATTATTTATTCTCATGACAATGCAGGCCCTCCTAGTGATGATGATGGGGGCTCTCTTCTGTAAGACAGTTGCATAAAGCAGCCACCCCAGAATGCTGACTCCCATTCTGGAATGAAAAAGTTCTCTAAAGAACTCTGAGACCAAAATAATCTCTCTCTCTCTTTCTCTCTCTGTCTCTCTCTTTCTCGTCTGTCACTGTGAAGTTTAATCCCTTGGATGATAGGCAATTTCAGTACTAACATTTTGAAGCTGGACAGAGGCTGGGGATAGAGTTATTTTATCTGGACATATATGTTCCTCATTATGTCAGTCCCTTTATATCTACTCCTTCAGGGTGACCTTGAAAGGAAACACCCAGCTGAGCCAGAAGTTGCATAGTGTTCACTGGAGCATGGTGTTGCAATGTGCAGTGGGTAAGCAATTACTTTACTTCTCAGAGGTGATGCGGCCATCTCTGTGCCTATAAAATGATTGGGGATTCTTTACAGAAGTCTCACCACTGCAGAAAAGTGTATCAACTTCTTATGGGTCTCAAAAGTAAGTAGGTTAAATTGTCAAAAAATAACCATTACGTGCTCAAGAAACAGGTGCTAATGAATAAATGGAGAAAGAATGAAGTACTGCAATCTCCTTTGCCTAGTGTCTGTTTCAGAGATTTTACCTTCATTTCCTTCCACATCACTTGGAGAAATATTTTTTCTTAATTTTTATTGTTGAAAGTATTACATAGGACCTCCTTTTTCCTCCATTAACCTCTTCAGCCTGCTCCCTCCCTCTCCAGGCCCTCAATACCCCACTGGGGAATTTTTTTTTAAATGCAGTTTCCCAAATTCACTCCCAGAAATATAACTGGGATTGGTCTGCAGAGGGACCAGCCAGGGCTTCCATGGATAGCAAATGCACTTTACTGAACAAGGGTGCTCAGGCATGGAGGCAAGTGGAGTTCCAAGTTCAGCCTGGCCTTTTGAAATAGGCTAAGTTTGCCCTGAGGAAGGTATTCTTTGTTTCCAATTCAAACAAGAGTGTGCCTGATGGCCAAGCCACCAGGGCCAGAGATGCATTTTATCAGAGGTAATATCTTTTCTATTTATACTAGAGACCCAATGCACAAAATTCATGCAAGAGTAGGCCTTCCTTCCCATGGCTGCCAGCACCAGCTTCCCTCTGGGGAGAAGGAAGGCACCTAGGACCCAGGTGGTTTCCCTTGGGCTGCTTGCAGGCACACGGGATCGTGGCTGACTTCCCTCCTACCCTGGGTTCGTCAGGAAGGACATCCAGAATGAAATCAGTTCTAATTAGCATATTACCCTTTTATTATCATGGATAAAGATGCAGTATAAATTCCATATCCCTAGGTCCGGGCATCAGTATTTTGTTTAGTTTCTCAGATGAAACCAACAAATAATGGTTAAAAATACATAAAGGGCTTCCCTGGCCAGTGTGACTCAGCTGGTTGGATGTCATTCCATGCATTAAAAAGTTGCTGGTTCAATTCCTGGTCAGGGCACATGCCAGGGTTGCTGGCTAGATTCCCAGTGGTAGGAATGTAGTAGGTAGCCAATCAATATTCTGCTATCACATCAATGTTTCTCTCTCTCCTTCTCCCTTCTCTCTCTGAAAATCAATGTTTAAAACAATATATTAAAAAATAAAATTTAAAAAAACACAGGGAAGGAAAATGAACAGCGGCTAGAGCTGAGCTCATTCTTTCCTGAAAAACCTAATTTCTAAGCTCTCCCTGCTTTCAGTTGTTCTCCTCAATACTTAAGCTTCCTCTCCACCTGCACTCTTCCCCTCATTCTCACATAGATTTCATCCCACTGCTGTCCATATTCTTTCTGTGAACCATAGTCTTCATATATAGGGTGTTCCCCCAAAATGGATATACACTTTAACACCTGATAGCTCAATTTTGAAAATGAAATGTATTTTAATAAACACTGCCTTTATCGTTATTCAAAATGTGTATATACATTTAGGGGATACCCTAGAGTAGTCCAGTTGAGAATTTTGAATAACATATCACATAGTACAGCTTGTAGGAAACTAGACCACTAAGTTGAAATCATGAGAGCTGTGGCTTCCCTCCAGCCCCACACTGTAGCTTGGGAGTGCTAGTTAGCCTGGAAGGGTAATGGATGAAGAATTTGCTACCACATGGCTTTGAAAAAATATTTCCCATATAACTTAGATATGATTCAGATCAGTCCAAATAAATATAACATATTTTATGGTTTTCAAAGGAAATCTGAGTAATAAAAATAGGGTAAGATGTAGCTTACTACCAAAATCCAGACACCCTATAGGTGGTACAGAGGAATTAAAGAACATGAGAGCCCAGCCACTGAGGGTCCATCATTGTGCACTGACCTATGAATCATAAAGTGAAGGTTCAATTCTCAGTCAGGGCTCATTTAAGGGTTATGAAGTGTGCAGGAGGCAGCCAATCAATGATTCTCTCCCATGATTGATGTTTCTCTCTCTCCCTCTCCCTTCCTCTCTGAAATCAATAAAAATATATATTTTTTAAAAAGACATGATAGTCTCCCTTTAGGTCAGTGGTTCTCAACCTGTGGGTCATGACCTCTTTGGGGGTCAAACGACCTTTCATAGGGGTCGCCTAAGACCAGCGGAAAACAGCTATTTCCCATGGTTTTAGGAACCAACAGACCGCTCCTCGGTGTAGCAAAGTGTAGCAATGTAGTTTACTGTTGTCATATGAAGACTGTGACCTATACTACATCACGATTCAAGACAAAAATTTCATTTATTTATAATTAGAAATAAATATTTCACAATATATAATTACATATTGTTTTTGTGATTAATCACCATGCTTTAATTATGTTAAATTTGTAACAACGAAAATACATCCTGCATATCAGATATTTACATTACAGTTCATAACAGTAGCAAGATTACAGTTATGAAGTAGCAATGAAAATAATGTTATGGTTGGGGGTCACCACAACGTAAGCAACTATATTAAAGGGTCGCGGCATTAGAAAGGTTGAGAACCACTGCTTTAGGTGCTATGCTCAGTTTATCATCATCATCATATTTGGGAAAGCTCAAAAAAAAAGACATAGATTCTTTGCATTTTCTCTTTCATACTGGCGCTGAGCTATGGGTATTTCTCGGGACAACTGGCACAAGTGCCGCAAGACCGGGGGCAAGAGGAAGCCCTACCACAAGAAGCGAAAATATGAGCTGGGACGTCCTGCTGCCAACACTAAGATTGGACCCCGCCGCATACATACAGTCCGAGTGCACAGAGGCAACAAGAAGTACTGAGCCTTGAGACTGGACATGGGAAACTTCTCTTGGGGCTCAGAGTGTTGTACGAGCAAAACAAGGATAATTGACGTTGTCTACAATGCATCCAACAACAAGCTGGTCTGCACCAAGACCCTAGTAAAGAACTGCATCCTGCTGGTTGACAGCACACCGTACCGACAGTGGTAAGAGTCCCACTACTCACTGCCCCTGGGCCCCAAGAAGGGAGCCAAGCTGACTCCTGAAGAGGAGGAGATTTTGAACAAAAAACGATCAAAGAAAATTCAGAAGAAATATGATGAAAGGAAAAAGAATGTCAAAATCAGCAATCTTCTTGAGGAGCAGTTCCAGCAGGGCAAGCTTCTTACATGCATCGCTTCAAGACCAGGCCCGTGTGGCCGAGCAGATGGCTATGTGCTCGAGGGTAAGGAGCTGGAGTTCTATTTCAGGAAAATCAAGGCCCGGAAAGGCAAATAAATCCTCTTCCCTCCTGTCTTAGCTCATGTAATAAAGGTGTTTATTCTAAAAAAAAAAAAAGACATAAATATATCAAAAGCTGGGAGAAATATGCAACAGATGTAAGATATATATGTAAAAGGAAATTCTCACAGAAAACAAGGAGGGAAGAATGGTAGAGAACATTGTTATTTGAATGTCTCAACAGAAGATACCCTGATGAAAAGACAGAGACAGTTGTATATATTGGGCACAGTAAATTTCCAAACTTATTTTAGTAAGAGTGTAAAAGAAGAGAAAAAAAAACAAAATTATCCTTTCATCATATATGAGCATGCCAAACCCATCTGTCCCTACAGTTGAACCTGAGCTGAGAGCTGTGCCTACCTACCTCAGGGTGGAGATCTATAAGAGGGAAGCCTACATGCATCCATGTATCCTTGAAGATATCTTGTATTTACCTGGAAACAGTAATTTGACTTTCTGTCCAACAAAAAAGAGATGATCTAGAAGAATTTTTATGTAAATATCTCTCATTCCTCAAGAAATGCAGGAGGATTGGGTTACCTTGATCCAATATACTTCTGAAAAAGTGTGAACAACAAATAAAAAACAACCAAGGAGTGTGTTGAGTCTAGTTTACTTCTTAAAGTTCATTTATAAAATATTTTACTTCCCTTTCCACTTTCACCTTTCTCTGCCAGGGGATCAGCATTATCTGCTTCTGAGCATCTAAAGGTAGCTCTAAAGGAGGTGATCTTTTTCCTATATGACCTTTGATTAAGTACAGAGTAAGATGGTAAGGGGAAGGTCACCTGTACCAACAGAGGGCAATAGACCTGTGCAACCAAGAAAAAACTCAGTCCCTACTGGATGTGTTGTTCTGCTCGTACTCATAGCCCCATGAGGAGGCATCCCCAGGTGTGGCAGAGTTTCCTGGAGCCCATGTGCACATCCCTGGAATAACTGAAAGTAAAATATATCCATACCCAGGAAATTATCCTATGAAAACAGAAAGGGATGCACTATTTTAGAATCTCAATGTTTTTTAATCTTTTTAAAACAGATAATTTCCACATTCTGGCTTTTAGATGCTAATGTCAGAATAGACAGTTAGTTAGATATTAAAAAAAAGGCGGAGGAAGCCAGTAGAACCAGATATCTGATAAGCCTGATTAAGTAAAGGGATTTATTTTACTAAGTTCATGGTCTATAGAGGCCACAATAAGGACCATAAAAGGGAGAGGGCAAAAAGTGGGAAAACCTGGGGGAAAGATTCATAGCAGAAGGGTACGGGTCCCAGAAAATCCAGGAAACACATGGGATAGGGCATAAATACAACCCCAGGAAAATCCTGGAAAGACACTGGATAGTTGGAAAGAAATCCTGCTCTCTCCCATAACCCAAGGGAGGATAATAAAGATGAACAAACACCTGGGGGCAGCTGCTACCTTTTATCCTGCACGCTCTCTTCTTCTCTGAGAGTGTACCATTGCTTTGCACTTAATAAACCTTGCCACTATCACTAAAAACTCCTATGTGGGTATTCTTGAAATTCTTTTCCGACAACACCACAGAAGAGCCTATTTCCTCTGTCTGTTTTGAAGAATGCCCATGGCTCTTCCAGCTTCGGAACTTGACCTGAGAGCTGTGCTTCTCCCACGTTCTCACACCAAGACAAGAACACAATCCCCCAAGGAACACCCAGCTCCAGGATCTAAGGACACATGAAGGCAGCTATCTGTTCAGAAAAAGAGCAATCAACCATTTTACAAAGACACCCAGTGATAGGTCCAATTAAAATGATTTTGTGCCTTCATGTTTTAGGTTTTCCCAAGGCTTACTGATGACTAAAATTATGTAATGAAGCTTTCAAGGTTAATTAACCTCCGCACCTCTACAACAACCCAGAAAGATAAAAGATGCAATAAAAAGGAGAAGACTGGTGTGTGAGTGAATTAACCCTTAGGAGGCCAGTCTCTCCCTGCCTTGGCAACTGGTATTCAAAGTGGGTCAGACTATTGTTTGTCCCTGTGGGAAGAGGCAGCACCATGAACAGTCTCTCCTACAGCAGCTGTGTCATAACTGATTCTGCTGCTACTGCAGTCCCTCCAGTGATGCCTGCTGCATGGCAGACTGATGTGATTCAAAGTACCAGGCAAATATGGGTGGGAAGGAAACAATCACAATGGCACTGAGGAGTCTGGAAGGGTGACAATCTTGGAAACAGAGTTCAGTGAAAGATTGAAATGATTCTGTAAACTCTCTAGCAGGGGATTCAGAAAACTTCTTCAGTCTTCTGTTGAAATCAATTATATATGAAGTGGGCCTGGCTGGTGTGGTTTAGTGGTTGAGCATCGACCTATGAACCAGGAGGTTATGGTTTCATTCCTGGTCAGGGCACATGCCCAGGTTGCAGGCATGATCCCCAGTGTGGGCCATGCAGGAGACAGCTGATCAATGATTCTCTCTCATCATTAATATTTCTATTTCTCTCTCCCTCTCCCTTCCTCTCTGAAATCAACATGTGGAATGGAAAGCTACTATTCACTGGTCAAACAGATCTGAGGTGTGAGAAAGATGCTTTAAGGCAAAAGAACATTCTATATTTGTGACACAAAGCTAAATTGTTCCCAAGGGGAATGTTTATTATCCCAGATTGGAGTGAACAAGGAGCACAGATGGATTTGTGCAGCTGTTACTATTACTTAAACAGGTGCCCATGATTTATCTCTTGTAGCCAGGTTCAAGACCACCTTCTATGCTACTCTGGGATGCTGGGGTTGGAGTTTGCAATCTGTATCTCTCAGATTCTCTTGCTAGAAACTACTGGATTCTGTTTTGGTTCTGCTAAGGGAAGGCACTGAATAACAGAGGGGACTAAAATGGGGAAGCTAAGGAGGAGAAGGAGGGAGAGGAGAAGGAGAAGGCAGAAGAGGAGGAGGAAGTGGAGGAAGAGGAGGAGGACGTGGAGGAGGAGGAGTTTTGCATTTTTCAATTCCTGCCAGCCTCATTCAAGCAGCAGGCACAAGCTACTGTGGGTTATTCCTGATACAAGATAGAGCCAGGATGGAGATTTGGTTCTGTTCAACCACAAATATGCTTTCTGTGATCCTACACTGCCTCTCTGGTAAGGAAACTAAGAGATAATGACATCCAAAAACCCTGAGATGGTTGAGGAGAGTGGCTAGCAGTGCTCCATGCCAGAGAGAGTGAAAACTGAGAAGGAGCTGCTGGATGTGGTAATTAAGAGGCCACTAATGGCCCCTCGGAGGATAGATTAGATAGTGTGATGAGAACCATGAAGCAGAGTTGTCTGATTGCCCCCAGGATCTTTGCCCCTTTAGTTGTTGGTTAGAAGCTATAATTTGCTTCTGGACAGTAGAATGTGGCAAAGGTGACCGTAGGTCAGGTCAGGAAGCTAGGACAGGTAGAACAGAGAAACTGAAACAGAGAGCTGAACAAACTGACAGAGCAATTTACAGCAGATACAGGTCACCTCCCTAGAGATAACATCTAGGCCTTTCTTGTATTTTAGCTTCAGACCCAGAAAAACAGCAAAACCAAGTGGGTGACACCAGGATCAGCTATGGTGACTGACGACCCCCTGCCCTGACACTGACCAATCAGTGAAGACCATGACTCTGAAAGAGCACACCTGAAAAACAGACGAATAGAAACCCTCCCCTGAGATCTCCCCTAAGACAGAAGTAAAAGCCTCAAGACCAAGGACCCAGCATATGCTTTTCCTCTGGAGAGCAGCCCCCGCCATTCCTTTTCCCATCTTCTTCCCCTATTTCTCCCCCCATGGGCACATATCTCCTAAACCCTAAGGGTCCCCCTGAGACTTGCAACCTGGGGAGCAATGGACAAATGGTGGCTTGTCACAGGCTAGTCGCCTGAACCTGATCCCAAGATCCCAAATTTCCCTTCTCTCTACTTTCCAGAGAGCTAAGGCAGCCTGGTCTAGGCTCTCCTGTTGTTTCTTCTATGCTTAAGCCTCCCCTTGTTTCACTGTCCCAGCTTTAACAAACATTCCCTCATAGTCACCTGGGCTTGTGACATTTTCCTGACGGGAGTCAAGAATCCACATACTACCAACTGGCCCTAGGTAGATCCACCAAGGGCCAGTTCCCCTTTCTGGTCACAATAAGACTTTGCAAATATAACCAGGGCCTTAATCAATTAGATTTGAGTTGAGTGAGAAGGAAGGTATCCTGGGTGGGCCTGACCTAGGAATGAAGCGTCAGAGGTAATACCCTGCCAGCCTGGAGGAAGTGACTTATTTTGCAGTGATAGAAAACTGCTACAAGCACATGCACATACACACACATACACACACACATACCCACACACACACTCATTGTTCTTCCAGCCACTGATTACACAGAATCCTTATACAAACAGATCCAGCCTTTGGAATCATGCAATCACTGTCCCCTGCCTGAGACAGCTTAATTCCAATACCAGCCCGCAGACTGGATCCCAAAGCAGAAGAATCTTATCCCACATCATACCTGGGGATAATCTGTGTTAAATTTCTGATGAAATCATCTATGTTTCAGTCCACTGTTCTTGTCATTACAGTAGCTTAAGGGGAAAAAAATAAGGCAGTGTCATCTAAGTATTTCTATTGCTATTTTTTTGTTATTTTACTGTAGACAAAAGACTAAGGCACTCCTTGATTTAATTAAGGCAATAAGCTCTCACTAAACAATAATAAAATAAAACCTTTAAAAAGAGTCATTAATAGCAATACAGAAACAAAGGTCACTATTTTAATGTTGCCATCTGATCTCCACAGTTGAGATGGAAATTAACAGTGTTCATGAAGTGTTCCTACTGACTGGTTAGTTTCTTTTCTCTACCAGACAGTACTTTCCCATGCTAGACATGATGGCCAGATCATCCGCGACAAATTCTTAGAGGGATACACAGTTCCCTCTGCAATAAACAAGCCAAAGCAGAATCCAGTAGCATCATCATGAACAGCTGAGCTGGAACCCCTTAAGAAAGCAATCTGAATAATCTTGTCACATCCATTTTCCACACCTTTCCTTTGACAGGTGCTCTGTGTCCCCGTGAAGCCTCATTTCCCCACTATTGCCAATGGCCACCATTTCATATCACACATCAAAGCGTGAGAAATGTCAAGGTAATATAAACTGACACCGTGGCAAAGGGAAGGTGAGCCACCACCATTGTGAGTAAAGCAAGGTCCAAGGTCCTTCCCAGGAGTGGGGTGCCTCAGCCTGGCTTTCCTGCAGCTGGGCTCCCCGACAGCCCGACTCCACAACACAAATCTGCATCATCAATAGCAGCCACAGGACACACTTGGATTCAAAATGAATTCACTATCACGTGATCTCTCTCATATGTGGAATCTAATGAACCAGAAAAACTGATGATCCAAAATAGGCCTAGAAGCATAGAAGTATGAACAGACTGTTGAACCTCAGGCAGGGGAGGGTGGGTAGATCAACCAATGAATTTGTGTGCATATGCATAGTCCATGGACACAGACAATGGGTTGGTGAGGGCCTAGAGGGTAAGGAGGAATGGGAGTGGGCTGGAAGAGGTTAATGGGGGGAAAGGAAGACCTATGTAATTATTTCAACAATAAAGATTTTTCTTAATTAAAAAAAATTTAATTCACTGGTAAGATAGGCAAACTGGCTTCTTATATTCTAAACCAAATTCACTCTTGACCTTGAAAGATTTATTAGGCTTTCTAAATATCCCTGGTTTAACTTAATAAACTTAACTACTGAGCCTTTATCCCTACACCTGGAAAAAATGTATTTAAATCTTTCTCAAAGAAAAGTATACATTAAATTACGAAGTTGGCTTACTAGCCACCCCTTAAAGAAACAAAGCCATATAATTAAAGACTCTGGGTGTCTGCAGGTTTTGGTTCTTGTACAGATCAAACACTGGGTCTTTGGCCAAGGCAAGGAATTTTTTTTATTTTTTTTTCAGTTTTCAGTTTCAAAGAGTGAACCTTATTTCAGACCCTGAACTGATTCATAGTCCTACCACCAGTGATTCTCTTGTGCA
Source organism: Lasiurus cinereus (assembly GCA_011751065.1). Lineage (NCBI taxonomy): Eukaryota > Metazoa > Chordata > Mammalia > Chiroptera > Vespertilionidae > Lasiurus > Lasiurus cinereus. The sequence continues at coordinate 20,377,719 of JAAGEH010000041.1, read as the reverse complement.
AAGAAAAATGGTGGCACCATGTCCAAAAAGGATACTGGGACTAGGGATGTAGTCGAGGCAATCAGAACTGGTCATTTGGAATTGACTGATCTCAACAGTGAGTTCACACACTGTTTGTTACAAAGGCTTCTGAAGCCGCACTTCCACTCAAAGCCACTGATTAAATACTTATATTTGCTCAGAGGCAAAAGAACTCTGAACAAAGGACAACTTTAGGGCTAAGAAGACCAGTATTCTTTTCTAGAGTGAGGAGTACCTCCTGTTTGAAGATTCAGAGGTTGTATCTGGATAAAATCAGATGGTGTAACAGGAATGAACATAGAAAATTAACCTGCCATGTAGTACATGTTTTTCAACATCAGGTCTCATGCTACCTTTTTTGCTTTAATCTTTTCCTGCAGTGCTACATGGTACTTTATCGGATTGTAAATAACACCAAATTTCTTGTCCTGATGCAATCTCTTGTCCTTTCCTGAGTCTCTGTTCCAATTCACCAGCCCTCAGGTTCCTACCCACGCATAAACTGGAATGTCAGAGTGCCATACGGACAAGTTCATCACATCCCTCCCAACTCTGAATCAGTCCCTCTCACCAAACACCAAGTGCTTTGTTTTTAAATCAATACTTTATTTTTTTAGAGCAGTTTTAGGCTCACAACAAAATTCAGGGGAAGGACCACACATGCCCTACTTACTCTCTACTATCAGACATGCATAGCCTGATCGCTATCCACACTCCCACTTGAGTGGTACATTTGATAAAATTGCTGAACTTCCACTGACAATGATTATCACCCAAAGTCTGTAGTTTACATTGAAGTTCGTTTATGGTGTATATTTTGTGAGTTTGGAGATATGTATAATGGCATATAAATATCATTAAGGTTTCAGAGTATTTTCAGCATCCTAAAAATCCTGTGCTCTCCTACCTACTCTTCTTTCTTCTTAGTCAATCTAGCCACAAGTTTGCCAATTCTGTTGATCTTTCCAAAGAGCCAATTATTGATTTAGTTGATTTTTCCCTATTGTTTTTCCATTCTTTATAGAATTCATCTCTACTCTTACCTGAATTTCCAATATAGGTTTATTTTATTGTATGAAATTATATCTCAATAAAATTTATTTTCAAAGTAAAAATAAATAAATAAATAAAATCAGCATATTATCCTTCAATAATTGTATCTAGTTCTGAACTAGTAAGATATTTATTGAGAACTAATAAATGAGGGAGAAAATAATTAAACAAGGGGCCAATTGGCTTGCATTTAAAAATCAAGGCCCTGACTGGTCAGTATTGCTCAGAGGTTGAGCATTGGCCTATGAACCTCGAGGTCAAGGTTTGATTCCCAGTCAGAGCACATGTCCAATCCCCAGTAGGGGGCATGCAGGAAGCTCAATCTCCAGTAGGGGCCATGCAGGAGGCAGCTGATCAATGATTGATGTTTCTATCTCTCTCTCCCTTCCTCTATAAAATAAATTTTTAAAAAAATTAAAAAATAAAAATGAATAAATAAATAAAAATTAAGGCCTTGCTTCTCTCTCTTCTCGATGGCAAAAGCATTTTTAAGTGGTTCTTTCCCCATTGGTTGCTATAACTCTTATTGTGTGTGTTTTTATCCAGCATCTGTTAAATGACAAATATTACTTCATTGATTTCAGAGAGGAAAGAACAGGGAGAGAGAAATAAAAACATCAATGATGGGAGATTCATTGATAAGCTGCTTCCTGCACGCCCCCTACTGGGGATGGAACCCACAACCTGGGCATGTGCCCTTGATCAGAATTGAACCAAGGACCCTGCAGTCTGCCGGCCGACACTCTATCCACTGAGCCAAGCCAGTTAGGGCAAAGCTAGCATTGTTATCCTTGCTTTGCTCACAGGCAGACAAACAAGATGTAAAATACACACAAGCTCAAACAGCTTATGTATGACAGAGCAAGAATCAAGTTCACTTTTTTCTAACTTCAAAGCTGTGCTCTTTTTTATTGTATCCTTTCTGATTTTGCTGTTTCAGGAAATAAAATACCAAGTTACCGAGCTATGTGACTCAGTCTCAGAATTTAAAGAGAAAGACAAAGACAGAGGAAGACATTAACCATTAATGATGCAGGTTTATGACAGGATACTCAGAAATGTGGTACAGCACACAAATGTGACATCAGCAATGAGATCACCTAGACTCCACTATGAACATAGGTTGGAAATTGAAAATCCTTTTAGTATCACTCAGCACAAAAAACTTAGCCCAAATGGCCCATTTCAAAATATACTTTAACTAGCACAAATACGTCCTCAAAAATGATACTTTAGCTGGAATTTCTTTTTGGAAGGAGTTAGCTGTAAACCACCCATAGATAAATGAACACTCTCATTCCAGACATATGGCTGTCTCTATGATCAAAGTTCCTCTGACCATGATATCCCAAGATTTACCTCACGCACAAAACACACTGCAGGAATTATAGCACTGGCTCCTGGGAAAACCAATAGTCACTTCATTTCTCCAAAGGCATCCTATGTCCCCAACAGTCAAAGCGAGCCTGACCTGTATGCCAGGTCACCAGTTGAATGTGCCCAGAGAGTTGGTGGCAGTGATCCTGATCTAAGAGCTTCTGTTCTTACCGAACTAGAAAATATTGAAACTAAGTATTAATGTTCCCTTGACGGATGTGTCCTATTTTTTGTAAGCTCTAGCTAGCTACTTAAATATTTAACTCATGAGTCTGTCAAAATATTTAGTGATCACCTATTGTCAAACTGGAAGAAAATATTTTTTACGCATGAAGAGATCAGTATTTCTTAAAAGCAATACATGGTGTTTGCCTGATGTTCACAAAGAGCACAGCTGTTCAGAGGGCTAGGTGCTTAGTGTTCAGAGGAAGTGCTGTAGGAGGATTCAATATAAAAAACAGGACTGGGAGAAGCATCTCATGAAAGGTAGATGGCTATTTGCAAAGACAAAGAATGAGTACAAATGACTGTGGATCTTCTACTAATTTTCCTCATGGCTTCCTCCCAACATCTAAAAACCAGTCCCTGCTTCTCTTTATGGGTATGGGACATAAATCTCCACCACTACTTACTGCCTGAGAGAAGTAAGTCATGTAACCTCTCTGAGCTTCAGGTGTTGAATTCACAAACTGAGGGTAATAACATCAGCTAGCAATCTGTTTGGGGGATTAAATGACTACTTGTGTACTAAAAAAAAACAGGCACAGTGCCTGGAAGAGAGAAGTCAGTCAAAAAACATCACTCCCTTTTGCCTATTCAGAATTCCTCTTTAGCCAAGGCCAAGGCACCTTAAATGTAAGGGGGGAAAGACTAACTGAAAGGGAAACGACCTGAAATCTATTCTCAACTCTACCACATACCAGCTGTGTGGTCTGGGGTGGATAATTTTGGTTTGCTTCAGTTGGTGTCTGTGAATGAGGAGGATGGCCCTGTATTATTGAGCATCACCCAGGGAACGTTTTATCATAAAGAGCAAGAAAGAAAGAAGAGTGGCAATGCCTTGTGTTCCCCTCTCACCTTTTAGCTACCTGACAGTGTCTGGAAGACAAGGTTTTTCTGGAGAGTACTATCAGATGGCATGGCTCTGACTCAGGCTTCAGACCACTAGTCTCTAGCAGAACTTTTTTTTCTAAATTGTCCCCATGAGAACACAAGAGGAGATATGAGCTGGCAGGCTGGTCCACCCCAAGAGGTAAGGACTCTAGGAATGGTACTTCACCAGCCCTCTGCAGCTGGTGGAGAAAAGAACATGGCTGGTGGGTTTCCACCTTACACAGAGCAAAGAAACTTTTATTTATTTATTTTTTGAAATTTTCCTTTTAACTTTATTTTATTTTTTAAAATATATTTTTATTGTTGATAGTATTAGAGGTATCATTCATTCCCCTCACACACACACTTTTTTATCCCCTCCTCCCAGCCCCTATCTCCCCCTACTCCCAACCCCAGGTCTTTACTACCCTATTGCCCATGTTCATTTGCTAGGACTAATTTTCAACCTGAGGTGAGACTCATCCTAAAGAAGGGGCTGGCTCCTCACAGGTGGGGAAACACTACCACCTGCTGGATCTCTGCTTTTTTACACCAAAGAGCGCTTTCGGAGGCCAAAGCAATGGACTCTCCCAAACAGCCTATCTATATAGTATACCAGAAAATATCAATAGTTTCAAACCTATTAATTCTGAATATATAATCAAATCTTGACAGCCTAATGGAATAAAAAGTTTAAAATTATTCCTCTGTGGATATTCAATGTCACCCATCTAAAAAGATTTTCACTAAAATTAGTAATCAAGGATATTTGAAGATATTAATTTTATTAGCTTATTTATGTGTATGAGGCATTTTTTAACACAAAGGAGTACTTTAACTACATTGTGTCATGTTATGTGTGGAAAGATTTATTTCACTTGGAACTTATTAATTTACTATTTACAAACAAAGTAAGAGATAGTACAACTGCGTTCTTATGAAACACTTCTGGCACTTGTTACTATCAGTAATTCAGGTCTGCCCTCAGTAATTTTCATTATTAGGCTCTGTGGGTAATCTTCTTCTATTGGAATAGAGCAGAGGTTAAAAGTTAATACAGATATAAATGGAACAAGCTCTGTACTTTGATCAGGAAAGTGGTTTGAGGCTAAGAGTTCAGGAGCAATTTATTTGAAATAGCTTTTGTGTTTCTCCATCACTGACAGTGTTCTTTGGGTCTGGAACCTCTAATTGCTTTTACCCCTCCCCCAAAAATGTTCAGTTGCGTGTGACTGGTGTGTGTGTCTACACTAATGGGTAACATTTGATAGCAAAGTAGCCGCCTTCCCTTTTCACCTTGCAATTAGGTCTGTAGAGAAATAATGTTTGGATTTTTATGCAGATAAGTCATTTATTTCCACATTGTATTGGCTTTCTCCATGTTGAAGCTACATTTTGGCTTTACTCTTTGATAAGCAAAAGGTCCATTAAAATATTTTACTTGGCTCTGTTTTTTTGCTCCATCTCTAGGGTAACAAGAAGAAAAAAAAACTCCTTGGCATTTCTAGCCAATAAGGCTTTTGAAAATATTGGTATCCAGTCCTATATCATCCCATTTCATAAGCCTAATGAGGCAAGAAATAGCCCCACCTCCACCTACTTCCCCCTGGCGCCCTTCCCCTCTCTTTCAAGAGATAGTATTCTCCAAAATTATTAAAACATTTTCGGTACCGGGACAATGTGAAGATATGTATACATGTAATACATAAAAAAAATAAAAAATAAAAAAAACACATTGTACCCTGGCCAGTGTGGCTCAATGGTTAAGCATCAACCTATGAACCAGGAGGTCAGGGTTCAATTCCCAGTCAGGGCACATGCCCGGGTTGTGGGGTCGATCCCCAGAGTGGGGTATGCAATGGCAACAGATCGATGATTTCCTGTCATCATCAGTGTTTCTATCTTTCTCTCCCTTCCTCTTGAAATCAATAAAAAAATATTTTTCTATAAAAGCAAAACACTTCCTGTACTGCAGATGGATGTCATGCTCCTGACAGGGATGAAGAGGGCGCCAGTGGTGCTGAGACCTCCCTTACCCCCAGCTGAGCCTTTGCCAGGTGCCACACAACATGAGAACACTCTTGGTAGATGGTTAACTGATCCCTGGGGTCTTTCCTTTACTCTATTTTGACCCACGTTGAACTAATGCATGCCAGCCTTTTATTCAGCAGTTATTCAATGCTCCCTACTTTGGACTTTGGAGAGCTGCACACCAGGTTTGCACTTCTGCCCTCTAACTATCTCTTATTAAAGGCACAAAGATCCAGTAATTATACATTCTTCCTACACAACAGTTGTACGTCTAGCCCTGTGCAAGCCCCTGGCAGGAAGTAGCTTAATGGATGCTCACAACAACCTCTTTATGAAGCTAAGTTCTTTCCCCAGGTAATACCGCACAGAGACAGAAGGGTCTCACACACAAGCAGATCTGATTCCAGAGGTGCCCCTCATTTCGTGACATGGACTCCTCACCCCAGTTAATGCCTGACAATAGTAAATGAGAAACAAATCATAAGCATTATGTCAGCCAAGACATAGGCCAGATTTGAGATATCTTACCTGCCCATTATTATTGATCTTGTGCTCTGTACAGAGCAGGCTTGGCTTTAAGGATTCTGTGTAGTTTGCTTGCTTGAATGCATCATTCCAATAATACATACATGCTTACATACATTCATAGGCACTTAACCTAAGAGTTACCCAGGGCTGCTATCAAAAGTATCAGAAATTGGGTGGCTTAAAACAACAAAGGCTCAGAGTTCTGTAGGCTCAGAGTCTAAACTCAAAGTGTGGGCAGAGCCATACTCTCTGAAACTTAGTGGTTTGTGGGCAATCTTTGGCAGGAATTGGCTAATAGATGCAACACTCCAATCCTCCATCCTCACAAAGCTTTCTCCCTGAGTCTGCCTTCACATCTTATCTTCTTTAAGGACCCACCCTACTCCAGTATGACCTCATCATAACTAATTACATCTGCAAGAACCCTATTTCCAAACAAGTTCACATTCTAGGGAGCCTGGGGTCAAGGCTTTAACATATCTAGGGGGATCCATTCAACCTGTAATAAGAACCATCTCTCCTTATCCACGCCCAGATAATCTCAATTGGGCCCTGAGAACCAGAGATACCTTAGGACATTTATTTAAGGGACATTTATTTTCTTGTCTGAAAAGTGAAGGCATTTACAGCCCCTCCTCCAAAGGGTTGCAGTGATCTATAGATAGAAGAAAATTTACAGGGCACTGAGCACTGAGCCTGGCACATGGTCACCCCAGTTCCACTAGTAGTAGCAGGGACATGGTGCCTGGGTCTCCCCTGGGAAGCACTGCCGCCAACATGTCTCTGACCTCCAGGCAGACGAGACCAGAGCCTTCAATCAGCCAGTCCTGTTCCCAGCCCTCCCTCCAACCTCTTCTGCTGTCTTCTGAAAAACAGTGAATGACACACACCTACCCATAATGACGAATCAGAATAACCACTCTGATTTCAAAAAGAGAAGTTTCACTAGGTTGGCATGATCCTTAGAGGTTTAGCATTTATTCCAGACTAAGCTGACTTTGCCTCTCGTCATTGTCAAATCTGGCTTCTCTGACACAGGAACTGGTTGCAGCATAAAGGCACCACTGAAGCCATTGCAAGGCAAGGGAAGTAAAAGGCAGTAGTTTCCACTTGCCTGCTGCAGAAGCCTTACATCTAGAACCTTCCACTGACAAAAATGATAATCATTTGGTTCATTGATTCTGGGATTAATCACTGAAGTTAATCTTGGCAGGTATTGATCCCATTTCTGCTGGCTGTAACTAAAGTGTTCAAATTACTTATTCCTACTCTGACAGCAATAGGATCCCAAAACAAAGGAAATCAAAACTGAGCTATTACACCTGACAGCTCTGAACAGCACCCAGTGACAGCGATGACTACCCATCTCTCGGTGGGAGAGCCCCTAATAGGGAACGATCAAGCACCTGTTCTTCCTGTTATACATGGGTGTCTTATAAAGTTGATCCATCAGTGTCTAGAAGAATTGAAGGAAGTTTTATCTCAAAGAATCTGAACTCAAAACTTGGCTGCAAAGACAAGAAAATCATGTAGGCAACACAGTACAATAGACTCTTGTCACCAACCTGACTTCCATCAGGAAATACCTATTGCCTTGATATCCTCCAGGTTTAGGGTCTGACCATCAGCCAAAAGATGCTTCCATAGAAAGTACATTTTCCAAAGCTACAGTACAGTGGACTCACCCCTTCCTGAATGTGCCACATGGAGATCTGGTCTCAGAACCAGTAGACTATCTTTTATGAAGCATTCTTCTGTATGGCACATATCTATATACTAGAGGTCCAGTGCATAAATTCATGCACCAGTTGAGTCTCTCAGCCTGGCTTGAGGGATCAGGCCAAAACTGGCTCTCTGGCATCCCCCAAGGGGTCTTGGATTGAAAGAGGGTGCAGGCCAGGCCAGGGGACACTACTGGAGCACAATCAGGGCTAGGGAGGGACACTGGAGGTTGGCCAGCCAGGAGGGGACCACGGGAGGGCTCTAGGGCATGTCCATCCTGTCTCGCTCAGTCAGGATCAGCTGAAAGCTAACCTAATGATCAGAGTGTCTGCCCCCTGGTGATCAGTGCACATCATAGCAAGTGGTTGAGCAGCCTTAGCATATCATCAGCATATTATGCTTTGATTGGTTCAACAGATGACCAGACACTTAGCATATTAGGCTTTTACTATATGGGATTGATTTCAGAGAGAAAGGAAGAGGAAGAGAGAGATAGAAACATCAATGATGAGAGAGCATTACTGATCGACTGCCTCCTTCACACCCCCTAGTGGGGGTCAATCCCACAATCCAGGATGTGCCCTTGACCAGAAACGAACCTGGCACCCTTTAGTCTGTAGGTCAACACTCTATCCACTGAGACAAACAAACTAGGGTCTGTATGGCTTTTTGAAAATTATACAAGGAGACTTGCACCCTCATGTTGTGACTGACTAGAATTTCCAAGTCATCCCTCACTAAAGCACACTCAAGTGGAGAAAGAACACAGTATCTGTGGCATGGCCAGTTTCACAAAGGGTAGAGAAAATCTCAAACATAGTAATATTATACATTAAAATCATCTGGGAGCCCTGGCTGGTGTTGTTCAGTGGGTTGGGCAACATTATGTTGTGGGTTCAATTCCTGGTCAAGGGTACATGCCTGGTTGCAGGCTCAATCCCCCCAGCAGAGGGCATGCAGGGTGCAGCTGATAGACATTTCTCTCTTTCTCCCTCTCCCTTCCTCTGTCTCTAAAAATCAATAAACTATTCTTAAAAAAAAAAAAACACCACAGAGTAATACTAAACAAGGACCAGAGTAATAATAATAGTGGGGGTGAAATTGGATAACTTGTTGTTGTGAAGGGCAAGCCTGTGTTTTACAGGATATTTAACAGCATTTTTGTTCTGTAGCTGGAGGGTCAGGAGAGCAAAATCATCCCCAGTTGAGAATCATTAATTTAACCTTACACTTTTTAAAACTCAACATACATGGTAAAATTTCAAGGATAACTACTAAAATAGAAATACAGTATATAAATTCCAAACAAATTGAAGGAAAAAAGTAATAAACAATGTTTTAAAAGTTCAAAATAAACCAAAGCATATAAAAAATGGGATATATGCATATGTCATAAAAAATGATGGCATAAAACAAGTCCAAATATATCCATTATAATAGAGTTACATTTTCACAAATATGTGTGAGGAGCTTTTGTCTTGGGGAAAACATTAAATAAAAACATTTAAAGTCTCTGAAAAATGTCCTAAGAGCACACAGAAAATAAAAAAATAAAAAATATTTTTTTAATAAACTCAAGTAAACCTTGATGAAAACAGTGAGAGTCTATGGCACTTGAACCATGATATGCTGCCTCCCCCTGTTCTCAACTCCCAACTCAGCCTGCTGAAGTCATAAGAAATCTGAGCTATCCTATATAATAAAAGGTTAATATGCAAATCGACTGAACTGCAGAATGACTGGTCACTATGAAGTACACTGACCACTAGGAGGCAGACACTCAACTCAGGAGCTCCCCCTGGTGGTCAGTGATCTTCCACAGGGGGAGTGCCACTCAGCCAGAAGCCCTGAGCTAGACTCATGGCTGACAAGTGCAGCAGCAGTGGCTGGAGCCTCTCCTACCTCCACAACAGTGCTAAGGATGTCTGACTGCCAGCTTAGGCCCACTCCCCCCTGGGGGCTCTTGGACTGCAAGAGGGCACAGGCCAGGCTGAAGGAACCTCCTGAGTGCATGAATTTCATGCACCAGGCTTCTAGTGTTAAATAACACATTGGGAATGCAATACACCAAATCTAAAATGTTTTAAATTTATAGGAAACAAAGTAAATAATATTGTAATAAGTATGTATAGTGCTAGTGTATGAATGGCAAGTAAAAGAACCCACAAAAATAGAAAGGCAACAGCCTAATTTCTCTGCCTGATCTGTGTCATTTCAAGGAATTTGATTCCCACTCTCAACTGCCAAGATAAGAGTCCTCACCATTGCCTCAGCCAATCCCCCCGTCCTTTCCTCTCCAGCTCCTGTGAGGCCTTCATAGGTGACCATGTGATCCAAAGAATCTAATAATACCAAAATAAATTGGGGGTTTTCTGCTGGGTGCACTCACCTGGTTATTTCACTATAGATGTGCCAGATTTGGAACTGCTATAAAATTTTGAACCACAATGGAAACAAATCTGAGAAACAAACTGATAAGTATAGAGAGATGAAGGAGCTGAGAGCATCACAGCAGAAAGGAGCTGGGACCTTGGATAAGCTGTCCTAGAACCCTAGAACACAACTCTTTTCAGCTGTGTTAGCTAATATATACCCTTTCCTCTTAAGCCTGTTTGACTTGAGAGGCCATACACCTTGCAGAAATCCTGCCACTGAGATTTAAACGTAGATCAGCTCTGGAAGCAGAAACTGTGCTCTAAACCACTAAGCAATCCTACCTTCTAATGACTAGATCAAGAATGAAGAATCAATCTCTGAACTCCAGTTTCTGGTGAGATTCTGGGGACCCAGACTCATACAGGGAGAAACTGGATTGTCTGCCATTAGGTCATAAAGAAAGGGTGGCTCTCTCACAGAGTTGCGCACTGTTGACTGTGCTGGGGCATGGGACACAGGACACTGAACAGAACTCAGCAGAGACAGCTGGCAGCCATTGCTGTTTGCCACACCCTAGCCTAAAGACTCCCTGAGACCCCACCCCACCCAATTTACAAACCCACCCAGCTGTGGGGTGAATTTTGCATATGAATGGCCTACCCTCTGGCAGTTTAACCTAACAAATTGCAACTGGGTCAGACAATTCCAAAACTTCCTACCTCCAAGCAAAAAGGAGAAATCAACTTCAAAACTTCCAAAATCCAAGCAAAGAGCTCCCTGTAGCTCCTGCTGGGTGACCTCAGACACTAGCTGACTTGCACATCCTTGGAAATCCAGAGAACCAGTGTACCTAGAGGTCAGTGTGAGATGACACCAGATATCAACTCCTCACATACATAAGTGACACACTCAAGAGGCAGACTCAGCAAGCACCAAAGCCCCACTGAAGCAAGTTCTGCCCCATAGGGGTGTCTCCACCTCAGCAGTTCTTTCATTAATAGACACAGCTAATCCTCACAGTCAATTGGCCTGGAGGTCAATTCCTCCCAGTGTATCAATAACAATCAAGGTTTAACTACAATAAGACTGTGAACCCAGCCCACAAAGGGGTGCACCAAGAGTGTCCACCTCAGGTGATTGAGGAGGCGGGGCTCCTGGGCCCTAAGGATAACTGACACACAAAGCCACTCCATCAACACCAAGAAGCAGCCAAAATTCAGAGACCAAGAAACATGTCACAAATGAAAGAAATGGAGGAAAGGAAACATAGAGTTCAAAACCACATTTATAAAGGATACTCAAGAATCTTCTACAAACCACGGACAAACTTATTGAGACATCTGAGAAACTTAATGAGACCTTCAAAGATCTAAATGAGAATGGCAAAAAAAATGAAAAAGGACTAGTCAGAAATTAAGCATACACTGTCTGAAATAAAGAATAATATACAGAAACTCAACGGCAGACTAGAAGACCCCAAGAATCAAATCAAAGATCTGAAATATGAGGAAGCAAAAAACACCCTAACAGAAAAACAAAAATAAAAAAAGAGTCCAAAAATGTGAAGATAGTGTAAGGAGCCTCTGGGACAACTTCAAGCATACCAACATCAGAATTATGGGAGTACCAGAAGAAGAGAGCAAGATGCTGAAAACTTATTTGAAGAAATAATGACTGAAAACTTTCGCTACCTGGTAAAAGAAATGGACTTACAAGTCCAGGAAGTGCACAGAACATCAAACAAAAAGAATCCAAAGAGGACCACACCAAGACACATCATAATTAAAATGCCAAGGGCAAAAGACAAAGAAAGAATCTTGAAAACAGCAAGAGAAACACAGTAGTTACCTACAAGGGAGTACCCATACGACTGTCAGCTGATTTCTCAACAGAAACTATGCAGGCCAGAAGGGAGTGGCAGGAAATATTCAAAGTGATGAATAGCAAGAACCTACAACCAAGAGTGCTCTACCCAGCAAAGCTATCATTTAGAATTGAAGGTCAGATAAAGAGCTTCACAGATAAGAAAAAGCTAAAGGAGTTCATCACCACCAAACCAGGATTATATGAAATGCTGAAGGGTTTTCTTTAAGAAGAGGACAAAGAATAAAAAGGTAAAGATAAAAATTATGAACAACAGACTGAGATCCAAGATGGCGGCATAGGTAAATACCTACACTGCCTCCTCGCACAACAATTTCAAAGCTACAACTAAAAGACAGAACGGACATCATCCAGAACCACAGGAAAGCTGGATGAGTGGAAGTTCTACAGCTAGAAGGAAAGAGAGGGGCTCACGGAGACCCAGAGGAGCTGCAAAAAGCTGAGGTACTGAGACGCGCGCACAGAGAGAGAGGGTGCCGGAGTGCCTGGCTGGCTTTCTCTGGCGGAAGGGAAACAGAGACTCTCAAAGGCATTGAACCCCTTATCCTATGACACTAAACCCCAGATCCAGCCGCAACTCATACGGGGGGAGTTTGGACTGTGAAAAGGGAGAAGTGCACGGAAATTTAGGGGAGTCGCAAAAGATCAAAGGCCTGGTGGCGCACAGGGCACTGTGCACAGGACAGACTGCTGATTGTGCCGCTGGCTTTTGCGAGAGGGCGGGAGACAGACCCTCCCAACTGTGTCACTTCTGACTCCACTAAGCCCCTGTTTCGGGCGAAACCCTGGGGACCTAGACTCGTGTGGTCCTGGTTTGCAGGGGAGCTGGAAAGGCAGTGGTGAGAGGCACTGCGGGCGAGCGCACAAGGACGGCTCCAGCCATTACCCAGTCAC
>JAAGEH010000041.1:20347364-20364341 GCA_011751065.1 Lasiurus cinereus | reverse complement strand
AAAAAAAGAAAAATTATGAACAACAAAGTGATAACAAATACATACCTATCAACAAGTGAATCTAAAAATCAAGTGAATAAAATATGAGGAATAGAATAAACTGGTGAATATAATATAATTAGGAGCATAGAAAGGGAATAGACTAACAATTCTCAGGGGAAAGGAGGCGTGAGGGGTGCAGGAAGAGATTGGATAAAAATCTTACACCTATGGATGAGGACAATGGCGGTGGGGGGGAGGTAAGGACATGAGGTAGGGTGGGGGAAATCAGGTGGAGAGGAGCTATTGGGTGGGGGAGAGGAACATCTGTAATAAACTGAACAATAAAGACTTATTAAAAAAAAAAAAAGAATGAAGAGTCAAGTTGGCCATTTATCATGCACCAGTTTTCCTAACTGATCAAATGCCCACCCTTATTTTTCTTCATATTTTTGAATTCTCTATTAGGAATAATTTTTTCTTTATTGATTGAGGTATTACATATGTGTTCTTATCACCCCATTGAACCACCCCCCACCTCTCCATGCATGCCCTCACCTCCCTGATGCCTGTGTCCATTGGTTAGGTTTATATGAATGCATACAAGTCCTTTGGTTGATCTCTCCCCTTTACACTCACTTTCCCCTAACTTCCCTCTGAGGTTTGATAGTCTGATTGATGCTTCTTTTCTCTTGATCTGTTTTTCTTTTTTAAGGAGGAAGAGAAGAGCAGGCATTCAAAGGTATGAAATGCACATCTTTAACCATCACACTCATTGTTTTGTTTGTTTTTAATCAATATGTGTGTCTGATAACTTTTAAGTTTTTGGTACTCCTTATGATTATGTTAAGCTCTTGTACCCATTTTTCTGGTAGCGTTTCATTCTTGTTTTTCAGATTAATTCAACTGTTCAAGTCAATAAATGTGTATTGCTTTCCTACTGTGAGGAATAGGCAATGTCAAAGTGCTGTTGGCTCAAAGACAAACAGGACTGGGCTCTTCCCCAAAAGAAGTCATGGCCTAAAAGAGGCACAGACACTGTGTAAAAAAAACTCTCACACTAGATCCTCACCTTCATGAAAGTGTTACACACAGGGGAGGAGGTGCAGACCCTGAAGAGTGGGCATCACTGAAGCCTCATAGTTTATGCAATTATTTCCCAAAAATCAGACCATCTGCTGATCCCTAAAATAAAAATATGATAGGTATGACATGTAATATTTATTTTTTCATTTGGACAAGATCAGCCTAAACACTCAGATACCATCTTATAAGGAAAAAATATACTTCTGTCTTAAAAGATGGCAAGAAAAAGGAGAGGCAACAACAGAAAAATGTGCCTCAATGCTTAAGTTTCCTTTGTTGTCAATAGCCTCTTGGACCATTTGGAGCAAATCCTTATATATGCTCTGTCCTAAACTCTGCTTTGTTTTTAGTTTTCTGAGTCTTAGAATTGGCTTCTGGCTCCCTGAGGTCAGAGGACATGCACTTACCCTTTCATTCAGTCTGGTGATAATACTAATCTCCACTCCCTCTCTGAAAAAGAAGGGCTTATTTATCTGCCTCAACTCCTCTGTTTGTCTGTTCCTGAAACTTCTAAATCATCACATAATAATCTATTTTGCAGAGATTGATTGGTTGACTTATTGGTAAGATTTTTTAATATTTCAATTATTTGCTCAGTTGATTCTTGAACAGCGTAGGGATTAGGAACACTTACCCCTTGTAGAGTTGAAAATTCACATATAACTACTGAATCCACAAATGAAATCTTTATTAGAAACCCAAGTAGTGTGCCAATACAAGTAGGAGCCTTACCAATAACATAAGCAGTCTATTAACACATATTTTGTATGTTATATGTATTATATACTTTATTCTTATAGTAAATGAAGATAGAAGAAAATGTTATTAAGAAAAGGATAAGGAAGAGAAAATATATTTATAGTATTTTTGTGGGGGGGGGGAAATCTGCATATAAGTAGACCTATGCAGTTCAAAACCATGTTGGTTAAGGTCAAGCATACTTTGTAATTTCCTGCTTTTTCTAAGTGTCCTCTCCCTAATATACTTTAAATTGTTATTTCTCAAACATTTGAAAACTACAAGATATTAACTTTAAATCACAACCTTATATAAACATACACATATAAGAAACATAAGTATCATAGAACATTTGCTTTTACTACTTTAATTTACTATCTTTTTTAATTTTTTAAAAAATATATTTTATTAATCTTTCACAGAGAGGAAGGGAGAGGGATAGAAAGCTAGAAACATCAATGAGAGAGAGACATTGATCAGCCACCTCCTGCATGCCCCCTACTGGGGATGTGCCCACAACCAAGGTACATGCCCTTGACCGGAATCAAACCTGGGACCCTTCAGTCCACAGGCTGATGCTCTATCCACTGAGCCAAACCAGTTTCGGCCAATTTACTATCTTATAAAAATATTTTTAAATTCTGATTGCAAACCATTAAACTGATTTTCCCACCCATAATGTTTTGACATTAGTTTAAAGAATACAACAAAATAAATAATAGTAGATATCTCTTCTAAAATTTTTGCTTTCAAATTTAACTTGGTTATTATTCATCTCTAATTCTTTCTATTATCAACAAGGGGCTATATGGAGAATTCTTCAAATAATCTATAATAATAAAAGTGTAATGTGCTAATTAGATCAGACTTCCTTCCAGATGATCTTCTGGATGAAACTGGGGCTGCCAGAAGGAAGCCAGTGCCGATAGCTGGGGGAAGGAAGGTCTACTCTTGCATGAATTTCATGCATCAGGACTCTAGTATCTAAAATATATATCAAGGGGGCAAAAAAATGGCAGTGGAATAGATGGACGTGTCCCGAGCCTTGTCCCTGAGCAGACAGAGAGACCAGCCGAGGGTCTCACTGGGAGCGTTAGTTGGCGAGTTAAGGGACAGTTATCCTCCAGGAGTAGGTGGAGGACTGCTGAATGGGGATCCCCTGACTGTGTAGTCTCCACAGCTGCTGGGTTGCCTCACTGAGCCGCTGGCTCAGACACGGAGACTGCACCATCTTGAAGAGAAAAGTGGATGTTTACAGAAGCCTGAAAATCTGCACCCACTGAACAGCTGCGATCCCCAGAACACCAGTCCCAAATTGGCACAGAGGAGCTCTACACATCACATAGAAAGATCAGATTTCATCTGGGATAAGGTGAAGTCTCCAGTCCCACAGGGCAGAGAAATGCTCACACTGGAAACTGGAGGACTGGGGGAAATCTGCACCTAGAGAAATCTGTGGCTGTTGGGCTTGGCATGATCCATGAATGTGGAAGGGGGTCCTCAGAGCTGCTAACAGAAGGGATCTCCAGAAAGCAACCCATTTTGATTTGATGCAGAAGGACAGCCTGGGAGTTGTTAAAGTGTGCCACCTGCTTGGACAAGAGGGGGGAAGACGGACTGTGCAGACTTGCACTCTTTCCTCTTCAGATCCTTGCTTCTGATTGCTAAGCCCGATACATACGATCACCCAGTTGGGGACACCTTGGGAAACTACAGGGGAAAGTTATTTTTTGGGAGACTGGGGATCGGAGTGGGGAGTGACCTTCGGAGAACCAGCTCTGGGGCAGCCCACTCCCACAAACCGGTATTCAGTGCCACAGGGAAAGCAGGATCTAAGCACAGGCTAGAGAGGACCTATAGTCTCAGAGGTCAATCTTGAAACACTGTCAACCTGGGGCTGAATCAGAAATTGACTCTTGTGTAATCACAAAAAAATAAAGAGATTAAAACACACTGCCTGCTTAAAAACAAGCTCTGGCTTACAACACTGAGCACCAGTGGAACACAGGGAACTGCAATACTTTCCCAACAGGGAAACAGGTGCGCCAAACAGATCAATAGAGGAAGTAAATGACCTTCATTACTGCAGATTCTTTTTTTTTTTTTACTTTTAATTTTTTCATCTTTTACTTAAGAAACTATTTTTTCCTCACTGGATTTTAACTTTTTAATTATTACATTTTTATTTTCAATCAGTATTATTACTACTACTATTTTAATTTTGGGGGGGGAAAAGTGTCATTTTATTTTCTTTTTATTTTACTTTGGGATTAGAGTTCTACATTCTAATTTTATCTTTCCTTTAGCATCATTTTACTCTATCTCAACTCTACCTTTATGCCATCACTCTCTTTCTAACTTTTTCCCCTTTTGTTGTCCTGTTTCTCTTACCCTTTTCCTACTTTAGATTTTCTCTAATCTTTCTTTTTACCCCCTATTAAAATTTCACCCAACTTATATATCTAACTTCCAATTCCCTGCTTCAAGTCCATACATACCTCTCTCTTCTCTGTCTTCACTATCCAAAAACTGTTTTTCTCTCTGTCCTTTTCTTAATGTTTGCTTGAATGTTGAGTATATTGATTTTTTATACATAATTGTGAGATTGTTTTGCTTATTTTTCTTATTTTGTTTTGTTTGCTTTGTTTTTGTTTGTTTTATACTTCTGTTTTCCCAGGCCTCCCTTGATATTAGTTGTTGTTTGTAGTTTGCATTTATTTCCAAGTACTTGTTGCTGGCATTTGTAGGATTAGTGGCTGTTCTATTATAGTTTTCTCTGCATGTATGTACTTTGTCCCCTTCTTTCTTATTCTCTTTCTTTTCTCCCTTATTTATTTTCTTTTTTTCTTTTTATCATTTTCTCCCTTCTCCAAATTTCATTTTGACACTCCTTTCTTTTATTTCTTTATTTTTTCTTCTTTTTTCTGTTTTCCTTTCTCTCTTTTCCTCTAAATTGGCTCTCTCTGGTGGTCACCTTTATTTGTGGCTATTAATAATGTGAATACATTTCTGATCAGTGCCTTGTGCACTGTACCTGGTTGTGTTGTATTTTGTGACTTTAAATCAACACAGGAGAGAGAGAACTACATAACCAGACAACTGGAGAAGATAGACCATGGGGAGACAAAGAAATGGCCCGCATATGAAAGAAAAGCAGGAATCACCAGAAAAGGAAGTAAACAAAATGGAGGCAAGAAACCTACCAGAGAAAGAATTCAGAGAAATGATCATAAGGTGGCTGAAAACAATGCAAGACAAATTCAACAATATGAGTAAAAACCAAGAGGAAATGAAGAAGAACCAAGAAGAAATGAAAAATTACATCACTGCTGTAAAGAACTCAACAGAAAGCATCAAAAGTAGACTAGAAGAAGGAGAAGACAACATCGGTGATCTAGAAGACAAGGTAGGAAAAAATACCCAAGTACAGCAGCTTCTAGAAAAAAATAAAAATAAAAAGCAAGAAGAGAGCCTACGAGAACTTTGAGATAACTTGAAACAAAACAACATCTGTATAATAGGGGATTCAGAAAAAGAGGAAACTGAGCAAGGAATAGAAAACGTGTTTGAAGAAATAATGATAGAAAACTTCCCTAATATAGGAAATAAAAAACCCACACAAATTCAAGAAGCTCACAGAGTCCCAAGCAAAATGAACCTCAAAAAACTGACACCAAGGCACATTATAATTAAATTGGCAAACACCAATGACAAAATAAGAATCTTAAAAGCAGCCAGAGAGAAACAGAAAGTTACCTACAAAGGAACCCCATAAGACTAACAACTGATTTCTCAACAAAAACTCATCAGGCCAGAAGGGAATGGAATGAAATATACAAAGTCATGTAAAGGAAGGGTCTGAATCCAAGAATACTGTACCCAGCAAGGCTATCAATCAAAATTGAAGGTTAAATCAGGAGCTTCACCGATAAAAAAGAACTAAGGGAATTTATTACCACCAAACCAGAAATGCAAGAAATGCTAAAGGGTCTGCTGTAAAAAAAAAAGGAAGTATGAAACAAAGAAGGGACACAAGACTAAAAATGGTGAAAAATAAGTACCTATCAATAATAACTTTACATGTAAATGGATTAAATTGTCCAATCAAAAGAAACAAGATAATGGATTGGATAAGAAAACATGATCCGTATATCTGCTGTCTACAAGAAACCCACCTCAGAAAAAAGGATGCATATGACTGAGAGTGAATGGATGGTAAACTGTTTTTTAGGCAAATGGAAATGAAAAAAGATGGGATTGCAATACTTATATCATCTGACAAATTAGATCTCAAAGTGAAGGACATTACAAGAGATAAGGAAGGCCACTTCATAATGCAAAAGGGAGCAATCCAACAAGAAGAAATAACACTGGTAAACATATATGCACCCAATACAGGAGCACCCAAATACATAAAAAAAAAACTTCTGGAGGATATCAAAGGAGAGATTGACGCAATACAATCATAGTAGGAGCTAGAAATATCGCACTATCACCACTGGAAAAATATTTTAAACAAAATATAAATGAAGAAATATCAATCCTAAATAACTCACTAGACCAGATGGAATTAATTGACATCTTCAGAACACTTCACCCCAAAGCCACAGAATATACATTCTTCTCCAGTGCACATGGGTCATTTTCAAAGATAGACCGTATGTTGGGTCATAAGCAAAGTCTCTTCAAATTCAAGAATATAGAAATTATATCAAGCATCTTCTCAGATCACGGTGGCATAAAACTAGAAATCTACACCAATAAAAACAATGCAAAGTAATTGAACACATGGAGACTAAACAGCATGCTATTAAACAATGACTGGGTAACCAGAGAGATCAAGGAAGAAATAAAATGTCATGGCAACAAACGACAATGACAACACAACAATACAAAATTTATGGAACACAGTGAAAGCAGTCTTGAGAGGGAAGTTCATAGTTCTACAAGCCTACTGAAAAAAAAAGAAACAATGGTAATAAATTACCTAATCCTACAACTCAAAGAGCTAGAAAGAGAGCAACATGAAAAGCCTAGTGTAAGCAGAAGGAAGGAAATAGTAAAGATTAGAGTGGAGACAAATGATATAGAGACCAAATAAACAATACAAAAAATCAACAAAACCAAGAGCTCCTTCTTTGGAAGCATAAACAAGATTGATGAATCTCTAGCTAGGCTCACCAAGAAGCAAAGAGAGAGGATTCAAATAAACAAAATCAGAAATGAAAGAGGTGAAATAACAACAGACCCCACCGAAATACAAAGGATTGTTAAAAAAAATACTATGGATAACTCTATCTCAACAAATTGGACAACCTGGAGGAAATGGACATATTCCTAGAAAAATATAACCTCCCAAAACTCAATTAGGAAGAATCTAATCATCTCAATAGGACCATAACCATGGAAGAAATTGAATCAGTCATCAACAAGCTTCCAGCAAACAAAAGCCTGGGGCCAGAAGGCTACACAGGGGAGTTTTACCAAACATTCAAGGAAGAATTAAAACCTATCTCCTCAGACTATTCCAAAAAATTCAAGAAGAAGGAACACTACCAAGCATCTTCTATGAAGCCAGCATCACCCTAATATCAAAACCAGATAAAGACAACAGAATGAAAGAGAATTAAAGACCAATATTCCTCATGAACATAGATGCTAAAATCCTCAATAAAATTCTAGCAAATCAAATGCAGAAGTACATCAGAAAGATCATACACTGTGACCAAGTAGGAATTATCCCAAGAATGCAAGGATGGTACAATAATTGCAAATCAATAAACAGATAAGAAAAAACTAAAGGAGTTCATCAACACCAAACCAGTATTATATGAAATGCTGAAAGGTATTCTTTAAGAAGAGGAGGAAGAAGAAAATGGTAAAGGTAAAAATTATGAACAACGAATACATATCTATCAACAAGTGAATCTAAAAATCAAGTGAATTGAAAATCTGATGAACAGAATAAATTGGTGAATATAATAGAATTAGGGGCATAGAAAGGGAGTGGACTGATAATTCTCAGGGGGAAAGAGGTGAGGTGGGGGTGCAAGGAGAGACTGGACAAAAATCACACACCTATGTATGAGGACAATGGGGTTGAGGTAAGGGCACAGGATGGGGTGGGAGCCAGGTGGAGGGGTGATGTGGATGGGGAGGGAGAGGAACAATTGTAATAATCTGAACAATAAAGATTAATTAAAATAAAAAAATAAATAAAACAAAACAAAGACCCTGAATAGCCACAGCAATCCTGAGAAAGAAGAATAAAGTAGGTAGGATCTCAATACTAGATTTCAAGCTGTATTACAAAGCCACTGTTCTCAAAATAGTCTAGTACTGGCACAAGAACAGACATATAGACCAATGGAATGAAATAGAGAATCCAGATATCCACCCAAACCACTATGCTCAATTAATATTTGACAAAGGAGGCATGAACATGCAATGGAATCAAGACAGTCTCTTCAATAAATGGTGTTGGGAAAATTGGACAGATACATGCAAAAAAAATGAAAATAGACCACCAACTTACACCATACACAAAAATAAACTCCAAATGGATACAGGATTTAAACATAAGACGGGAAACCATAAAAATACTAGAGGAATCCACAGGCAACAGGAATCCACATATGCCAAAGTAACTTCTTCACTGATACTGCTCCTAGGGCACTAGAAGCTAAAGGGAAAATAAACAAATGCAACTACATCAAAATAAAAAGCTTTTGCACAGCAAAAGAAACCATCAACAAAACAACAAGAAAGCCTACTGGGGAGAATCCAAGATGGTGGCATAGGTAAACACCTACACTGCTGCCTTGCACAACAATTTCAAAACTACAACTAAAAGACAGAACGGACATCATCCAGAACCACAGGAAAGCTGGCAGAGTGGAAATTCTACAACTAGAAGGAAAGAGAGGGGCTCACAGAGACCCAGAGGAGCTGTAAAAAGCTGAGGTACAGAGATGCGCGCGTGGAGAGAGCGGGTGATGGCAAACCCGGCTGGCTTTCTCTGGCGGGAGGAAGACGGAGACTCTCAAAGGCATTGAACTCCTTGCCCTACGACATTGAACCCCAGATCCAGCAGAAACTCATTTGGGCGGAGTTTGGACTGTGAAGGGGGAGAGGTGCACCAAGGTTTAGGGGAGTCCCAAAAGATCAGAAGTCTGGTGGTGCGCAAGGTGTTACACACAGAGGACTGACTGCTGATTGTGCCACTGGCTTTTGGGAGTGGGCAGGACACAGACCCTCCCATCCATGCCACTTCTGACTCCACTGGGTCCCAGTTTTGAGCAAAACCCTGGGGACCCAGACTCGTGTGGTCCAGGAGCACAGGGGAGCAGGAAAGACAGCAGTCTAGAGGCACTGCGAGAGAGCGTGCGCACACAGGGACCACTCAGAGCCATTACCCAGTCAAGTGAGATTCAGGGACCGTGGAGGGCGGGGCCGACTGAAAGGCAAGGCGGTCCCTTAAGCCCTGAGACTCCACCCATCCCAAGCTCAACAGAGAGGCTTTTTGCAGTTTTTCAAGTCCGGTATCAAAAGGCTGAATCCAACACAGTTCTCCCAGCATAGTGAAAATGCCGAGACAAGGGAAGGGATCACAAACAAAAGAAATGGAGGAAAACAAACGACTGGAGATAGCGTTTAAAACCACACATAAGTTTCTTCAAGAATATGCTAGAAAAGAAGGATAAATTTAGCGAGTCCCAAGAGGAGATGAAAAAGGACCAACTAGAGATGCAAAAGATCCAACTAGAGATGGAAAAGGACCAACTAGAGATGATAAAGGACCAAATAGAAATTAAACAAACACTGACTGAAATAAAAAATATTATACAGAGACCTAACAGCAGACTGGAGGAAGACAAGATTCAAGTCAAAAATTTGAAATACGTATAAAGAAGCAGAAAACACTCAACTAGAAAAGCAAGAAGAGAAAAGAATCCAAAAATGTGAAGATAATGTAAGGAGCCTCTGGGACAGCCTCAAGTGTTACCAACATCAGAATTGTGGGGGTGCCAGAAGAAGAGAAAGAGCAAGATACTGAAAACCTATTTAAAGAAATAATGACTGAAAACTTCCCACATCTGGTAAAAGAAATAGATTTATAAGTCCAGGAAGCACAAAGAACCCCATATAAAAGGAATCCAAAGAGGACCACATCAAGACACATCATAATTAAAATACCAAGAGCAAAAGACAAAGAGAGAATATTAAAAGCAGCAAGAGAAAAACAGTTCATTACCTACAAGGGAGCACCCATACGACTGTCAGCTGATTTCTCAACAGAAACAATGCAGGCCAGACGGGAGTGGCAAGAAATATTCAACATGATGAATAGCAAGAACCTGCAACCAAGAATAATCTATCCAACAAAGCTATCATTCAGAATTGCAGGGCAGATAAAGAGCTTCACAGAGAAGAAAAAGCTAAAGGAGTTCACCAACTCCAAACCAGTATTATATGAAAGGCTGAAAGTTACTCTTTTAGAAGAGGAAGAAGAAAAAGGTAAGAGACAAAAAATTATGAACAACAAATACATATCTATCAACAAGTGAATCGAAAAATTAAGTGAATTAAAAATTTGATCAACAGAATAAACTGGTGAATAAAATAGAATCAGGAGCACAGAAAGGGAGTGGAGTGATAATTCTCAGGGGGAAAGAGGGGATGGGTGTACAGGGAGTGACTGGACAAAAATCATACATCTATGGACTCATCAATGGGGGAGGAGGTAAGGGTAGAAGGAGGGGTGGGAGCCGGGTGGAGGGGAGCTATGGAGGGGAAAAAAGAGAGAGAAATGTAGTAATCTGAATAATAAAGATTTAATTTAAAAAAAAAGAAAGCCCACTGTGTGGGAGAACATATTTGTGAATGTTATCACTGATAAAGTTTTAATCTCCAACATCTATAGCCAACTTATACATCTTAATAAAAGGAAGATAAATGATCCAAGAAAAAAATGGGCAATGGACCTAAATAGAAACTTTTCAAAAGAAAGTCAAGAGACACATGAAAACATGCTCAAAGTCACTAATTATCTGAGAGATGCAAATCAAAACAACAATGGGATACCATCACACACCTGTCAGAATGGCAATCATCAACAAATCAACAAACTACAAGTGTTGGTGAGGATGTGGAGAAAAAGGAACCTTCGTGCACTGCTGGTGGGAATGCACACAGGTGCAGCCACTGTGGAGAACAGTCTGGAGTTTCCTCAAAAAACTAAAAATGGAACTCCCATTTGACCCAGTAATCTCACTTATAAGAATATATCCTAAGAAACTAGAAACACCAATCAGAAAGGATATATGCACCCCAATGTTCATAGCAGCACAATTTACAATAGCTAAGATTTGGAAACAGCCTAGGCGCCCATCAGCAGATGAGTGGATTAGTAAACTATGGTACATCTACACAATGGACTACTATGCTGCCATAAAAAAGAAGTAATTTTTACCATTTGCAGCAACCTAGATGGAACTGGAGAGCAGTGTGCTAAGTGAAATAAGCCAGTCAATGAAAGAAAAATACCACATGATCTTACTCATTTATGGATAATAAAGAACATTATAAACTGATGAACAGAAAGATATATACAGAGGCAGAAAAGCATCAAACAAACTGTCAAATTGTAGTGGTAAGGTTAGGGAGCGGTGGGGTAGATAAGAGATCAACCGAGGGTATGTATGCATGCATATAAGCATAATCGATGGACTCAAGACACTGGAAGTTTAAGGCATGCATGGGAATGCGAGGGGGGAAATGAGAAGATACATACACATGTAATACGTTAATAAAAAATATGGAAAAAAATAAAATATATATCAAATAAATAAATGAAGTTGTAGTACTGAGTCATCCCTACATTAAAATATTTGGATCCACCCTTGGTACATAACAAAATTTAGTTCATTCTATTAATTTTCTACAAATGTTTCTGTTGATTTCCAGAGGCTGGAAATCACTCCCAGTGAGAACATTGCTCCTAGTCTCTCTCCCTTGCTTTTGAGCCTTTAACATCACCAGTTTGCTTCTTCCTTGTCCCCAAAGCCTATACATCATTAGGGACATAGACATGGAATCCAGAGGGTGAATTTTATGTCCATACTCATTGCCTATAGTAGCAAATCATTGCTGTCATAAATTCAATTTACAAATATTTCAAAAATTCTTTAATCTACAAAGTGGCTGCCCTTTTCTTTTTAATTTCATCTAAGTAGATGTATATATAGTTCATAAATCTGACAACGCATACAAAATGAAATCTTCATTGGTGTGTGCCAAACTTTGGTTTTTGGCCTTGTGGTTCAAAAAGCTATCAGTCTAATCTTCATATAAATTCTAATAGTCTATCCAAATAAATATATCAATATATTTCTAAATTAAATTTAAAAATTAATAGAAACCTATAAGCATCATTCTCAGCTATTAGGCCTGCAGAGTAAACAGTAGTCAAGCAGACTTGCAGCTGACTGGCAAAGTAATGTTTCAAAAGGCTCTTATAAACACTAAGAGTCTAATAGACCCCAAGACTCTGATCCCCAGATGTGGCCAGATAGCATGGAGTGCTCAAGACCAGGTTCAGATGGATCTCCAGCTCCATCTGACAATTCTTCAATCATCCCTGGAGGGCTTGTTCTTCTGTTCTCAATTGTATCTTCCCAACATTTTAAATTTATTTCTAGTCCCAACTTGTTTCTTTCAATAACCCTCAGTTTTAGATTTAAACTACTTTTAGATTTTAACACTAGTGTTTCTAATTATAGCTAACATATATTGAAGGTTTACTATGGCTAGGCTCACTTTTAATTAATTTATATGTATTAATTGACTTACCACTCCTAACAACCCTAGATGGTAGAAACTGTTATAATTTCCCTTTTAAAGATGAAGAAACTGAGGCATCTTAAGGTTAAGGTAACTATTCAAAATCATATAGCCACTATGTGGAGAACAGAGATAAAAAATCAGAAAATGTGACTCCAAAAGCAGCAATTTTGATAATGATATTTAAACATGTGCTCTTGATCAAAAACTTTTTCAATCTTTCCTCTCTTTACATCTACATATATCTAAACTGTACCAATAATTGCAACCTACCTACACTTGCCTGAGAACATCCTTCAGCTTCTGTTTTAGAATTGGCTCCTCCTATAGCTACTTGTTCCTTTTTTCTAATCCTTTCCAACTCTTCCAAACCAGACCTTCTTTGTCTATCATTTTTTTAATGTGGGATATCATATTGATTTTTGTATGTTGAACCATCCTTGTAGTCCAAAGATAAATACCACTTGTCCATGTTGTATGATCATTTTAATATTCTCTAGAACTCAATTCACCAGTATTTTACAGAATATTTTTCATCTGTGTTCTTTAAGAATATTAATCTATAGTTTCTATTTCTTTTGGTGTCTTTGGCTGTGGTATCAGTGTGGCCACATTAGAAAGAAAAATATTGCATGATTACCTCAGGAGACAGGGACATAATATTTGAAGATGTAATGGGGCGACCCAAGACAGACGACCACCAGACAGTCAATTAGAAAATTTAGGAAGCCTTTATTACGAACTTGAGTCCGGGCTCACGGTTCCACTGACACAGCAGGGAAGCACGAGAGCCCCGAACCTCTGCAGCAAGTGCCTTTTATCCTCAGCACAGGAGGACTTGGCACATTTTAATTGGCTAAGCATTACTAAATTTCATATACTGACTCTTTGTCTGAGCTTTTTGGTTATGCAAGTAAGCAGTCTAGATAACGGTTGTCCTTGCAGGAGTTGTTAGTCAAACTTTATGGCTTCTCAAGGCCGGGGGTGCCTTCAGGCACCTGGTGTTCTATGTCACAGGATGTCAGCTGGGAAACCCCCCGTTCCTTCTGCCTCCAGGCCTGAGGTCACCCTGACTCTGATTCATTCTTTATGGGGAAACGCAGTCTGGTCCTTGCCCCTCCACATTCCCTACTGGTCTTATAGGGGAATTAAATCCTTGATTCCAACTGTTCCCACTCCCCGTTTGTTATGGGTTGGTCACAACAAAAATATTCACATACATCCACTTATGATTAAAAGTCTCAACAAAATATGTATAGAAGAAACTTACCTCACACAAATGAAAAATCATAGCTATGGTAGGTAATGGATATATTAATGAACTTGATTGTGATAAACATTTCACAATGTAAACATGTATCTAAACATCATGTTTCAAGTCTTAAATATATTCAATTTTTATTTGTCAAGTATCTACCTAATAAAAGAGTAACATGCTAATTGACTGTACCTTTGTGATGCCCATCAGCCAATCATGAGTGAGTATGCAAATTAACCCAACAATGATGGTGGGTTGATTTGCATATGGAGGTGCTGAATTGCTGGGGTCAGGATGCTTGTGTGATAATGCAGGCCTTCCGCACCCCCAGATACTCCAGGCATCTGGGCAGCATGAAAAGGTGGAAAGGTGGCTCTGGCCAGAGAGAAGGCAGTGCTGGAAGGTCCATTCTTGCATGAATCTCATGCATTGGGCCTCTAGTATCTCAATAAAATAGGGAGAGAGCGGGGAATAGTAAAAATAAGACAAACAAAACCTACCTTCAACCCTATCTAATCTGAACTTTGAGAATTATCTCTCTTCCCTTTACAACTGAGCTACTGGAGAAGGCAGTCTATTCCTCAATTCCCAATACTTAACATTTATTTATCTCAAATTTAACTCTAAATTTACTGAATGATCTCTTCCTTTTGAGCTCAGTGTTCATTATCTGGTTCTAACTTTTCAGTATAGTCAGCAGAATCAGACATAGTTAAATACTTCCTCCTAAAATAGCTCTTTTCACTCCCATGATCCTCTCTGGTTATTCCCATCCTATTTACCGAAGATCTCATTACTAATAAACTGTCTTTCCCCTTTTATACTACTCATTCCTTAACTATAATGATGACTTCAATGTCCTATCTTTCACACTTATCTCTTCTTGACATGGATACTGACCAATGGTCTCAACTATCATTCTCTGCCTATTGAGTCCAAAAAATGTGCATTTTCCAGCCTCAACTCCAACTCTGAAACAAACTTATGTGCATATTTTGTTGGCAACTGCATTTCAAAACTAAAATTACATTATCTCCCCTTAACTCCCAATGGTTCTTTCTTTTGAATTCCATCTGGTTAATGAGACCACCATCAACCACTATCTATCTTAAAACAGTGACCTGACAGTTCTCCTATTCCTTCTCTCTCTCTTCTCCCTCCACCTTTTCTAGACAGGCTTCATCTAACAAGACTGTTGAATCAGTTTCCTTGTGGCCAATAAACCAATAAGTGAAATGTGATGATGCCAGGACTACACAGTTTCTAACTCCTATTTTGAATGCCTTTTTCACACTCTACACCCTAGCAGTGGAGGTTCTTACCATGTGCAAAGAACTGTGCTGACCACTTTATCCACTTAATCTATCTGAATCCTACAAAAATAATTAGAAAATAGAAAACCCAACATATGTTAAATTGATTTTCCCAAGTCACACAGAAGCAGAATTCCAACCTGGGGCTTATCTGACACCCAAACCATTTTATTAGTCATTGAATGATGCTGCCACTGCCTCCCACCACCTTTCTTAAAGCTTTCAGTCTCTCTATCCAAACTATTGAAACAGCACCCCAAGTGGTCTCTAAACTGCTAGCCCCTGCTCCACCTCATCCCTAAATCCATTCCTCAGAGCCCTAAGATTTCATAAAGGAAATAAACAATAAAGTATACTAACCATATCCTTCTAAAAAACTAAAACTAGAACTCTTTGGCCTGACATGCAAAGCCACATATATCCCTACTTTTTGTCCCTACCCTCTCTCCACTCATAAAGTTAAAGCTCTAATGAGATGTATCCATCATTTGTACCAACTGAACAGTTTTACTCTTCTGTGCTGTTCCTTTTCCCAGGAAATACCCAGCATCACTCTTAACCTTCGCTCTATTTGTTGTATTCACCCTTTAAAACCTAATTAATTATTTAAATATATTTTTATTTATTTCAGAGAGAAAGGAAAAGGGAGAGAAAGATAGAAACATCAGTGATGAGAGAATCATTAATTGACTGCTTCTTGTAGTATCCTACTGGGGATTCAGCCCGAAAACCCCAGGCATGTGCCCTTGACCAAATTATAAGGGTCACTGCAGAGAGAATCCAAGATGGCAGCATAGATAAACACCTACACTGCTGCTTCACACAACAATTTCACAACTACAACTAAAAGACAGAACAGACAGCATCCAGAACCACAAGAAAGCTGGCTGAGTATAAATTCTACAACTAGAATGAAAGAGAAGGGCTCACAGAGACCCAGAGAAGTGGCAAAAAGCTGAGGTAGGGAGACGCACATGAAGAGAGCGGGTGCCAGAGTACCTGGCTGGCTTTCTCTGGTGGGAGGGAGACCAACTCCCAACTGCATTGAACCCATTCTCCTATGGTACTGAACCCCAGGTCCAGGCGAGTTTCATACGGGGGGGGAATTTGGACTGTGAAAAGGGAGAAGTGCATGGAAATTTAGGGGAGTCGCGAAAGGGCAGAAGTCTGGTGGTGCGCAGCGTACAGCACTGCATGCAGAAGACCAGCTGCTGATTGAGCCCCTGGCTTTCACAAGTGAGTGGGAGACAGAGCCTCCCAACTGTGCCACTTATAACTCCACTAAACCCCAGTTTTAGGCAAAACCCTGGGGACCCAGACTCATATGGTGCCCGAGTGCAGGGGAGCCTAAAAGACAGTGGTCTGGAGGCACTGCGTGCACGCACAGGGACCACTCCAGCAAATACCCAGAGTCACGTGAGACCCAGGGGCTGTGGAGGGCAGGGCTGACTGGAAGGCAAGGTGGTCCATTAAGCCCTGAGACTCAACCCATCCCAAGTTCAACAGAGAGGCTTTGCAGTTTTGCAAGTCTTGTATCATAAGGCTGAATCCAACACAGAAGTTCTCCTGGCATGCTGAAAATGCGGAGACAAAGGAAGAGATCACCAACAAAAGAAATGGAGGAAAACAAACCATGGTTATAAGGTTTTTCAAGAATATCCTAGAAAAGATGGATAAATTTAGGGAGACCTAAGAGGAGATGAAAAAGGACCAACTAGAGATGAAAAAGGACCAACTAGAGATGAAAAAGGACCAACTAGA
>JAAGEH010000041.1:20278962-20347354 GCA_011751065.1 Lasiurus cinereus | reverse complement strand
CTAGAGATGAAAAAGGACCAACTAGAGATGAAAAAGGACCAACTAGAAATTAAACATACACTGACTGAAATAAAAAATATTATACAGAGACCTAACAGAAGACTAGAGGAAGACAGGAATCAAGTCAAAAATTTGAAATATAAAGAATCAGAAAACATTCAACTGGAAAAGCAAGAAGAAAAAGGAATCCAAAAATGTGAAGATAAT
The DNA here is from genome assembly GCA_011751065.1 of Lasiurus cinereus. NCBI lineage: Eukaryota > Metazoa > Chordata > Mammalia > Chiroptera > Vespertilionidae > Lasiurus > Lasiurus cinereus. The sequence goes on along the minus strand of JAAGEH010000041.1, from coordinate 20,347,147 downwards.
GTAAGGAGCCTCTGGGACAGCTTCAAGCGTACCAACCTCAGAATTGTGGGGGTGCCAGAGAAGAGAGAGAACAAGATACTGAAAACCTATTTAAAGAAATAATGACTGAAAACTTCACACATCTGGTGAAAGAAATAGACTTACAAGACCAGGAAGCACACAGAAGCCCATATAAAAGGAATCCAAAGAGGACCACACCAAGACACATCATAATTAAAATACCAAGAGCAAAAGACAAAGAGAGAATATTAAAAGCAGCAAGAGAAAAACAGTTCATTACCTACAAGGGAGCATCCATAGGATTGTCAGCTGATTTTTCAACAGAAACTATGCAGGCCAGAGGGGAGTGGGAAGAAATAGTCAAAGTGATGAATAGCAAGAACCTACAACCAAGAATACTCTATCCAACAAAGCTATCATTCAGAATTGAAGGTCAGATAAAGAGCTTCACATATAAGAGAAAGCTAAAGGAGTTCATCAACTCCAAGCCAGTATCATATGAAATGCTGAAAGGTACTCTTTAAGAAGGTTAAAAATTTGATCAACAGAATAAACTGATGAATATAATAGAATCAGGAGCACAGAAAGGGAGTGGATTGATAATTCTCATGGGGAAAGGGGTGAGGGGGGTGCAGGCAGAGACTGGACAAAAATCATAAACCTATGGATGAGGTCAATGGGGAGAAGGTAAGGGTAGAGGGAGGGGGAGCTGGGTGGAGGGGAGCTATGGAGGGGAAAAAAGAGAAACAAATGTAATAATCTGAATAATAAAGATTTAATTTTTAAAAAAAGTGTCACTGCATCTCTAGGGTCAAGTCTCAACTCCCGCCCTGGACACATGGCTTTATTTATATATCCCTACCTTGATGTATGTATCACACCTTAGTTCAATTAGTTTACCTATCCATCTCCCTCTCTAGTTTTCTAACCCTAGTCCTATTTCATGACAAACACAGAGTCTCCATGTTTTAAAAGCTAAAGTATAAATAAATGAAGTGATCTTAGTTAAAGGATTTAAAATAGTAAGGGCCAGGATGTTAAGCTGACTTAAAAATATCCAAGAAAAATAGCCACTTATTCCAATTTACAGAAACAGAGAGTGAGAGCAAGAGAAAGACCTCAGGTGCCTCAGTAAAACATTGCCTCACTTCTGTAAAGTAATTCTGTTTCCAGATTCTGCAGAAAGGCCGGGGGCGGGGGGGAGCAATGAACTAAAATTCAGTAGAATTGGGGATCTAGTACACTGGAGATCAGTGGTAATTTTTTTTCTTCTTTTTTAAAATATATTTTATTGATCTTTTTACAGAGAGGAAAGGAAAGAGATAGAGAGTTAGAAACATCTATCAGCTGCCTCCTGCACACTCCCTACTGGTGATGTGCCCGGTACCAAGGTACATGCCCTTGACCAGAATCGAACCTGGGACCATTCAGCCAGCAAGCCAATGCTCTATCCACTGAGACAAATCAATTAGGGCAATTTTTTTTCTTCTTAATGAAATCATTTAATCCTTGATCCTCAGTTTCCCCTCTGTCGTGCACCATGCTCCTGAAGGGCCAGGGGAAATAGCAGGGGTGGGCATGGTCTCAAGTTATTTTCACATGGGCCTCAGAGAGCTACAGGGAACAGCCTACAGCTCCTCACCATTGAGACACACAGTATGCATAGAAAGGTAAGTGACTGGGTAAACACTAGGAAGGAGGCATTGGACTCGCCTTGGTCCTCCTCCCAGGGCTGAGTTCCCCAGGTAGGGCTAGCTCCCCTTTCAGGATGGCCTTCTCCCCTCAGGCTGCACTCTATCCAAACTATTGAAACAGCACGCCAAGTTCACCTTGAACAGCTTTTCCTCCCTGCTCAGAACTGACTACTGTCAGATGCCACGGAGACTCAGAAGACCATAGCCCAGATCCTCTGCAAACCATAGCCCAGGGACAAACTTTCTTCTCAAATTGTCCTAGAAAGGATGTCAATTACCTCTGGCCTGAGCCCAGGACTGAAAAATCTCTCTCCAATACACATGCTATTTGGCTAAAAGCTGATGGAATGAAAGAAAGCCAATTGGCTAACAGCCACAATTCAGTTAAAATGATACTTTGGGGAGAAGGTAAAGTCCCCACTAACTTATTATTTTATTTATTTATTTATTTATTTATTTATTTGCTTATTTGTTTTTATATATGTCTTTATTGATTTTTTTAGAGAGAGAAGGGGAGAGGGAGAGAGACATAGAAACATCAGGGATGGAGCCCGCAACCTGGACATGTGCCCTATGCTCTGACCATGAGTCCACGAGTGGCCTGTTGGTGCTCAACCAACTGAGCAACACTGGCCAGGCCCCACTGATTTGTTTTACTGATAACATGTGGGATGTCCATTGGGGTTTGGGAATGAGTTGGATTTTGTAACTCTTCCTAAGCATTTGGCTATTCATTAGAATGAATAAAGTCTACTTGTTGTTGATGTTGCATGAATTCTAATTCGTTTTCAGCCAATAGTGTGTTCTGTATAATGTGTAGTCATCACAACTGGGCACAGATCCCAGCATGGCCCTGCAGCCCAAGTGGAAGGCGGTAGGCGGCGCTGTGCGGAGCTGGCTGAAGGTCCAGCCAGTCAGGGTCTGAAGAGGTGTCCTCAGATCCGCTTCAGAAGAGCCACTCCTGCAAGTTTTCCCTCTCCTTTATTTCCCAGAGTTCTTTTATCTCCCAATTTTGTCTCCAACTCTCTCACCTGTATCTTTCTTTACTTTTCTCTGTTCCACCCTCAATCTGTTTCTTGTTTTATAAATTTTGGGAAATGTTTCTGCGCTCTTTGAAATGACCACCAGAGGGGGCCCTCTCACCCCGCGGTCCTGTCTCTGAGGCTCTGCGCGCCCCCAAAGACCCTACCAATTCTCAGTTCCCTACATTTCTCCCTCTCGCCGCACCAGGGGGCTACCCCGCGGCTCTTCTAACCTCCCCGCGTAGTCTGCTCCCCAGCCCCCCACCAAGGAACTTCAGTTTCCGGCTTCGTCCACGCACGCTGCTGCTTCTTCTCCCCGCCCCTCTCCCCCCTCCCCCCGCCCCTTTCCGCCTCGCATGCTAGAGTCCCCGTCCGTGCCACAGCATCCCATCCCAATTCCTTCACTTGTCCTCCACTGTCAAGAACCAACAGCGGCGGTCTCCGCTCCGTGGCCTGGGCCCCGGCTCCACACCCTCGCCCTTTGGTCGTTTGACCGAAATGCCTGCCCTTCCCGGGGAGATGGTCTAGGACCCAAATAGGACTCACCCTCAACAACTTTTCTTCCCTGCTCAGAGCCCCCAGCCGTCGGATACCACCGGAGACCCCGCGGACCAACGCCCCCTGCTGCCACGCCCCACCCCAGGCCACGCGTGGATCCCACCCCCAAACCCTGCGGGAGGCTCTAAACCTCCGCCTGCGACCCGCGCACCCAGGTTCCTAGCCCCATCGCGCCCTGCTCCACGCCTCGGGCTCTGGAAAACCTGCACGGCTTTAGTCAACTACCCTCTCGGCCCCCCAGGATCTGCCGGCACCCTACCCACTCCCTCCTGAGGTTTCTAAGCCTTGCAAACCTTCCTAGAGGACCGCGCGGACCGCACCCTGGGCTGGCCTTCGGTGCGGGCCAGAGCGCCGGGGGACGTTTAGGGGTGCCCAGCTCCTGCTCTCTGACACTGCCCCAAGCTCCCCTGGTCAGATCTCCCCGATGCTCCCTGCTCCTCTGCGATGCTCCAGGAACCCTGATTCTTGCTCTCCTGGGTCTTTCTATTCAAAATCCCTCGAGGACGCTCTAACCTGCTGGTCCCTGGAGACCCAGGCCCTGTCGCGGGTGTCCGAGGATCCCTGCTCTCTCCTCCCGAGGGGAGGATTGGCTGTGCATCACTCGTCATTGTTCCAGCGAGTGGCCATGCTGAGGTTTCTGGAGATCTCCTGGACTCCCCCTTCCCAGTCTTCTCAGGGACTCTCCTAGGCACCCAGGGAGCCTTGGCGCCCTAAGCCAGGCAGCGCCTTATGGAACCTCCCCCGTGCCCCGGCCGCGCTGCTCCAAGCCCGGGACATTGGTCCCCAAACCTCCCGCCTCGCTGACCCTTTCAGGGATGCGCCTTTCTTAGCACACCCTCACCCCTAAGCTGCCACTGCGGCACCTACTCCCATGTTCTCACCTCTAAAATGGTAAGATACTGACTCCCGCCCCTCACGGTGGTTAGAAAGATCAAAAGGGAGCAATGTGCAGTTTACAACCGTGCCTGAAGCCTGGTGAGTGTGATCTTCTCCTGCCAGCACCAGGGGCCCTGGGCCCTCTTCTAGTTGTCTCCATAGGCACCTTCTGTTTTGGTCAAAACCTCCCTTAGTTTATGAAATCCTAAGTGTCCACCTGCAATCCTCTTAATCCCTAGAGACCATTTCAGGGCACACCCTCTGGATCTCATTCTGAATCTGACTCTAAGAGGGGTCTTTCTCCTTCCTTGTTTTTAGAGCTATTTTACAGCAGTGACTGATAACAACCAGATAATTCTTGTCTATAGATATGCCAAAAAAAGTCTGTTAGGACACACCTCTCCCCTAAATCATTTGTAAATATCCTGGTTCTATAACCATTTCAAAATTCACTTTATCGTTCCTGATCTATAAACAGCTTTTTTGACTTATTTAAACCTCGGTCCCCTCACTTAAAAATGAATTGAATACACTATTTGACAGAATTTATTTTATATCTTAGTCTCGATGTTACCAATTTTCAATATAGCTTTTGACAAAACCTAGAAGCCCATTAGCAGTCATAGTCCCTTTTTTTATGGAAGAGAAGCCAAGATTGCGATTCAGTATGAGAGAGGTCCTGCTTGACCAAAAGGGAGACTTTCCCCTGTGCTTCTTCACAAATCCAAGTCCTTTAGCAAAGCTGCCTCTAAAGGATGCCCCATTGAAGCCCTGTGGTTTGCTCCCCTAGCTATCGTAGGAGAGCTAGGGCTCTGTGTCCCACCCAACCCCACAGAGCTTCCCCATAACCCACACCCCAACTTAACCTTCCCCAAGGCAGCCCTGCTTTCTGGCCACCTGGAAGAATCCTGTATTCTGAATACTTTGAAAAATCTTGCTCTCGCCAAAACCGGTTTGGCTCAGTGGATAGAGCATCGGCCTGCGGACTGAAAGGTCTCAGGTTCGATTCCGATCAAGGGTATGTACCTTGGTTGAGGGCACATACCCCAGTAGGGGGTGTGCAGGAGGCGGCTGATCGATGTCTCTCTCTCATCGATGTTTCTAACTCTCTATCTCTCTCCCTTCCTCTCTGTAAAAAATCAATAAAATATATTAAAAGAAAAAAGAAAAATCTTGCTCTCCGTCAACCTCAATCTATCCACCTTGACCCTCACAGGACTGTGCAGATCAGGGCCTCCAGAAGAGGGCGCCCTGGACCACTGCTGAGATCAGTCACCAACCTGCTATTTAAGTGAAAGACCAGGAGACAAGTCAATAAAACCACCTTACTCTTAGCCAGGTCCTTCTTTTGGACAACAGTTATGCCATTACCTTCAGCTATGTGTCCAGGGCATTGCTGGAATCCCCGTGGTTAACCTGAATTGTAGGCCTTCAGACTGCTGCTCCTCTCTCAGATAATGAGGAAAAACAACAGCTAAACAGGGCAGGGGCGGAGACTGGCATCCTTGTAAATTCACAGTAATCCCTGGGAAGCAATGTGCAAACCCCTTCCCCTTGCCCCTGCACCTTCACCTCCAGCTTCTCCCTGAAGAAGGCATTCCACATGATCTAGTTCAAGAGGAAACTACCTCTATCCTCCAGCTTTGAGGTGCTTCCATTTCCTGCCCTGGATCTGCCCCAGGCAGATTCCTCTTCTTCTTCCCATCCTTTGTAGATCACCAGACTTTTCTCAGCTAAATCTTAAAATGTGCCAGTTATCAGGACTTAGATTCAGAAAAATGAATGGAGATAGAGGTTTTGATTGTAAAACAATAGGGAATAGAGAAGCCAGGCAAAAGTCCACTTATTAGAATGATTGCAACAGGTCCGAATTGGACTGGGTCAAGCTGACACACCCTGATAAGCTATCCCATGGTCTGGGAACATCAGTGCAGCATACAAAGGAGCAGGGAAATCCTTAAATCAAAAAGGAAATTCCTAGGCCTTCACAGACCTTTAGCTAGGTCTATGGCACCCTCTTGTGTCTTCTTATAAGCAACGCAGATTTCTGTCAGAACTGAGCTTTTTTTTTTTTTTTAGATCTTTGACATTCCCATTTTTTTAAAAAAATCATTTAAGCTGCCGTATTCATCCCCCAGAGAAATGACATCACATCTAAATCCAATATAATTCTCAAATATACATATAATTCCATTTTACTTTCAAAATATTCATCTGGAGAAGGAGCCCATGCAGGGATTGACCCAGTTGGAAATAGTGGAGGCAAAGGGCTTTCCCTGTGGTTACAAAGCTAATCTGTGACCCCGGGGCAGAGTAACCAGTGACATCATCAGGGTTCCTGGCTGCACTGGGCTTTATGCTGGTTATTCCTCACTGCTTATTTCTCAGACCTTTTCAGGGTGAGCACAAGCCTCCACAGCTCCCATCTTTCCCTGGCTTTTCCAAAGCAGGCAGAGGTCAGTCATCTCAAGCTAAATTAAAACATATTTCAAACTAAATGAAATTTACCACTATTTTCAGATTAAATAGTGTTAAATGTCTCCCAAGTCCTATTGATGCTGAAATATTTTTGATACTTTGGGAGTATTTCTTGAAGAACATTAACTTGTTTAAACTAGAAATAGGTTGACTTTCAAGTCAGCTATGAACCTACTTGCACAACTTTATTAAACACAAGCTTCCCTTGGCTTCAGTAAATTCATCTTTAAAGTGGGGCTATCACCCCAATTATACTGGAGGGGACCCCCATTTGTGCTCTATGCAGCTGAAGGGAAGGGCAAGGAGTCAGGAGCAGAGACCTCAGCACTGACAGCTGAGTAGCCTGCACCCCAGCCTTGGAACCTCACTCCAGGTCCTCTCACTGGGCTTCCTATGCTACAGCCACTCTCTGCTTCTCTGCCAAAGCCATATGGGCATGTCTGTATTTCTTCACCTGTTCTTGCACTGATCATGCTGCAAGGATAAGTCCCTATTTCAGCCTAAAAAATCATACTCATCCTTCAAAGCCAAGTTCAAACATCACCTCTTCCTTCTGGTTCCCTGATCATTACTTATTCTATTACTAGAGGTCCAGTGCACAAAATTCATGCACAGGTAGGGTCCCCAGGCCTGGCCAGCAATCATGGCTGATGTGGGCCTTCCGGCTGCCAGCCACGGCCTTCCTTTGTTCCATGCCGTCCCCTGGTGGTCAGCGCACATCATACTGAGCAACCGAACTCAGTCTCCCTGTCGAACTTCCAATGGGACATTTTGCATATTAGCCTTTTATATATATAAACTAGGTGCCGGTGCATGAAGATTTGTGCATAGGAGGTATGGCGTGGTCCCTTAGCCTAACCTGTACCCTCTCCAATCTGGGAGTTTCTGTCTGTGCTTGCAATCATATGAGCTAATTGTCTGAGATTCCAACTCAGTTTGGTTTGTTGCTCACAGAATAATAGAGATGTTTTTTTGTTTTTTGTTTGTTTGTTTGTTTGCTCCATTGGTGGAGATTTGCTAAAAGTTGTAGGATATCTTTCCTTTCATTTTTCCTCGGCATTGTGAGTTTAGTTATGTGTGTCATCTTTGCCTTCCCTTCATCCTCCAACTCAACAATAACTTGCTCCAAGCTCACTTTGCTCTAGTGTCTAAGAGATCCCTCAAATTCTCTGTCACCAGAACTACAATTCCCACCATTCTTGGTGCTCCCCGTGCTCTTGGTTTCTGCTTTCAGTCAGGGGGCTGAACAAACCAAGAAGACTGCTATCCCCAGGCTGACAGGATAACACTCCAGTGGTATCCCTGAACCTAGCCGCTCAGCTCCAGCATGAGGGCATGCTGGCCACAGGCTTGAAGTGGGCAGATCCTGAGGACTCCTCTGTGTTGCACCTGGTACATAGAGGGCAGGTGGGCATCCCCAGCCTCTTTTGCTGCCCTGCGGATCATGATCCCCATAATGGCTCTGCCTCCACCCAAGCCTCATTCGCTGCCCCATGATTGCGATCCCCAGCTCAGCACCCGGATGTCTTGGCCCAGGCCTGTTCACTGAGGCAACAGAGCCGGCATCCCCAGACCTAAGCAGGCAGGAGAGTATCCCACCCAGTCCCAGAGCTCAGCATGCTGCCCGCTTCCCACACACTGGCTCCATGGCCTCCACCATCTTTGTCTCACATACCACTCCTGATTGACTGGTGGGCATAGAAGAGGGATGGTCAATTTACATGTTTCTCTTTTATTAGTGTAGATGCCCTTTCCATCACACACATATGTCTCTCTTCTGTGGACTCATAATTTCCTGTGCACCGGTTCAAGATATATATTGTTTATAGTCATCACCTCCCCTATAGTCTGTGAGCATCTTGAGGGCAGAAACTACTCACTCATTTTATTTATCAGCATGTGTGCCGATAGGAATCCACAGGGACCCATCGTAGAAGAATGCATGAGCTTTGGACCAGAGAGACCTGAGTGCAGATCTTGACACTGCCATCTGGAATAGTCGCATGTGTTAGAGGCCATGCTGATGCAAAAGGGAGAAGGAAGTGAATGGAAGGCAATGGTTACAAGGAGTCCAGAGAGTCAGAGGCACTCTTTGTTGTTGTTATGGCAATTATTGACCCTCCTGCGTCAGTGACCAAACCAAAGTCCTTCTGCCCAGTGACATTGGTGCCTGAGGAGATTGAGCTCCATAAAGCAAAACAGAAGCTTTATTCTTTCATCCAGGAATGGAAAAGGAGGAGCTCACACTCTAAGGGCACTTCCTCTCCAACTCAGAAGGAGCCCTCCCTATTTACAGACTGTGATGCCACATCCTTTTAAGCATGCACAGTTATTCCCCTGTTGCACTCAGCCCTTTTGCACACGATGCCCCTTTGCTATCTTGGCCTTTTCTCCAGGCACCGTGGTCTTTCCAATCAGGAATCAGTTCCTATAAGCAAGCAGAGCTCCTGATACAGTTTAGGTGCTGAGAAATGTTAGGGTCTTTGGGTGATAGCCCCATGACAGCTGCCATCCTCAGTGGGCTGTCCTAAGGGAGCACAGAAATATCTCTGTCCTGAACATTACCAGCAGATTCCAAGCATGACCCTGTCCACATCCATTCCCCTATCCTACCACCAAAAAACTCACTTTCCCTGATCATTAGAGCAAAAATTACCCCAGATCTAGACCATTTCTTAGAATTGCTTATGTCAGGCTCTGAGACTCCACCTTGCTGAGCAGCCAGATCATTTTTCCCCAGCCCATCTTCAGTGTTTCTGGGTTATGAGCCAGGAACTTCCCCAGAGAGACCAGGCTCTCAGTTATCTCTCTGAGCACTAAGCACATTCCATAGGCAGTTAGGCTGTGTCCCAATCCCAGGCCTGAACCTGCAGGTCCAGGTTCAGGGCCTGGGTCTTTTCAGGTTTAAAAAAAAAAACAACCCTGCATCCTGCTATTTCCAGGACTCCCCACTGTTCTAATTTCCAGAGTGATGACAGGACAGTGGTGACCAGAGGCAGCTTCCCCAGCTGGGTACAGAAGCCTCACTGCCAAAGCTCAGGGGACATGGCAAAACCACAGCATGGCACCCAGCAACCCAGACATGTCCTAAGGTCTCCTCGCTACCATGAGTGCCTGCTTTGTTCATGTCAGTCTCCGGGAGCTTGGCCTCTCTGCTCCTGAGATGACCAAGTCTGTGACTTAACCAAAAAGTGAGGTCCAGCCAACCTTCCGTTCACCCTGTTGTGCTTTTTTGCATTTTTCAGTGATTTGTAGTGATTACTTATTGCTCATGTAATCAAAGAGAAAGCGATCACAATCATTACAAAAATAAGATTGTTGTCCAAGACTATATGCTGCTGGAAATGTTCTCTGCTTTTCTCAGGACATGCTTAGCATGTCTAAGTGACTCACTGAGTAACTATCCATCATTAATCATCCTTGCCATGGCAGGAAGAGCTGAAAAGTTGCATAAATGGAAGATATCAAACACCCAATTCTTTAAACCACAATTTGTCTTTTATATGCACCTATACCGTGTGTGTGTGTGTGTGTGTGTGTGTGTGTGTTTCCCCATCTCAAACCCCACCTGTGGTAACAAATCCTGGGGTCAGATGAACTGAAATCTGGATGGAGACCTGGATAGACAGAGAGTCACTCAGTGCCTCCATATCTCCCTTTCTTGCCTCAGCGAGTATGCATGGAAATAAAGGACACAAAGGCATCAGGAAAAGAGCAGCTGTTATAGAATAATGCCCATGTTCTTTCCCTCCTCCAAGTTCTAGATCCTTGAATAGTCACAAACACATGCTCCATCAAGTCATCAGATGCTTAGTTTATTTATTGTTTAAGTAGGGAGTCTCCAGAAAAGTTGTAAATCCCACAAACCCAGAAACAGATCATTTCCTCTAAATTTCTCCTCTTTAAATTCTTGAGCTTAAATTTACAAGAGGAGGTCAAGGGCAGAAGCTCAGAGGCCTGGCAGGGGACACTGACACAAGGAAATGGTGACCTCAGGAGTAACTTCCTGGTTCACTCTGGGAATTGTCACAGATGTGGTCTCCTTCCCGCAGAGTTTGGCAAACTGTCCAAGTCAAAGGCAGACTTAGCCCTTCCCTGAAGCAAGCAGGTGCCTAGTTCCCGTGGCCCTGAGCATCTGAGGAAGGAAACAATGGTGGGAGGAAGGGGAGGGCAGCAGGAGGTAGGCTGAGAGTATGTAACCTATAACAGGGCAATCTGTGAAACACAAGGACAAGGACAAGGGAAGCAGATACACAACATCTGGAGCAACTCTGCTTAGACAGTGGGAAAAGCAATTTGAAATTCATATAACTGGCTTGTCCAACATTATACTTCTACTCTCTTTTTCTTCTTTAAGGTAAAGATGTTCTTTCTTTTGTCTCTGAACACCCACTTCTTAGAGATTCTGACTGTTGATCCTCCCCTACTATGAGTTTCCTGACCTGTCCTCTGCATGTATCACCCTGTTATGTCACTGTACTCACTAAACCGGTCTTTTATTGGAACATTGACCATTACACAAGTAGCCTAAAAGCCCATGATGCTCTTCCTCTATTGAGCACACTTAAAGGTCAATCAAGATCACAGTGTCTGCTAAGCGTCACCCTGATAGGACCCTGCTGGCTTGCCCTCAGATCCTGCCATCGCGTGGAATTGTTTCTTAAATTTTCCCTGAACATCCCCTTCTTCTTCAATAAAACAAGAGGGCCTGTTTCACTTCTGAGAGTAAATGATTTTTAGAAAAAGATGATTTGTATGGGCTTAAGAGTCAGAGTAACAGATTGTTTTCCAATACTACATGCTCCTGGAAACGTTTTCTGGTTTTCTCAGAAGATAAACCTAGAATATGTTGTAGGGTTTATTCTCGGAGCAGCTCACAAGTAATAGAGATTCAGAATATAGGTGACAACCTTCCAGTGTGACAGCCCCTGGCATTCACTGAGGAGGGCAAAGGCGGGCACTAGACAGCAAAGGACCAGAGTTGGAGGCCAACGCTTACTGCAGCACTGTGTCTGTCCAATGTGAGAAGTCATAACTAGAACACAGAAATATTGATCATTCAGTCCCGCCACTTGAAGCCTAACCTTTGAAGACTGCCAAAGAGATGGAGACATTTTCTGCGATAGTAATGACGAGCATGATTGATGTTTATTATGAACCAGGCACTCTACCAAAGTGTCATCTTATTGAAGATGACGTTCCGCCTAAAGGTAGCATGCAAACATAAGTCTGACAGATGGCAAAGCTCATGCTTTTAAATGATATGATATGTTGTCTCTCATTTATATACAAAAGGGCTAAGCTGGTATGAAACTCCAATACACACACACACACACACACACACACACACACACAGAGAGAGAGAGAGAGAGAGAGAGAGAGAGAGAGAGAGAGAGAGACAGAGAGACAGAGAGAGAGAGAGATTTACCCACTCAGTAGATTACTACATGAATCTTTGATAGATGATAGATACATACATAGATAAATATAACCTATCCTTTAGTCCTCACCAAATCCTCACCAATTATTAACATCACCCTTTCAGCTGGGGTCCAATTTTAGAAAGTCACAAGCTGTTAAACAAAAGGTGGCACTCTTCTAGAAGAGTTTTCTATGTGACGCCTGATGAAATCTCACAGGCAGGACTGTCGAGGCAGAGCTGGCTGTCAGGCAGAGTGGAGGGTGACCTTTTTCTGGGCATGATTATTCTTGACAGGGGCAGGCAAAGTTTCAGGATCCTAAAATACGTACATCACCAAATTGCAAAGCACCATGTCTCTCCTGATTGATATAATCCCTCCACCCTGAGCTTTGAACCTCCTTTATCATCAGTTTTTCTGTAATGTAGAAGAAGCTCTTTCAAGTTTCACAGGAAAAGCTATCAATGAAGAACTCCCTAGCCCAGCCATTGTGTCTCAGTGGTTGAGTATTGATCTATGAACCAGGAGGTCACAGTATGATTCCCAGTCTGAATTGTAGGCTCAATCCCCAGTGAGTGTGGGAAGGGGGTGCAGGTGGCAGCTGAACAATAATTCTCTCTCATCATTGATGTTTCTATCTCTCCCTCTCTTTTCCTCTCTGAAATCAATAAATATACACTTTTTAAAAAAAAAAAAAAAAAGGACTCCCTTGTTTTCATTTTGAAATTCACTAGACTGAGGCACTTTTTTCCCCGGTCCTCAAATTTTAAAAAGTAATTTATCTATTTGACTGCAAGTAAGTATTTATCTCTTTACAAGATTCACCAAGCCATGAGTCAGATGAGCTCAGCCTTTTTCTCTTCCGTTCTTGTTTCGTCTTCATTCAAAGAAACGCATCATGAAAATGTACAATTTTCCCACTTTGCTCCTCATGCTTAATTGATTTCCAGCACGAAAAAAAGAGTATTTGCCAGGAAAAGGAAACCTCAAACCTCATGCATATCCCCTTAGTAATGATTTAATCTTAAATTGTGTTCATAAATGCTAATTATCAACATCTTTAATTGTGCGTGTCATCTACCACGGTTTAGTGCAATTCAATTTATTGGGCTTTGACATAATGTTCTACTACTATATCAGCAGCCAAGGAACTGTCAGGAGTTGAGCTTTTTTACTTCTACTCAAGGAAGCAAAATTGGTCATCAGTTCAAGCCCAGTAAATCAGTATCTGTCAGTGAGAAATGTGTTTAGGGATGTATCATGCCAGGACGTGAGATAGAACCACTTACAGAAACAGCTCTGTATTAATTAATGAATTAGGAAATTAATTAATTCAATTACCAATGCGGGCAACCTGGGGTAGTTCCTGAGAGTCAGAGATGAGTTGAGTTACAGTTCCTGGCTCCAGACAACTTTCATTTCCAACATACCAAGGCAAGCCCTACTGAGAGCTGTGATACTGGCTTGAGCAAACAGTGGCAGAGGGCAGATAATTCTTCAGACAGAAGAGAAACAGGGGAGAGGAAGACAGGTCTTCCAGCAGGCAAAGGGGACAGCATGACCAGAATCTCACAGGGGACAACTTGTTTGAGATATTGGCAGCCAGACAAGGGACTAGCCCTGTGGGGCTGTCTAGAGGGTTATGCCAGGCAGAGTCCCTGCAAAGACAGTGTGAGATCAGAGAGAGGATCCATGATGTTTGCATAAGGGGCCTGGAATTCATCACTCAGACGGGAAGTCGCTGAAGTGATCTCACCTGCAATTGCATGCAATCACATGCCCATTCACAGACGCTGACCTGCGGTTCCCTTGTGTAGGTGATGTTTGTGACTGAACACGCCACACTCTCATCCCCCCGCTTCCTTTTTGTGCTATTTCTCTTCAGACCTGGCACCCCTGCTCCATTGCAGGACTACAGCTGGAGTTCCTTTCAGAATGCACAGGCTTTCAATGGATCTAGGCTTATGGTCTCCAAATCCTTAACAGGAAACAGCTCAGGAGCTACTCATGTCTCCCTTTTGCAGGATACTTTTCCTGTAAATGTCTCTCTTCTGGAAGGAAGCCATCCAATGTGTACGCGGCCTGGGCAGCCGCTGCCTGTCTGTGGATAATCAAACAGTCTCAGTCCAGTCTCCCACTTCAGGGGAGAGTCAGAGGCAAAGCCAGAACTGCTATGTCCTGGAGTTGGGACTGATAGTGATGGCCACAGTGGGAGAAGGTGGTAGATGTAATGAGCTGAGCACAAATGCAGGCTGAGTGGGGAGAGACAGGGATCACAGGGAAAGAAAGGGGCGGGAGAGGAGGTGTGGAATGTATTCACTGGACACCATACTGCTCTTCAAAGTATTCTGTGACATTCTGTGAACTACACCTCAAAAGCAGAAAATCCGATGGGTTTTTTTCTTTGACTGTGAATCTCTTCATCTTGCTCTGGACTGCTCATTCTCAGTGGTGGTGGAAATAAAGAAAAAAAGGGAAGAAACTTTAACTTTCCAGGCAAAGATATTTCATTCATTTGTAGTTTAGAATTTATCTTCCAAGTAAATAGGTTATCAGATTGTAAATGTAAAAAATGCATTTGTTTTTATAGAGTATTGATTTCTACTATTGAGATGAATTTTTGTAAGACTGTGTCATCTTTGATAATAGAAATATTTTAAGTTATGTTAAGCATAGATAACTGGTTAGTACATGGGATATTTGTGTGCCCAATATACATAGGATGGGATGGAAGGATCAAAAGATACCTAGTAGCTATGAGGCACCAGGATGCTAAATGATTGCTGTAGACTACACGTGCACAAGGCTTATAAAATGCTAATATGCTAAGGCACTAAATATATATGAGCACTTAATATACATAAGGCCTTAATCCTTCCTCTCTCTGAAATCAATCAATTATAGTTAGAGATTCTCATTCTGGCTCTGTGTCCTCTGCCCCAAAACACAAGTAAGATAAATTAGGCAACTCTTCATTTGGGTAATTGGCAAGCTTAGCTGTTAAACAGACATAATCTCCCTAAGTCCAGAGCTAGGTTGCCACTGGCCCAGGACAAGTTCTGTCTGTGGGCCATTTGCTTGAACTTTAACTCTGGTCCTGTAACCATATCAGCAGCAGAGGAGGAGGGGGCTGAAGCATGGAGGCAGACCGGACCCACAGACATCTTGAATCCCAGGATTCAGGGAGTGTGGTCCTCCTTCCATCCTACCTGCAGCCTCTGCAAAGGGTGAAAACTCATCCCATCTTGTCCCTGGCTTTTTTTCATTGTCTGTTTCCATTGATTTCATGAAGAGTGTGATTTGAATATTTAAATGTGGTCTTTCTGTTTTATGGCCTCTGGAAAGGCCTGGTTGTGTAAGTGAGGCCATCTCAACATCAAGCTAATTTCAAAGTATAAATGACCCGTGTTTTTCCTACTGCCTCAAGAAGTTGCTTCCATCTCCTTTCCATGAGAAAGGGTGTAGGCAAAGTTTGAGCAGCTCCATGGCTGCAGAGGGAGGGCTGCATTCCCCCCTGGAGCCTTTACTTCTGGTCTGCCCACATTGTCTGGATATTGAGCATCTTCTCCTGTGGACTAAAGAGGTGTGGCTGCCCTGTTCACTCTCTCTAGAGTTAATGTGGCTCCAGCTACTGTTACCAGGTTCTGCCTTGCCATTTGCTTGCATCTATTAGGCTGTCACATGCTAGGACATCCTCATCTTAAACGCAGGCCTCTTCCAGCCACCCAGGCCTCTCACACAGCCTATTTCTCCCACAGATACACAGAGGAGCAACCAGCAAAATCTGTGTGTGCCACCACACGTCATCGAAGGCATCAGGAGCCCACGTGTAGTTCATCCACCTAGATGCCTCCTTGTTAACAGGACTGCTCCTGTACCACATAGAGCATGGCAGGAGAGAGTGCCACATTGGATAAGCTCCAATTACTTTCTGTATTCCTTGAGTTTTCCATCCCAGATTTTTATCATCTTAGTCCTAAAATCAGCCCATACCAAGGCCCTCAGACATAGTAATTTAGACTTTGTTTAAAGATTTAGTCTCCATTTTCATTTTGGAGAACCTGCTCTGATGTTCTACTTCTGTATCTCCCTATGCTACTTTTTAGGGTAAACCTCATCACTAAGACCTCCAAGCTTTGCCCTTAAATTTTTAAATTTAAAAAATCATGTCCTAGCCCAGATAATGTGGCATAGTGGTTGAGCACTGACTGGTGAATCAGAAGGTCAAGGTTTGATTCTGGTTAGTGCTCAAACCTGGGTTGCAGGCTCAATCCCCAGTAGGAAACATGCAGGAAGCAGCCAATCAGTGATTCTCTCTCATCATTGATGTTTCTATCTCTCTTTCCCTCTCCCTTCCTCTTTTGGAAATCAATAAATAACATATTAAAAATCCTTTTCTAGTTCATGAAATCTTATACTGCAGGACTATGAACTGCCATAGACCTTGAGCTTCAAAATGAGGCAGTGGCCTTCCTAGACAGAGGCTGGATTTACTGAACCACCCAATCAGACAGCTAAACAGAACTAAGAGTGATCAGAAACATTGTTTTAAAATCCTACTAGTAGCTCTATTTTAAAGGCATGCAATTAGATCTAAAGGGCTGTGCCAGCCTCATTACCTCATGCTGTGCCAAGAAAGTCAGTGTTTCTCTTTGATTCTCAGAAGAATCTTGAGAAGAATCTCCATTGTGTCACTGATGAGACAGGTGCAGAGAGGTTAATTACTTGACTTACCTTAAGTAATCAGGAACTGTCAACGCTCGACGTAATCAGGAACTGTCAACGCTCCTTTTCAACATCATTTCTGACCTGAAAACTCAGTTCTCTACTCATTATCACAATGTTACTAGAGGCAGAACCTGGTGTAGACCAGGCTGCTCCCCAATAAAACAGCACCACATCCATGGCCACTACCTGCTGTTGGAATAAGTTTGGTGACTGTGCTGTCAAATCACAGCCCATGCTGCTTTGCTTGCTGCCTGCCCGATTTTCTGAGGTGAAAGAAAGAACCTTAACAATTTAAAGCACATATAAAGTGTATAGTCAGAGGGACAGGACTACTGACATTACCACAAACCATTTCCCCTGTGAGATGATTAAAGATGCCTAAGACTTTAGAGGATCAGGAAGACATTGTTTATGAAGGAGGGGGGGGGGAATAATGGTGACAGTCACAGAGTCAAGGATCTTGGCTTTTTCCTTGAGCTTAAGGCAAGAATACCAAAGGAAGCCTATTCTGCTAAATATTGTAATTGAACAACTTGGCATTTTTCTGTTGTCTTCTCCATTTGAACCCTGGTTGTCCACCCATTAGTCTCTGTGAGCCATATCCTCTACAGAGAGAAGGTTCTGCTGATTCATACTTATTTCCTGCAAGTAGAATGCCTGCAGGTGTGAGAAGCTGGAGGGGTACAAGGTCAATACTTGACTTACCTTATACCAGATATGTTAAACCATAGGAGGCTAGAGAATAAGCATCCAGAGATTTAAGTTCCTACTGGTCTTTCCCTTTAATAAAATAAAGTAAGTAGGGATGTCCACCTCTTTCATTTGACATCAAAATATAAATGTTCACCACAATGAGCTCCAAGAAAATTTTATATAAGAAAAATTGTTTTAGGGGGAACCAAGATGGCGGCATAAGGTATACACCTATACTTGCTGCCTCTCACAACCACACCAAAACTACAACTAAAAGACAAAATGACTATCCCCCAGAACCACAGGAAAGCTGGTAAAGTGGAAGTTCTACAACTAGAAGGAAGGAAAAAAGTACATTGAGACCTGGTAAGACATGCAGAGGCTCAGAAAGGCAGAGGTACAGAGACTCGTGCAAATCAGGCTGGCATGTGCTGTTTTTTTTTAATTGGGAGAGAGATACAAGTTCCCTACTCTCTGAACTCTAGTTGCCGGCGAGATTCTGGAGACCCAGACTCATACAGAGAGAAACTGGACTGTCTGCCATCAGGTCGGAAAGAGAGGGTGGCTTTCTCACAGAGGTGCGCACAAGAATCATTGTTTACTGTTCTGGGGTGTGGGATGTGGGACACGGAACAGAACGTGAAAAAATGGAGACATGGAGAGGGCTGACTGGCAACCAGTGCTGTTTGTCATGCCTTAGCAATTCCCTGAAACTCTGTCCTGCCCAATTTACAAACCCACCCAGCTGTGTGCAGCAGCTTTTGCATATGAGTGGCCTGCCCTCTAGCAGCTTAACCTAACAAATTGCAACTGGGTCAGACAACTCCAAAACTTCCAAACTCCAAGCAAAGAGAAGAAATCTGCAGATCTCCCTGTAGCTCCTGCTGGGTGCCCTCAGACACTAGCTGACTTGCACCTCCTTGGAGATCCAGGAACCAGTGTACTTAGAGGTCAGTGTGAGACAACGCCAGATTTCAACTCTTCACATACATAAGTGACACACTTAAGAGGCAGACTCAGCAAGCACCAAAGCCCCACTGAAGCAAGTTCCACCCCATAGGGGTGTCTCCAGCATAGCAGTTCTTCCATTAATCGACATAGCTAATCCTTACAGTCAATTGGCCTAGAGGTCAATTCCTCCCAGTGTACCAACAGCAATCAAGGCTTAACTACAACAAGACTGTGAACCCAGCCCACAAAGGGATGCACCAAGGGTGTCAATCTCAGGTGATTGGTGAGGAAGAGCTGCTGGGCCCTATAGGACAAGTAGCACACAAATCCACTCCATCAACACAGGGAAGCAGCCAAAATTTGGAGACAAAAACATGTCACAAATTAAAGAAATGGAGGAAAGCAAATGACTGGATATAGAGTTTAAAACCACATTTATAAGGTTACTCAAGAATCTTCTACAAACCACCAAGAAACTTAGTGAGACCTCTGAGAAACTTAGTGAGACCTTTAAAGATCTTAACAAGAATGCCAAAAAAAAGGAAAAGGACCAGTCAGAAATTAAGCATACACTGCCTGAAATAAAGAATAATATACAGAAATCCAACAGCAGACTAGAAGACCCCAAGTATCAAACCAAAGATCTGAAATATGAGGAAGCAAAAAACACCAACCAGAAAAAAAATAAATAAAAAAGAGTTCAAACATGTGAAGATAATGTAAGGAACCTCTGGGACAACTTCAAGTGTACCAACATCAGAATTATGGGGTGCCAGAAGAAGAGAGAGAGTTAAGATACCGAAAAGCTATTTGAAGAAATAATGCCTGAAAACTTTCCCTACCTGGTGAAAGAAATGGACTTACAAGTCCAGGAAGCACACAGAACCCCAAACAAAAGAAATCCCAAGAGGAGCACACCAAGACACATTGTAATTAAAATGACAAGGGCAAAAGACAAAGAGAAATATCTTGAAAGAAGCAAGAGAAAAACAGTTAATTACCTACAAAGGAGTACACATATGACTGTCAGCTGATTTCTCAACTGAAACTATGCAGGCCAGAAGGGAGTGGCAGGAAATATTCAAAGTGATGAATAGCAAGAACCTACAATCAAGAGTGCTCTACCCAGCAAAGCTATCATTCAGAATTGAAGGTCAGATAAAGAGCTTCACAGACAAGAAAAAGCTAAAGGAGTTCATCACCACCAAACCAGGATTATATGAAATGCTGAAGGGTATTCTTGAAGAAGAAGAAGAAGAAGAAGAAGAAGAAGAAGAAGAAGAAGAAGAAGAAGAAGAAGAAGAAGAAGAAGAAGAAGAAGAAAAGAAAGATAAAGATAAAAATTATGAACAACGAAGTGATAAAAAATCTATACATATCCACTATATCAAACTGACGTCCAAATAACTCCTAATTCAGCAGTAGAACTTGCATTAGCCTCTAATTCTTTAAAACAATTTTTCATTTTTAAATAAATATTTCTCCACACCAGTTCCATTCATGTTGACTTAACAGTCAATCAAAAGTGGCCAGTGTTTTAGTAGATCTACCCACTCTCTTATGGAATCTGAGTTTACTCTTCACGCTTAGAGCCTAGATAGAAGCTGCTGAACTTGGACTAGATCCCCAGGTTGCCCTGAGACAAATCACTCTCATACTATCAGCCTATTCAGCTTGCCTGAGTTTCAGCCTTTGTTTTATGGTTTATACCTGAGTTCGATAACCCAGTTTTGCAAATCTACCCTTTATAACTGATAGCACCATTCACCAAGACACTTGATATTTTCTTGTATTGTCTCAGATCCCCCAAATTTCAGACAAATGGCTGAGGCCTGAAACCACTGCCGCTCCCAGACCTTGACATTTATCCTCAGTCCATCCCTTTGGGTGAGGAAAGCTGTATGTAACACATTTCTGTTTGCACCCATTCCTCTCACTTATTTTTCTGAATTTGGAAGGCTGTCCTCTTATTGAGTCCATGCTCTTTATACATGCTGCTTAGCATACCTTCCCACTCCAAAGAGATTTTCTAGAATACATGAACTCAAGCTCTTATATTACCTACAGCTGGAACAATTGTGGGAAAATATTCCACTTGAAAAAAAAAACTTGGAATACATGTCTTCAGTTTTGCAAAGCAAAATCACTATTCTGAACCTATGTACCCATACATGTGCACCTAAATTCACACTGTGAGTGCACATGCATTACCATGGAATCCCAATGGCATTTTCAAGGCCAATGGTGCAACTGCAGACAGAGTCCCTGGTGCACTGCTGGTGGGGATGCAGATTGGTGCAGTCACTGTGGAGAACAGTATGGAATTTCCTCAAAAAACTAAAAATGAAACTTCCAATTGACCCAGTAATCCCACTCCTCTGAATATATCCTAAGAAAATAGAAACACCAATCAGAAAGGATATATACACCTCTATGTTCATAGCAACGCAATTTACAATAGCTGAGATTTGGAAGCAGCCTAGTGCCCATCACCAAATGAGTGAATTAAAAAAAACTGTGGTACATCTACATGATGGAATACTATGCTGCACTTAAAAAAAAGGAATTCCTACCATTTACAACAACATGCATGGAACTGTAGAGCATTATGCTTAGTGAAATAAGGCAGTCAAATAAAGATAAATATCACATGATCTCACTCATTTGTGGAATATAATAAACAACATAAACTCATGAACAAAAAGAGTTTAAGAAACAGAGAAACATCAATCAGACCAGCAAACCTCAGAGAAAAGGTAGGGGAGGTTAGGGGTAAAGGGGAGAGATCAATCAAAGGAATTATATGCATGCATGTGGGCCTAACCAATGGACACAGACAGCAGGAGGTGAGGGCATGAGTGGGGACATAATGGGGGAATAAGGACATATATTTAACACCTTAGTCAATAAAGAAATTAAAAAAAAAGAATAACTTACAGCAATTCCTGCTTGCTCTCCAAAATTAATTGGACCAATAGTACGGACAGTAAATATCTTTGTATGAAATGGCATTTAAACTCTGCAAGAGGGTTAGGATAGGTAACCAATCACCTGCTGAAAATTCCATTAGCAGAAAGCAAATAAGATGTTTGAAAATTAATGAATCCATCAACTCAGTTGAAACCTTTCAAAAATCTATCATGTCAAAGAGCAATTAATTGGATCTTTTCAGAATTTAACTCAATGCTGCTGAATGCCAGAAATAATGAAAGAATTGGCAATTTAGACAACTATCTAAATTAAAGAGAAGTTGGAGCTCACAATATTTGCATGATTTATTATAACTATGGGAATAATATCAGTGCTTGTCTAGAAACAGAATTGTTAGTATTGTACTTGTGTGCATAAAGAGGATCTGTTATCTCTATTGAACACATTATTTTTCTTAGTGTGCATTAGGTTAATGTAGCTTAGCAAATAACCACACATGGCCATTGGTCACAGAATTTCCCTGGTGTTTTCAATCCTCTTCATGAACATATTATATCAGAAATCTGATTTTCTGGGCTCGGGTCTTCTAAATGTTAGATCCATCTTAATAGTAAATTAAATATATTAGAAAAAACATTTCCTCTCACATAGTGCAGAAGTTAATGGTCTTGCAGCAAAGGCCAATACTCTATTTTTATCTAGGAAAAAATCTCTTTCCTCCAGAAGTGAATAACATTGAGTAAGACCATAGCTTTGGTGTTAGGGTTTTAATCCTCTTTCTAAAGAGGAATCACGGCCAAGTTCAACCCCTCCAAAGTTTCATTTTCTTGTGTGAAAAACAACGTAAGCATAGCTGTCTCATAATGACAATCTGGATATTAAGTACAAAAATTTATGTAGAATTCTTGGCTCAGTGCTAGGCAAAAAATTATGAGTAGTGCTGAATAAATAGTATCTATAATCAGATGAGTTTCTACACAAATTCGTTTGGCAATTCCATGGTGATTGAATTTATGAGGCAAGTGCTTTCCTAAATTAATAACATCTGAACACCTTTTAAAAATAAAGACCATTTCATTGCACTTAATGCTATATAGAAAAAAACAAAAGGCTGAACAGCATTACTAGCTTGATATCTTTAAGAGAACAGAGTTAAAAGTCAGATCAACACATAGGTGAGCTACATGAACAATTCAAAGATTCAGTGCTCCATGACTTACCTCTGCAGACCATATTTATGTATGTATGTTGTTCCAGTAAAAAATATTGAGCATCTATTATGACACTAGCAAGTATTGAAAATAATGTTATTATTAACTGTCATTTACAGTGTGATTATATTTATCCAGCATCATGCTTAAGGATATTCATTCATTATTTTGTTTAATTGACACCACAACTTGCTGAGATGTGCCTGTCTGACTTGAGAACCCAACCTTTAATCATTATGCCTCACTGATTATCCTTTCCACTAACCCACTATCTGGGTAACTATGGCGACAAATAAGCTTGGCTATCTGGAGGCTCAGGGAACATCTCAAATAAAGGAAAATGAGCACTATAACTTTGAAACATTTATACTCTCTCAGATAATTTCCAGCCTAAGAATCCTACTGGAGGAGGAATCCAAGATGGCGGCATAGGTAAACACCTACACTGCTGCCTCGCACAACAATTTCAAAACTACAACTAAAAGACAGAACTAACACCATCCAGAACCACAGGAAAGCTGGCTGAGTGGAAGTTCTACAGCTAGAGGGAAGGAGAGGGGCTCACGGAGACCCAGAGGAGATGCAAAAAGATGAGGTACGGAGACTCATGCCATGGAGAGAGCAGGTGCTGGAATACCTGGCTGGTTTTCTCTGGCAGGAGGGAAACGGAGACTCTCAAAGGCATTGAACCCCTTATTTTACAACACTAAACCCCAGATCCAGCCAAAACTCATACGGGGGGAGTTTGGACTGTAAAAGGGGAGAGGTGCACGGAAATTTAGGGGAGTTGCAAAAGATCAGAGCTGGTCACACACGGCACTGCACAGAGGACAGATTGCTGATTGTGCTGCTGGCTTTCGCGATTGGGCGGGAGACAGACCCTCCTAACTGTGCCACTTCTGACTCCACTAAGCCCCTGTTTTGGGTAAAAGCCTGGGGACCTAGACTCGTGTGGTCCTGAAGCGCAGGGGAGCCGGAAAGGCAGAGGTCTAGAGGCACTGCAGGCATGCTCGCACAAGGACCGCTCCAGCAATTACCCAGTCACGTGAGACTCAGGGGCCGTGGAGGGCAGGCCCAACTGGAAGGCAAGGTGGTCCATTAAGCACTGAGACTCCACCCATCCCAAGCTCAACAGAGGCTTCTATGGTTTTGAAGTCTGGTATCATAAGGCTGAATCCAACACAGAAATACTCCCAGCATAGTGAAAATGCCGAGGGAAGGGATCACAAACAAAACAAATGGAGGGAAAAAAAATGACTGGATATAGAGTTCAAAACCACGCTTATAAGGTTTTTCAAGAATATGCTAGAAAAGTTGGATAAAATTAGCGAGAGCCTAGAGGAGATGAAAAAGGACCAACTAGAGACACTGACTGAAATAAAAACTATTATACAGAGTCCTAACAGCAGACTAGAGGAAGGCAAGAATCAAGTCAAAAATTTGAAATATAAAGAAGCACAAAACATTCAACTGGAAAAGCAAGAAGAAAAAAGAATCCAAAAAGGTGAAGATAATGTAAGGAGCCTCTGGGACAGCTTCAAGCATACCAACATCAGAATTGTGGGGGTGCCAGGAGAAGAGAGAGAACAAGATACTGAAAACCTATCTGAAGAAATAATGACTGAAACTTCACACATCTGGTAAAAGAAATAGACTTACAAGTCCAGGAAGCAAACAGAAGCCCACATAAAAGGAATCCAAAGAGGACCACACCAAGACACATCATAATTAAAATACCAAGAGCAAAAGACAAAGAGAAAATATTAAAAGCAGCAAGAGAAAAACAGTTCATTATCTACAAAGGAGCACCCATACGACTGTCAGCTGATTTCTCAACAAAAATGATGCAGGCCAGACGGGAGTGGCAAGAAATATTCAACATGATGAATAGCAAAAACCTACAACCAAGAATAATCTATCCAGCAAAGCTATCATTCAGAATTGCAGGGCAGATAAAGAGCTTCACAGAGAAGAAAAAGCTAAAGGAGTTCATCAACTCCAAACCAGTATTATATGAAATGCTGAAAGGTACTCTTTTAGAAGAGGAAGAAGAAAAAGGTAAAAGCCAAAAAAATTATGAATAACAAATACATATCTATCAACAAGTGAATCTAAAAATTAAGTGAATTAAAAATTTGATCAACAGAATAAACTGGTGAATATACTAGAATCAGGAGCACAGAAAGGGAGTGGACTGATAATTCTCAGGGGAAAAGGGGTGAGTGGTGTACAGGGAGAGACTGGACAAAAATCATACACCTATGGATGAGGTCAATGGGAGGGAGGTAAGGGCAGAGGGAAGGGTGGGAGCTGGGTGGAGGGGTGCTATGGAGGGGAAAAAAAGAGAAACAAATGTAATAATCTGAATAATAAAGATTTAATTAAAAAAAACATATGAAGAAGTGGAAAATTTGGTCTCTGAATGGTTTGCCTCAAAACAAGTTCTATTGGGACAGTATCCACAAATTACCTGAAAGATTGAGGAAATGTGTAGCTAGCGATGGACATTACTCTGAATAAAACACTTTTGATGTTTCTCTTGGAAAAAAAAAAGAAGAAGAAGAAGAATCCTACTGGAAATGCCAACCCCATTTTTCTTTCCTTCACACTCCCAGGCTCCCTAGTCTGGTTGAGTCATCTAATTCCAAGTACTTCTGAGGGCTGAAGCTAGCATTATCACCATTCCTGAGAATATGTCCTCTTTAATTTGCAATCAGAGTGTTCTGCTCTTTGACTCCCTTCAGTTGTCTTGGATCGATCTCAGCTTTTAGATACATCATTCCTTTTCTGCCTAGAACTTAGTTCGGGGTATCTGAGTATTTTACCTTTCTTACCTACTATTCCACTTCTAGCTAATAATCAGGTTGGTGTCTACATTTTGATTTGACCCAACTCTTGGCCATCCCTTCAGTTAAAATAGAATCTTATTCATGTCTCCATTCTCCCCTAAGCAACAAAGGTTATCTATGAAGCATTAAGAGAAAAGGAATTATGAAAAAGGAAAGCTTTTGATGGTATGCACTGTGCTTTGAATAGTATCCTATCTAATAAAAGAGTAATATGCAAATTGACCATACCTCTGCTACACCCACAAGCCATGCCCACAAGCCAATCAGGAGCAAATATGCAAATAAACCCAATCAAGATGGCTGTGGCCACAGAGAGCAGGAGGGAGACTTGGGTTTCCCCAGTGATGGAGGAAGACAAGCTTTCCACACACCCTGGTTGGCTCAGGCCTCTGCTTAAGGCTACAAAGTTTCAGTTATAGAAGATAAATAAATCCCAACAGAAATGGATGCGACCAAGGAGCAAGAGGCTTGGCTCTGCTCCAGGCTACAAAGTTTCAATTGTAGAAGATAAATAAATCCCAGATACCAGGGCCTCCGCTTGGGTTGCTGGGAGGTATGGCTGGCCTGCAAACCTCCACAGGCCCTTTGCCTAGGCTGCCCCATACCCCAAAGGACCCCCACCGCACTCTTATCTGGGACACCCTTCAGGGCAAACCAGTTGTCCCCCACCTAAGCACCAGGCCTCTATCCTATCTAATAAATGAGTAATATGCAGTTTGACCATCATTCCAATACACAAGATGGCTGCCCCCATGTGGTCAAATATCCTGCCCCCATGTGGACATAAGATGGCCACCTCAAGATGGGGAGGATAATTAGAGGGACCAGGCCTGCAAGGGAAGGCAGTTGGGGTGATTAAGCCTACAGAGGGGGGAAGTTGGGAGTGACTAGACCTGCAGGGAAGGGAAGTTGGGGGGGACCCACGCCTGCAGGGGAGGGCATTTAGGGATAACCAGGCCTGCAGGGGAGGGCATTTAGGGATAACCAGGCCTGCAGGGGAGGGCAGTTAGTGGCAAACAGGCTGGCAGGGGATTGACTAGGGTGTGATAAGACTGGCAGGCAAAAGTGGTTATGGGCAATCAGGAAGGCAGGCAGGCAATCAGCTCAGAGCCAGCAGTCCTGGATTGTGAGAGGAATGTCCAACTGCCCATTTAAATTGGCAGTCGGACATCTCTTGAGGGGTCCCAGATTGGAGAGGGTGCAGGCTGGGCTGAGGGACACCCTACAACCTCATGAGCAAATTTTGTACACCAGGCCTCTAGTTTTCTATAAGATTCCTTTCCTCTCTCTTCTTCCCACTCCAGACCATGAAATGCAAGGTTAAGGAGCAAAACTTGCCTTCACTCTGAGTTCTAGCTAACCAACAAAATCAGATATCTGAAGAATTTCAGATTAACTGGTGTTTGCTTCCTGCACTTAAACTTTCTATTTTCTTTTTCTATTTCTTTTAGTAAACTGGTCTCTAAAAATTGACCTTCAGAACATTCTCTTTCATAGAACCTATTGCTGCATCAACCTGTGGACCCTATTCTGTTCTTTGGTTTAGCTCAAATGTCTGTGTATTAATGTACACAGTTAACCTACTATTCTCACATTAACTCGTAGAACAAGAGTACTTAGAAATAGCACCTATAAAGCTTTACTAAGTTTGAAAAAAAATTTTTGAAAGAATATGATCTTTTAATAGCTGAATTCTTCCCTGATCATGTTTTATACATGAACCAGTAGCTATATGAAGTACTTTAAACAAAGTGCTCTTTATTTTCAAGCACTGTAGGAACTGAGTTCACACAATTTTTTAAAAATATATTTTATTGATTTTTTACAGAGAGGAAAGGAGAAGGATAAACAGTTAGGAACATCAATGACAGAGAGAGATATCGATCAGCCGCCTTTTGCACACCCCTACTGGGATGTGCCCACAACCGAAATACATGCCCTTGACCGGAATCAAACCTGGGACCTTTCAGTCCACGGGCTGACACTGAGCCAAACCGGTTACGGCATGAGTTCACACAATTTAACAATTTATTAAACTTTGAATAAAGATATTGAACTGAAAATATGATGAACTGATTCTTTAAGTATAATATTTTTAATTAAATCTTTATTATTCAGATTATTACATTTGTTTCTCTTTTTTCCCCTCCATAGCTCCCCTCCACCCAGCTCCTACACTTCCCTCTACCCTTACCTCCCTCCCATTGACCTCATCCATAGGTGTATGATTTTTGTCCAGTCTCTCCCTGTACATCCCTCACCCCTTCCCCCCTGAGAATTATCAGTCCACTCCCTTTCTGTGCTCCTGATTCTATTATATTCACCAGTTTATTCTGTTGATCAAATTTTTAATTCACTTAATTTTTAGATTCACTTGTTGATAGATATGTATCTGTTGTTCATAATTTTTTGTCTCTTACCTTTTCTTCTTCCTCTTCTAAAAGAGTACCTTTCAGCATTTCATATAATACTGGTTTGGAGTTGATGAACTCCTTTAGCTTTTTCTTCTCTGTGAAGCTCTTTATCTGCCCTGCATTTCTGAATGATAGCTTTGCTGGATAGATTATTCTTGGTTGTAGGTTCTTGCCATTCATCGTGTTGAATATTTCTGGCCTGCATCGTTTCTGTTGAGAAATCAGCTGACAGTCGTATGGGTGCTCCCTTGTAGGTAATGAACTGTTTTTCTCCTGTTGCTTTTAATATTTTCTCTCTGTCTTTTGCTCTTGGTATTTTAATTATGATGTGTCTTGGTGTGGTCCTCTTTGGATTCCTTTTATATGGGCTTCTGTTTGCTTCCTGGACTTATAAGTCTATTTCTTTTACCAGATGTGTGAAGTTTCAGTCATTATTTCTTTAAATAGGTTTTCAGTATCTTGCTCTGTCTCTTCTTCTGGCACCCCCACAATTCTGATGTTGGTAACACTTGAGGCTGTCCCAGAGGCTCCTTACATCATCTTCACATTTTTGGATTCTTTTCTCTTCTTGCTTTTCCAGTTGAGTGTTTTCTGCTTCTTTATATTTCAAATTTTTGACTTGATTCTTGCCTTTCTCTAGTCTGCAGTTAGGACTCTGTATAATATTTTTTTATTTCAGTCAGTGTATGTTTAATTTCTAGTTGGTCCTTTTTCATCTCTAGTTGGACCTTTTCCATCTCTAGTTGGTTCTTTTCCATCTCTAGTTGGTCCTTTTCCATCTATAGTTGGATCTTTTCCATCTCTAGTTGGTTCTTTTTCATCTCCTCTTGGGACTCGCTAACTTTTTCCAACTTTTCTAGGATATTCTTGAAAAACCTTATAAGCGTGGTTTTGAACTCTATATCCAGTCGTTTATTTTCCTCCATATTTTTGTTTGTGATCCCTTCCCTTGTTTCGGCATTTTCACTATGCCGGGATAACTTCTGTGTTGGATTCAGCCTTATGATACAAAACTGCAGAAGCCTCTCTGTTGAGCTTGGGATGGGTGGAGTCTCAGGGCTTATGGACCGCCTTGCCTTCCAGTCGGCCCGCCCTCCATGGCCCCACAATCTCAGTGACTGGGTAATCGCTGGAGTGGTCCCTGTGCACGCACTCGCTCTCCTGCAGTGCCTCTCGGCTGCTGCCCCTCAGGCTCCCCTGTGCTCCGGGTCCCCAGAGTTTTACCTGAAACTTTGGTTTAGTGGAGTTAGAAGTGGCACAGTTGGGAGGGTCTGTCTCCAGCCCACTTATGAAAGCCAGCAGCCAGCAGCAAAATCAGCAGTCGGTCTTCTGTGCGCAGTGCTATGTGTGCCACTAGACTTCTGATCTTTTGCAATGCCCCTAAATTTCCATGCACTTCTCCCTTGTCACAGTCCAAACTCCCCCCATATGAGTTTCAGCTGGATCTGGGATTTAGTGTCATAGGATAAGGGGTTCAATGCCTTTGAGAGTTTCCATTTCCCTCCTGCCAGAGAAAGCCAGCCAGGTTCTCCAGCACCTGCTCTCTCCATGTGCACGTCTCCGTACCTCAGCTTTTTGCAGCTCCTCTGGATCTCTGTGAGCCCCTCTCTTTCATTCTAGTTGTAGAATTTCCACTCAGCCAGCTTTGCTGTAGTTCTGGATAATGCCCGTTCTGTCTTTTAGTTGTAGTTTTGAAATTGTTGTGCGAGGCAGTAGTATAGGTGTTTACCTATGCCACCATCTTGGATTCTCCCCCAAGTATAATATTTTATGCAAATATGCAAGAAGCTCCTAGATTATGTATTTTCATTTTGGAAATCAGTTGTTTCTAATAGCCAAGTAGTAATGACCTACCTCAATAATAAACTGAAAATTCTCTGCAATGGCTCCATTTCCAGATTGGTTTCCTGGCAATGTACTTTTCTCGACACTCGCTCACAAATGATCCCTCTGGTGCAATAAGATAAAAAAAGTGGCCTTCCTAAAGATTATCTGAGATTTTAATATGGGCTCAGTAACTATTTTCCTGAGTGTCTTTTGACATATATTCCTGATATTCCAGCATTCCAGCCAACAATAGTAGGATTATAGAATGTACCTCTGATACTTTTCTGGCCAATATCCTCATTGAAAACATGAGAAACACAGAGGTAAGGAAGCAAAGATAAAGTCACTTATTCAAAATTACACATTATATGGAAGACAAAATTAAAATCCAAGTCTCCTAAACCTTCAAGGTATTATGCAATTAAAGGCAACTTCTGTCCTAACCATTTTGGCTCAGTGGATAGGGCATTGGCCTGCGGACTGAAAGATCCCAGGTTCGATTCCAGTCAAGGGCATATACCTTGGTTGAGGGCACATACCCAGTCGGGAGTGTCCTGGAGGCAGCTGATCAATGTTTCTCTCTCATCGATGTTTCTAACTCTCTAGAAACTAACTCTCTATCTTTCTCCCTTCTTCTCTATTAAAAAAAAAAATCAATAAAATATTTTTCAAAAAGGCAACTACTGTAATTATCTAAATCATTGTGAATAAATAGATTAACTTATTAAATAAACATGATGTATGCTTCATGTTCTTCATAAATACAAACTCAGGCTTGACCAATAAAGTATGATGTAAACGCATTATGCCATTTCTCAGCCTATTCTAAGAGGACTAGCAGTTTCTGCTTTGCCATCTGGGAACCCTGACCAACAATGAAAGAAATCCTGCTATCCTGATACCTCTGTGTGATAAGAAATCCAAGTTATATGTCAAAGTTCTGTGTTTGTGGACACTGTTTAACAGCCCCAGCTGAGCCCTCAGCCAATAGTTACCGTCAATGACCACTCATGTGTGTCATAATCTTTGAGGTCCAGTTAATTTGATTCTTCATATGACTTAAGATTCAACCACTATCTGCATGAGAAACCCCAAGGAAAAACCATATAAGTGAACTCAGTCAACAGAATCCAGTGAAATAATAATAAATTGTTACTTTAGTCTCCTAACTTTGAAATAGCTCTTGTACAGCAAGAGGTAATCAAGAGAATCAGTAATAAAGGAACCACTGAAAGGTTTTAAACAGGAGAGTGATAATAATTCAGTTCTTAACTGAACATTTTGACTAGGTAGGGCCCTAGGAATCAAATTCTTTAACCAGTAGGAAATAAACACTTTGACCCCTACTCCCACCTACATTCAAGTTTATTAGAAGTTTGAGAGCAACTGGATGGAACCAAATGACACTCCTCTTGCCACATACAAATGGTGTATGTCTTAGAAGAATCTCCTAAGAGACAGAAAAAAAGAAAAAAGAACCAAAATGCTTACACAGAACTTCAGACACATGATAAAGTACCAGGTTCCAACTCTGGTAGCAAGCACCAATGATCCCTACTTTTCAGTATTCACACTCTCATGCTGTGTAATTCCATGTTATTTCAGATAGGCTGACCCATGTAACCAATATGATATTGCAGAACTGGCCATGGGCAATGTGAGAGGCTAAGTTAAAAGGCATTACAGATTTTACCTTGCTTTCTTGAGCCACTCATGCTGGTCAAATTTGCTATCCCCATATCTGTATTACTTTATAGTAAAAAAAACCTTCTATATTGTCAAAAAAATTATTACCTCATTGTTTTTCTTCAGAAATTTGTTGACTATCCATGGTCCTTTGTTTTTCTCTCTGAATGTTTAAATTAGTTTATGAAATTATCAAGAAACCTTATATGTATTTTAATTGCACTTCTATATACAGAAAAAAGGAAAACATCAATACATATGCTAAAAGGAGCAAGTTCTTGGCAGATTGCTAAAAAAAATACACTATTGACATTTTCCTTATCTACCCAATGACAAATTTTCTAAACCATGTAACCTCAGAATTTGTGCCAAGGGCTGCCTTCATTCCAGAAGTTTTGCAGAACAAGAAATCTGGGTATGGGATGATAAAGTCCCAACTTCACCTGTTCCTAAAGAAAGTGCTAACCATTGCCAGGAAGAGGCTGTAACCCATAGCATAAATATCCTTGAAGCAATTCCAAACCCTTTTCCACTATCCCTGTCCTAGATTCCTGTTATTCCTTTCAGGGTCCCACCCTGAAATTCCTTTATAAAAGCCTACTTTTTTTTCTGACTTGACCAACCATCACAGATACCTGCAAAACAGATAAGTGGGAGCTGAGAGAAGGTGAGAGCCATGGCAAGGGTTCACCTCACACATTTGGGGGAAGGAGGATTCTATACTTCAACAAACATTGGCCTCAAGGAAAGTAGGGTGTACAGATTTCCCAGTTATTTCCAGAATAACA
This sequence comes from Lasiurus cinereus, assembly GCA_011751065.1. Classification (NCBI taxonomy): domain Eukaryota; kingdom Metazoa; phylum Chordata; class Mammalia; order Chiroptera; family Vespertilionidae; genus Lasiurus; species Lasiurus cinereus. The sequence continues at coordinate 20,315,021 of JAAGEH010000041.1, read as the reverse complement.
AGGAATGATGTCCTCAAGTTCAATGTACTCATAGAGAACTAGCCAAAAGAAAGACAAGATGGAGAACAGAGGGTTCTCTGAATGCCCCCTCTCAGATCATACTTCATTAATGATCTCTGATTACTTCTTCAAGTCACAGACATGATGCTGCCTCCCATGACCCTGCCCAGAATGTCCTGGATGCTGCTCTCCTGCGTGAAGCTCCTATCTCAGGTGCAAGGTGAGCTTTCTCTGCCTGTAGCACTGGGTTATCGGTGAATGCTCAGAACCAAGAAAATAAGGAAACCTCCTGTGTGACCCATGTGGCAATGGTGAGGTATAGCCTCACCAAGTTAAATTATTTGCAATTCCTCCATCATCACTCCTTCCTTCAGGGAAACTCAGGGTGGGGGGCACCACAGTGGTCCTTTAACAAAGGAGTAAGATGGTTTTCATTTTGTGACTGGACTTTAATTTATATTGATAGGTGAAGAGAAAAAGCATGAAGGGTCATTGGTGAGATAAGCACAAGAATGATCAGAGGGCCCAGTGAAAGAACAGTCAGCTCAGAGTGGGGGATGTGTTGGACTTTTGCATAAAGGGGAAGAGTAGAACAAAAAGGGATGGTCCTTCATTTAATGAGGCTGGTTCAAGATCAAGCTATCTAGGGTGAAGTAGTGAAAAGTTTGTGTCACTTCCCCAAGCACTTGCCTCACAGACACTTCTCAAGGTCATTTTCCATTTACGCTCTTCATTTCCCTCCATCCCTCTCTTTTATGCCCTTCCTCCCCTCGTGAAGATACCAAGGAGGAGTCTCTCCCAAAAATCAGCTGTCCCAGAGGCTCTTATGCCTTTAGCTCCCACTGCTATGCCTTGTTTAGGAAACCAAAAACCTGGACTGATGCAGATGTGAGTAGATGCATTCATAGTAAGAGGTGATAAAGGAAAGAACATTCAATGGGACAGGGGTCTGCATTCTCCAGAGTTTGTTGGGGGTGAGAGTCAGCACCCTCATCTTTTGCACTCATACCTCTTCTTACCTACATTCACCCTGCACTTCCCTGACTGACATTTCAAGCTCCTCCTCAGTGTCTGCCTTTCCCCACACAGTTGGCCTGCCAGAAGCGATCTTCAGGATTTCTCGCATCTGTGCTCAGTGAAGCTGAGGCATCCTTCTTGGCCTCTCTGGTCAAGAAAAATTTGAACACCTCTTATTACATCTGGATTGGGCTCCATGACCCTACAGAGGTGTGATAACATCTCCTATCTGTTAATTTTCTATCTGCTATTGTTACCCAGGCCTACTCCCTGTCCCATGTGCCTCTGCGGGAAATATGCTAGAGATCCCTAACGCTCAGAGCTTCTGGGGCTTATTTGAGTTAAAGGTAGGACCTTGAGGCCAAATGAAGAGCTGAATTTTGTGGAGGATCCTCATTTCCAGTTGAAAATAATCTATCTTTTATGAAGCTTTGTAATTCAGTTCTCTGAATTTATTGAGTCTACGAATAGTGTCCTGGTGGAATCCTAAATGAAAATAAGATGTATTTTCCCCTATAGAATATACATTATCTTTGAGGTTTAAAGGATAATCACAAATGCACCCATTATTATCCAGCCAATAACATGTTACTCTTAATGGTACCATTGTTGTTTGGGATTTTTCATTAGGAGCAAGTTGTTAGGGTGAATTTCCCAGTGGAGAGCTCTATGGCAACATCTAGAATAGCAGACCAAATGCCAGCCTGCTAAGGAGGGGATCAAACATCCACAAGATAGGGCTATGCAAATATTCCAATAGCCATTCTACCTTACTTGACTCTGTTCTCTACTCTCCAGGGCCTGGAGCCCAATGCAGGTGGATGGGAGTGGGGTAATAGAGATGTGATGGATTACTTTGCCTGGGAGAAAAACCCCGCCAGCATCCAAAATCCTGACCATTGTGGGAGCCTTTCTCAAAACTCAGGTATGAGACAGAGGAGCTCCCTTCTTGCCAGCCTTTCTATCCCTTTATCTTCCATTTCTGGGTCCAAACTTAGGAAATCCTCCTCAACTAGGAAAGGCAATGTATGTTTGTCTTCTCTCATCTCCTCTCATATCTCCTTCCTGTGAGTCTCCTTCCCCTGGAGTGGGTCCCTGGTGATGATGAGGACAGGGCTTTGAGCCCTACGCCAGAGTATAGGATGCCTCTCCTTTGGGTCACAAGCTCCACCAACCCCATTCACTTTATCTCTTCTCTCTATCCAGGATATCTGTTATGGCAAGATTTTAACTGTAATGAGAAGTTACACTATGTCTGTAAGTTCAAGGGTTAAGTCAGGTGGGAGTCAGCAGACGGAGTTGGGATGCAGCTCATCGTGGGACCAAGTGAAGACCCACCCTGGAAAGGAATATTTTCCCTACATCCTCAAACCTGACCTCTTCTTTTTTCACCTTTCCTCCTTCCCCTTAATTTCAAGTTTTGAATGCCCTGTAGCCTGAGGTCTCAGAGAGTAACAATAAATGTTTTACTTAATATTTGTGTGCCTTTGTATTCCAGTCTCATAGCAAGATTGAGGAATTATTGAGTGTGAGGAAAATCTAAGTGTTGCCTTTGTTTCATTTCATTCAGGCTCCTGGGAGAATGATTAATGTACATTCCCCACAGTGAATTTGTGATGAGTACAGAGGCACTGCTCATGTAGGATTTATGTTGTATGCAGATGAATCATTGGGCTCTACACATTCTACTGTGCCGACCTCCTGATAGTGTGACACCAGCAGCATCTGTGGGGTTACTGTTAGCCTCTGTTGCTATTATAACAGCACTTCTGAAATTACTTGCCAGAGGGCTGTTTTTTTTTTCTTTAATTTGCAATCTACTTTGGACCATAACTTTTATAAAATACAGTACAATATTAATCACTTGGACTCTGGTAACAGTGCTGAAGTGTAGAGATCATTAAAAGTTGTTATTCTTGCCCTAACTGGTTTGGCTCAGTGGATAGAGCATTGGCCTGCGGACTCAAGGGTCCTGGGTTCAATTCTGGTCAAGGGGATGTACCTTGGTTGCGGGCACCTCCTCAGTGGGGGATGTGCAGGAGGCAGCTGATTGATGTTTCTCTCTCATCGATGTTTCTGGCTCTCTCTTTCCTTTCCTCTCTGTAAAAAAGTCAATGAAACATTTTTTAAGTTGTTACTCTTCCTTAAAACAAGAAAAAGTCTGAACTATTTGAAAACCAACAACTTTTCCTCACCCTGATGCCTGCAGAGGCTCCAGAGTGCAGGGCCCTTGTCATTTCTGCTGGGAGCAGGAGCTGCTGGACCCTTAAGCTCTTAGGAACATTACATGGTTAACTGGAGGCCCAATGAATGAAATTCATGCAAGAGTAGGCTTCCCTTGGCTGGGCTGCCAGCACCAGCTTCCCTTGAAGCCCCGGCTTCATCTGTAAGATTGTCTGGTCTAATTAGCATATTATGCTTTTATTATTATAAATTGTGACACATTGTGGGATGCTGAGTGGAACTGGGGTTTGAGAGTGAGAAACTGTAGAAAGCTGCAGTCTTAAGGAGGTTGCCACTCTTTCAGGGGTTTTAATTCTGGAACCCCACCAGATTCTAGTGATGAAAAGTAACAATTTTGAAATCTGTCCAGAAAAAGACACCCTAGGAAAAGAAAACTGCAATATAATGTCCCTGATAATTATAGTAGTAAGGATCCTCAACAAAATATTTGAAAGCTGATTTTAACAGAACATGAAAAAGGGCATACATTGTGAACTCAAAAGATTAACTATATCCTCAATGAACAAGTTCATTTTCAGGAGAAAATCTGAGTATTCTAGCTAGAACTGGGTATTCACCCCAGTGTCGGTTCAATCAGCCGGGGTAAGTAATATTAGGAGTCATGTGGTATTATTATGGGAGCTACACTAACCTCTTGAGTAGGACACGAAGAGGAGACCCAGTTCTTAGAAAAAGGGGGGCAGGAAGGCACCCTAACAGAATTTCACTGCAGTGAATAAGACTTAACTCTCTCATTCTGACTTTGGCTTCTTTTCTGACATAGACTCTCTTCCTCAGATACTGCCATGTTGTATGCTTCTGACCTTGCCCTGTCCTGTAGACTTCTAGGAATTGTCCAGCTAACTATTGCTCTCACCACTTTCATAGCATGTATGCAATCTTCAGCTCATTTGAGAACTATGTATTTAGCCTGTTGTTATTCTGCCAGTCCCTGTGAACCAATGAACTAGGCAAAAAAAAAAAAAAAATTCCTGAATTGGATCAGCACGTCCCCCCAAACTTCTGGACCTCTGGTAACCCCTCTGTCATTGACTTTACACTCCTTCTAGACTTTGGGAGACAACCATTGAGCAATAGCAGGTGCAAAAAAGCATCTTGATATCTGGACAAGAGATGAACTGAGGGACCCTATTTCTGAATGTCCTGACTGTCACTTGGTGATTCATCCTTTTTAGCTTGAACAGAGTTGTTCCCTCTTGACCTCCAAATTTCCTACCACGACACCTGATTTGTCCATTCATCCTCCATAGTTTTTAAAGTTCACCTCAAGGGGTCATTGCACACCACCGTCTCAGATCTCTGCTACAATTTATTGTGCATTTGGAACTTGGATTTATTTGTGGATTTCTTCCTCGGTTTAAAGTAGAATTACCTAAAATCTCATTCCTTGGAATACTCATTTCATGATCTACTCATAGACTGTTTGATGTTGTTGCTTATGTATTCTTTGGGAATACTCATTCAATAGTTAGATTAAGAAAGCACTAAGTTATGCAAAGTGAAGCAGGTTTCCTTACTATAGGAATTTTCCAAGCAAAGGTATGAAAATACTAAAAGAAAGGAATAGGGCAGGCAGCTTATCAGACATTTGGTTACGTGTGTGTGTGTGTGTGTGTGTGTGTGTGTATGTGTGTGTGTGTGTGTTTGTATTTGGGAGAAATACCTATAAATAGAATGCAAAATAAATTCAGTTTTAAAGTAGTCTAGTGTGTTGCAAATTACTGGTGTTTGAAATTATTAAATTCACTTACTGGTTAAACTAACATAAATGAAAGGGGACCAGAATAGAAAAGTCCACAGAATATTGCACAAAGACAAAAAATACTATTTTTTGAAACTTCTATTTTAGTTATATATGTGTATGTGAACAGAGTTGAGATTTAAAAGATAGTTTTCATCATCAATAGCAGTTCAAGTTTTGAATGACACTAAAGTAGTGATTTTCAACCGGTGTGCCATGGCAGTCTGGTGTTGCTGCAAGAAATTTTAAAATATGCAACACCTGACTATTTAGTCAAGGGCATTGATCTTTTTTCCCTTAGAATGTTAAATAAGAAAATGACAACAGCCAACACAATGATAGCTGTTCAGTGTGAATGAATCAAAATTATATCTAATTTTTGTTAGATCAATAAAAAATATAACATATTTTTGGTGTGTCACAAAATTTTAGTAATGAGTTTCTATGTGCCATCTGATGAAAAAGATTAAAAATTGCTGGCCTTTAGCTTTTAGGTAACTGTAGGAAGATTAAACAAGTGGCCACTAGAGGGAGAACTGGCCCAGCCCAGAGTCTAGCACTAGGAAAAATTACAAGTATAAGTTAGCTGCTTCTAAAAACAGAAATGGTTGGAAAAAGACATTAGGAAAAAGTTTAATCTATTCCTACATCCTCTAAAATTAAATATCTGCTTACAGCCGAAACCAGTTTGGCTCTGTGGATAGTCTCAGCCTGCAGACTGAAAGGTCCCAGGTTCGATTCAGGTCAAGGGCACATACCTTGGTTGTGGGCACATCCCCAGTAGGAGGTGTGCAGGAGGCAGCTGATCAATGTTTCTCTCTCATTGATGTTTCTAACTCTCTGTCCCTCTCCTTCCTCTCTGTAAAAAAATCAATAAAATATATTTTTAAAAAATCTGCTTACAGTAGCACATACCATAAAACAGAGGAGCAAATCTTACAAGTGAAAATACAAAGTATGTAACAGAGAGTTCAGCATTGAGCCCTTCAGAAGGGAACCTCTGGGATTGGATAAAAAGTGAAATAATGGACACATGCTTCTTTTATTTAGGGGGATACAAGATAGTCAACAATTAACAGGATAACAATAACAATGAGGGAATTTGTAGTATCCACCCTGGTGCCCTTTTTTGGGCCCTGAGAGGTCCAGAAAAGGGGAAGTTACAAGTTACCCTGAGGTTTCACAGGTATGTTATCTTAGATGCAGAAAGTCATTAGGCTCAATAAAGATTGGGTTGTCAGGGAAAATACTAGCCTAGGGCATGACCCCACTACAAACTGCTTTTAGTTAAATTTTTAATTTCAGACCATCCTTTGTGATTACTTTAGGTCTTTGAGTTTGCAAAACTGCCATGCAGGCCTTCAATGAGCTGGTCAAGTTAGCTTGTGGCTTATTTATTTATTTATTTATTTATCCACAACAGAAAATAATTTCCTTCTTCTCTCCAGTTCTCATAGCATTTGACCTTAAATTCTTAGCTAGAAGGGTATGCTCCAGGCTTTGACATTCTAAAGATAGTCTTTTCAGCATCACTTATAAGTTCATCAGAAATACAGAATCTTAGGTTCAAGGAGTTGAATCGTGTTCATTTAAACAAGATTTACAGTTGATTTAAGTGTGTAGGAAAGTTTGAGAAGCATTGTTCTGGTGTACTAACTTTTGGTAAGACAAACTTACCCCGGATTCATGAGCTCAGATTGTAGAAAGCTATAGACCAAGTAGGTTAGCATACTTTGGAGATGAGTTTAAAGCATAAAAACTGCTGTTTGAAATTTTAACCTTGCTCTTGGCTTCTGTAAATGCTTGCTTGCTTAAATAATAAGGAAAATGAGACTATTGTCACTTCAAAGAGGCCATTAAACCTTCCCTGAACAAAATTATCAGTGCTGGCACCAGGCCACGTCTTTGGTTGAGGTCTCAAGGCCTCAGCACATAGGGGCCCTTTAAGAACTTGCAAAGGGGCGAAAAACATTCCATATTTGGGAGACGAAGAAGGTAAAAACATAAATACGGAAAATTTCTGCATGTTGGGGCCCAGAATTTGAGAAACATTTTCCTCTGGACCCCTGCGCATATTAAATGTAACTCCAAACTCTCCAAGCTTGGTTGGATTATTCTGATTTTCTGTAACATTTTTGGTTCCCTGAGATTCCGGGAAGACCAACCCATACTCGGCTTTTTAGCATCTGGTGAGTGGACTGGGTTTGGGGCCCAGAGGAGCCAGATAGGCCTCCGGGAGGTACCACTCTGCTGATTTAGTAAAATTGAACTGGGGAATTCCAGGCCCTCCCAGACCTCAGTACAGGACCCGGCCAGCATCTTGGAGAGAGTGGACGGACATTTCTGGACCTGTCAACAGAATCTGTAAGGTAGGGGCCCCATCAGTTTGGCCCACTCCAATGAGTGGAAGGGGTAGCTTGATCACCTCCCCGGAAGCTGGAGCTTCCTCAGGTATCATGAATCAAGTGTCAGGTAGACTGTTTAAACTGGGTAAATAGCTGGTAGAAATAAAAACTTGGACTAGCTAGTATATAAATGTCAGACTCTAAAGGTGAGTGAATTCAGATTTGATTAAGGAATTACGAGTTCACTCTGATGTTTGTTTGTGTGGAAGACTAGCCACTTTGCTACCGAGAAGGGGGACTGGACGCAGAGACCCTTGTTGGGTTGGAAAGATCTAAGGTCACATGTTAAACTTATAAATTATAGCTTTCTAGACAAATTTCCAAGCCCAGTTATGTAGGGGTTGAGCTGCCTGTTACAGCAAAACAACTTTCTCCCGTGCCAGAATAAATTTTAAGAAATTAGACAGGCTGTATTTGTGGCTAAGAAGAAGAACTGGCCACCATGTACAACCCTGACAGTGCCCTGCAGAAAACTGTATAATAGACTTGGATAATGCCTGTGTCTTCATGGACATGACTCCAGAAAGACAAAGACAATTTTGCTTTAGTTAGAAGGTCAAGAATAGACCTTAGTAATCTCCCTAAGATATTTATATAGCCCTACCATGTGTCATATATGGTAGCAGAAGATTTGGCTACCTAAGGTGGCCACAGTGCTAATATTATACTTCATTGTGTTAATAATATTTCATTAACCTTACAGATTTGAATGCAGTTGCCAAAAGGGCAAGAAAAATACCCATCTGGTTTTGGTCTCTATTGAAAGACAGTTGGCAGGCTGAATACTGTCTTACAGGCCTGTGTGGTCATAACCCTGTCAGGTGTGGCACAAACCTCAACTTTAAGAAACTTGGGAAGGCCTATTTGGAACAGAAGGAAGGAGTGAGTACCAGCCCTTTGTTGTAGGAATTACAGACCCCATGAGGTCCTGTAACATATGAGACCCTGTAAAGCAATAAAGCTTCCTTAGTCCTTTCTCAGAGGGCATGTAACCCCTCCCAGAGACCATATGAAATTTTAAGGACAAGTCAAGTAGAGGGAACCCTACTACTAGCACAGTTATAATTATCTATTTGAATATAGACACATTTTGAATTTCTCCTTGTCAATTAAAGACAATTATATTACTCTGAATAATCCATAAAAAGGACTGACAAGGAAAATCAGAAGATCTTATATAATTCCTTTGAAATTTGGCAATGCTTAATAAATCATGGCAATACATTTCTTTGCATAAATTCAACAAGACCAGTTTCCAATAGTGGTTTTATTGACCAGAACCTTTGACTGGAGTGTCATATTTTAAAGAGCCCTGTCTGAACTCTGAAGACTTGAAGCCAATAAGTGCCAAGGAAAAGCCTGGTATCCTGCTTGGGAGCCCTGAAAATGGCTAGCACTGGAGCATCAGGCCCATGCCCTATCATCACTGGCTGTTGGTCAGAGTAGAAAGGGAGCAATAAGGATGCCTCTATGTCCCTTCAGAATCCCCAAGCACTCTGTGCTGCAATGAGTAGGAGGGCTACTGAGATGGGCCTTAAAACCCAGGGTGAGAGAAACCAAGATGGCAGCATAGGTGAACACCAAAACTGCTGCTTCACGCAACAATTTCAAGACTACAACTGAAAGACAGGACAGACATCATCCAGAACCACAGGAAAATTGGCTGTGAAAATTCTACAACTAGAAGGAAAGAGAGGGGCTCACAGAGACTCAGAAAAGCTGCAAAAAGCTGAGTTACGGAGACCCACACGTGGAGAGAGCGGGCACCAGAGTGACTGGCTGGCTTCCTCTGGCGGGAGGGAGACAGAAACTCCCAACTGCATGGAACCCCTTATACTACAGCAAAGAACCCCAGTTCCAGGTGAGACCCTGGGGACCCAGACTCATACGGGGCTCGGAGCACAAGGGAACCGGAAAGGTAGACATCTAGAGGCACGCACACATGTGCTCACAGAGACACTTGAGACCCAGAGGCTGCATAGGGTGGGGCTGACTGGAAGCCAAGGCCATCTGCTAAGCCCTAAAAGAAGAGAGAGAGAGACACTGCTAGTATATAGAAGATTTGGAGGAAGAAAAAGACAAGAATGCTTGAGAGACAGAAAGAAAACAAAGCAAAGTGTGTTTGAAAAATGGGATCTGAGAAAATGTAAAGGTAGATTTTGCATTGTGGGAATGAATTCGGATCTAATTCTAAGTGAAATAAAAAAAAATGAATATTTTTAAGTTGAAGATGGGTTAGGTGAAGTGCTTGTGAGGAGAAATGACTGAGCTGGGTGAAGAGAGCTATAGGGGAGGAAAAAAAGAGAGAGAGAGAAAAAAAAACCTAGAGCATGGGTCCAAATGAAGTTGCTGCAAATATGGGATTCACCTAACTCAGCAGATACTGCAGGCAATGCCAGATGGCAGCTGGATGACTGGGCTTCCTAGCCCTATGGGGCACACTAAAATTCAATCATAAAATTCTGGCAAAGGTAGTTGGTTACCATTCTTGTTGTGTTTATGCAAATAATCAGGCCAAATTAAATACAATAGGTAAGTTTGTCTTGATTTGGCTCTTTTAATAAACATAGAGGTAATTCTAAGGATAAAAACTCTATTTCAATAGAGATTATTAAAACTGAAATGTTTCCTTTTCCTTCCACCAGACTATTTGTTACAGTTTGTCTCTGCCAGGTCACAACCCTACCTCCTTCTGTGCCTAGTACTCATCGTCCCTCTGACAGACAGCAAGGATCTCTTGGCTCTGAGGAAAACTCCATCCCTTCTCAGCATGAAGCAGCTACAGAAGAAATTCAACGTCCATTTTCCCTAAAAGAATTCAGAGCCAGGATCCTTGAGGTAATATATTAGGCAGTTAGACAGACATAAATAGAGCAGGGACGATGGGCCAACTAGTGCTACCAGGTGTAACTAAGTCTTTCCATTTCTATGTATGTGAGACAAGGGGCACAGCCAAAGAGATATTCACCCAAAATCTCAGCCCTTAGAGAAGGCTAGTAGCCTATTTGTACAAAAGACTTGATCTCTTTGCATTTGGATGACATACTTGCCTCCAGGTAGTAGCAACCACAGCTATGCTGATCAGAAAAGCAAATAAGTTAATCCTAAAGCAGGAACTAATCCTAACTGCCCCACATGAGGACATGAGGTTGAGGCTTTACTCCAGAACACAGTAGAGCATTGGATGTCAAACATTCTAGTCATCCAGTTTCAGGTACTCTGGTAGACAAAAGAAAAATCAGTAACAATTTATACTGGTAGCAGGTATGCATTTACAATGGCTCATGTACATAGTGCTATTTACAAGGTAAGAGATCTCCACAGAAGCAAGAGGGAACCGGTCCACAGATGAAGCTTGCCAGAGAGCCTGCCCTAAACCCAGTGGGGCCTCTACAGATTCTAGTGACTCTTCCAGACCCGGATCTACCCAATCTAGAAAAGTTGAAATCTATAACCAATCTTTATTCAAGTTCTTACAGACTTTACAGTCTACCCAGGAAGCAATCCAGAAGAACATCTGAGACGATCCGCCTGTACCAACTTCTGATCCAATTCATCAGTTCCACTCTGGTGACTCTGTTTGGGTAAAGAAATTTGCCACCTGAAGACTGACTTCTACCTAGAAAGGATCATCTCCATGGCAGTCAAGGTCAACAGAATCCCAATGTGGCTTCATCACACCCAGCTTAAGCAGCTCAGAAAAAAAAGAGAGTCCAAGACTTTTTGGACTCTCTAAGATTACTCCTGGCCTTCATTCTGGGCCCTTATGTTATAAGTAGGCCCACTAACTTTATTAGACATAAATTAAAATTATAGTCCTCAGGGGTAAATATAACTTTCTTCTTGACAATGATCAAGAGTCAATGATTTGACTCATACATAAAACAGGGGGGGAATGAAGCATAAAAACTGCTGTTTGAAATGTTAACCTTGCTATTGGCTTCTGTAAATGCTTGCTTGCTTAAATAATAAGGAAAAAGAGAGTATTCTCACTTCAAAGAGGCCATTAAACCTTCCCTGGACAAAATTATCAGTGCTGGCACCAGGCCAGGTCTTTGGTTAAGGTCTCAAGGCCTCAGCACATAGGGGCCCTTTAAGAACTTGCAAAGGGGTGGAAAACATTCCATATTTGGGAGACAAAGAAGGTAAAAACATATAAATATGGAAAATTTCTACATGTTGGGGCCCAGAATTTGAGAAACATTTTCCTCTGGACCTGTGCATATTAAATGTAACTCCAAACTCTCCAAGCATGGTTTGGTTATTCTGATTTTCTGTAACAAGTTCTGGTCTGGATTTGTAAAATAGAAGTGTCCATATCTCAGTGCAATTATTTTTAGTTTATCTTTATTGTTGAAAGTATTGCCATATCTCAATGTAATTCATCTTTATTGTCTGCTTTTCTCATGTAGCCAGGCACACAGTAGATGACAGTAGCAACCAGGGACCAGGTCTTGAGATGGTCCCTCTCATGGCAGAGCAAACAGTAAATGTGATACATATGCAAATGGCTGAGGAAGTGAAACAGGAATTTTAGGGGATATAGGCAGGCTTAGGAAATTTTTAGAATCAGGGTCCATGGAAAAACACAGGGTTACAGATTGGAAGAAGGCACATCTCCATAACACAAGAAAGCCAGGTGCAGTTACCTCACCATAAGACAAGGGAGCAACAACTGGTACATTGCCTTAACACAAGGAAGTCAAGTGCAGAGAGCAGCAACAGATTCATTTATATAGGACAAGGAACTGGAAGTAGCCAAAGAGGTCTATATTTATAAAATAAAGAAAAAAGAAAGCCAGAAAGAAAAGAACAATGGAGGAAGGCATCACATGTCCCATATGGTGTTTGACTTTTGAGTTCAGGAGTTACTATGGTTACCAGTCTAAGGGAATAGTAACCAATCAGGGGGCCTATCAAGGCCTTTATAAGCCATAGGGAAAAAGAACTGTGCCCTCTTCTCCCTCGTGTGGGAGCCTGTACTTGTTCTTCAATAAATTTCCACCTTTATAATACCATCTTCTGTCCGTAGATTCATTCTCCACCTCTGGCAGACAAAGAATCAGGGTTCTAGTCCAAAACTTCCATTTCAGAAGCAAGCAATGCCAGCAGATTCTGTGGAGCATGCATGCATCTCCTGAGAAGTCTCAGAGTAACAGAAGGAGAGAACATTTTAGAGTCAGTGGATGGGAGCTTAGTCTCAGTGACCTGGATGATGTAACCTCATTGGGTAGTCACATGTTGGTGAGATACTGATAATCTAAGAAGTGATACCGAATTTTTGGCCTGGAACCCAGATTCTTTGTCACTGAAATCAAAGAATGAATCCACAGACAGAAAAGTGGTATAGCAAAGGTGGAGATCTATTGAAGAACAAATACAGACTCCCATGTGGGGAGGGGAAGAAGGGTCCCAAAGAATGGACTCCCAAGTAGGAAGGGGGAGAAGGGTCCCTGAACTGACTCCTGATAGATTCTCCCTTCCCCCAACTAGTGGGCAAAGTTATGACATCTGCAGCCGGGGCATCCCTGAGACATTCAACCACCAATCAGTGCATGCCGAGTGCCTTGGGCCCAACCCCTTCCTGTTCCCTCAAAAGGCCTGGTCACTGCTGGACATATATATTACTGTTTTCCAGTCTGGAGACAATCCAGTGGCTCTCTCCTTCTTCTCCCTCTCTTCTAATCCTGGTTTTTCTACCTCCTCTGTAATAAACCTCCTCTTTAGACATGCCTTGATCTCTGACTCCCATTTCTTGTGCCTCAAACTCCCACGAGGGGAGGGAGAAAAGTCCCACTGGGTTCCTTTTCCCAACAGCTTATAAAGGCTGCAGATTCTGGTGCCTTGATATCCCTTCTGGTTGGTCACTATTCCCTTAAACTGGTTACTATAGTAACTCCTGGGCTCAAGAGTTGAACCTCACATGCCAAGGAGGCAGCAAGGTATATTTACATTAGACAAAAAAACTGGAAGTAGCCAAGAAAGGTCTATATTTTCAAAATAAAGATAAGGAAGCCCTTCATTCAGAAGGAGAGGAAGAAAGCCCAATAATAGGAAAACAATAAGGATGGGGAAGGAGAGGGAGAGGTTCTGGATTGGGGGGAGGGGGGAGAGGGAGGATGGGGGAAGCAGAGGGAGAGGTTCTGGATAAGGGAGGGAGAGGGAGGATGGGGGAGGGAGAGGAAGAGGTTCTCCCACCCCCATCCTTATTGTTTTCCCATTCCCTTTGGGCTTTCTTTCTGTCCTTCTGAATGAAGGGCTTCCTTATCTTTATTTTGTAAATATAGACCTTTCTTGGCTACTTCCAGTTGCCTTGTCTTATGTAAATATACCTGTTGCTGCCTCCTTGTCTTATGGAAATGTAACTGCACCTGGTTTCCTTGTGTTATGGAAATGTACCTTCTCTCAGTCTGCAGCCTCCTGCTTTCCATGATCCCAATTCTAAAAAATCCCTAAGCCTGCCTATGTGTCCTCCCTAAAATTCCTACTTCAGAAGCACAGACAAGGAGCACCTACCTCAGAAACCTTTTCATTTAACACCAGGCTATATTCTTGCTAATAGCACACTTAGTTTATTCTCTACCTCTGTCTGGATTTGGATTTCAGATTTCTCTTTGCTAGCCACTCTATTGCAAGCCTATAGCCCTCCACTGCCTTTCTTACTAGAATTTAACTGGTAAGAATTGTCCCTGATTCTAAATATGTATTAAATTCTTTTGGTCTCAGAGCCTTCTCTGGCCCATTTTCCTACATATCAGAGTTCACTGCAGAATCTGCACGACCCTTTTCATGATGCCCACTTGCAGGATAGCAAGAAGCAGGGAGGTTGAGATGTGAGGTAGGAAGTTAGATATAGAGCCGCTGGGGTCGGATCTGCCCTGGGGTCCTAAAGAGGGGCTGGCCCAACATTGCCTTTAAACCGCCTCTCTATGAGCAACCCAGCCACCAACAGACTGCCTGCATTCAGAACCATCCAGTTTTTGGTGCAAAGTCAGAAGAAGATAACATGACCTCAATGTGACCTTACTAAGGTTCTGGACTAATTATAATAAAATTTGCATTTTGGTTTTGACACATTCCCTGCCCCACCCCTACCTTGGTAGATGCATTATGGGTAAGAGCATGCCCAGAAGAAATACAGTTTATAAATAGAGTTAAATGACCTTTCTCTGTCCATCATCACAGAATGCAGATGAAGATCTCCACCCTCTTTTAAATCATATAACCCAGGAGTTAGGGCCATTGCCTCTTTCTATTGGCCCACTCTTCCTTTGGAATCTGTCTTCAATAAACACCACTTTGCTTTACTTTCATTTTCATTGGACCTTAAAGTTTTTTTCTGCATTACAGAGAAGAACCGAGGTCCCAGCTGGTAACCCCAATCAGTGACCGAAGGAGAGGGTGATGAGGCATGTGCAGAAAATGCTGGTCATGACATGTGCCACTGAACTGCTGAATATAAGCAAAACTCACTCAGAGAACAGATAAGATTTCACTAACGAACATAAATAGCTTACTATTAAAACAACAAGAAGTAACAAAGCATATGCTTGTGACTTACAGAAACTGCTAATTGAACAGAATATGGACATGCTGACAATTTACTAAAAGTGGTGTCACCACTTAGATTTTGGTACTCCCAATCCCCTTCACAACCCCTTCCCCCTCTGCAAACATAATCTGAGCTCTGCAAACTGTATATTCCATCTGTTTGTTCATGCCAGCAGTGCCAGCTTTCCCTTGGAAAACTCTGGAATACTCACCAAGAGAGAAGAGTAGGAGATCTTTTCAGGAGATTCTAGTGGCTGGATTTTGAACGAAGTGAGACATCTGGTAGCTGACTTCTGGCAGCTTTTAGCTGACAAATCCTGATGCCACCAGGTTCCAAGTAAGCTGTCCTTAGGAAGGGAAGGAGAAATAATTGGAAGTGTTGCAAATTGGACACTGGATGTTTATTCGCTCACAGATCTAAATACATCCACATCCAACTGCCAAGTTTCTAAGATGTATGGAAACCTATAGATTCTCTCAGGTAACAGACTGGTTTCTCTCCAACCGAAGCCATCAAATGCTTTGCTCCTTCATATTCCTATAAAGTTTCTGGTGCTTCCATAATATTTTTATCTTTCTTCTTCTTCCCAAATTATTAAAACCTTCCTCTCTTGGAATAAAAATAGAAACATCTCTGGCCCTGACCAGTGATGTCAGGTTCAGTTGTTGGGCCTCATCCTGAATACTGAAAAGTTGCTGGTTAAATTCCTGGTCAGGGTACATGCCCAGGCTATGGGCTCCATCTCCAGTGGATGGGTAAGCTCACCCAGGGGGGGTGAGCAAGAGGCAGCCCACTGATTTCCACTTTCACATCTCATGCCCTGGATTCTTGCCATGCTCTTAGGAATGGATGCAAACAAGTGACTTCTGAAAATCATTGCATTGTATTAAAGTGAATTTGTTTTAAAAAGTAAAGAAAGTGAATTTAGTTTAAAAATTAAAGCATGCATATTTATTAAAAATTAAACCATGCACATTTATTAAAGGCTAAGAGTTTTAAACAGAAACAAATGTATTAACATTTTTATCCTGACTGATAGATTCATATGTATTTGTTGAATTAGTCCAATTTATTTCTGCATTTACTAAAAGTAGAAACTGAGTAACCACCCATCATTAATCATCTTTGCCATGGAAAGAAGAGTTGAAAAGTTGAATAAATGGAATATATCAAACTCCCAATTCTTTGACCCACAATTTGTCTTTTTATATGTACCAACATCATGTGTGTGTGTGTGTGTGTGTGTGTGTGTGTGTGTGTACGTGTGTATGTGTGTTTGCGTTCACAAATTTTGGGAGGGCAATGTTGTTTTTACCCATTTCAAACTCCACCTGTGGTATCAAATCCTGGGGTCAGATTAACTGAAATCTGGATGGAGACCTGGATAGACAGAAAGTTACTCAGTGCCTCCATATCTCCCTCTCTTGCCTCAGCGTGTATGCAAGGAAATAAAGGACACAAAGGCATCAGGAAAAGAGCAGCTGTTATAGAATAATGCCCATGTTCTTTTCCTCCTCCAAGTTCTAGATCCTTGAATAGTCACAAACACATGCTCCATCAAGTCATCATATGCTTAGTTTATTTATTGTTTAAGAAGGGAGTCTCCAGAAAAGTAAATCCCACAAACCCAGAAACAGATCATTTCCTCTAGATTTCTCCTCTTTAAATCCTTGAGCTTGAATTACAAGAGGAGGTCAAGGGCAGAAGCTCAGAGGCCTGGCAGGGGACACTGACACAAGGAAATGGTGACCTCAGGAGTAACTTCCTGGTTCACTCTGGGAATTGTCACAGATGTGGTCTCCTTCCCGCAAAGAGTTTGGCACACTGTCCAAGTCAAAGGCAGACTTAGCCCTTCCCTGAAGCAAGCAGGTGCCTAGTTCCCGTGGCCCTGAGCAGCTGAGGAAGGAAACAATGGAGGAGGGAAGGGGAGAGTAGCAGTAGGTGAGCCAAGAGTGTGTGAACCTGTAGCAGGGCAATCCTTGGGACAGAAGCACAAGGGAAGAAGAGACACATCTAGAGCAACTCTGCTTGGACAGTGAGAAAAGCAGTTTGACATTCACATTACTGACTTGTCCAATATCATACTTCTACTCTGTTTTTTCCCTCTTTTTTCTTCTTTAAGGTAAAAATGTTCTTTCTTTTGTCTCTGAACAACCACTTCTTACAGATTCCTGCTTTTGGTCCTCCCTTACTGTGAATATTCCCCCAGGTCCATGTGGTTCAGGGTTCGCGCTCTGGAAGAGGTGCTGAACACAAATGAAAGAGATGAGACAAGGGATAATTTGGAAATATTGGGATACCAGGCAGGATCCCAGCTTAAGAGAAAGAACTCTGCTTTGGCTCTGGCCTTGAGATCCTTTTATTCAATTTGGGATCCATCAATAGCCCTTAGGCAGGCAATTTCCAGTAATAGGTAGACTATCTTATCAGAAAGAATTTAAATGACTGTCTGATGGAGAAAGTGCTTCAGCTACCATTTTCTGGACTGAACAGTGGGTGTACAGCCCTGATCTTTGCCAGAGCTTAAGGTTCACCAGCTTCCGGGATCCCTGTCCACACCTCTCTGCTAGTGAAGACAATGGGTGGTTTCCCACATCCTACTATGCATTCCCTGACCTGTCCTCTGCCAGAATCACACTGATATGTCACTGTGCTTACTAAACCGGTCTTTTATTTGAACATTGACCATTGCACAAGTAGCCTGAAAGTCCATGATGCTCTTCCTCTATTGAGCTCACTTAATGGTTAATCAAGATCATAGTGTCTTGTGTGAAAACACCTCTCAGTATCTGCTAAGAATCTTCTTGATGGGACCCAGATGGCCTGCCCTCAGATCCTGCCATGGGATGGAATTGTTTCTTAAATTTTACCTGAACATTCCCTTCTTCCTCAATAACACAAGAGGGCCTGTTTTACTTCTGAGAGTAAATGATTTTTTAGAAAAAAGATGATTTGTATGGGCTTAAAAGTCAGAGTAACAGTCTGTGTGGAGCTGGCAGCAGAGAGATGCTGAACATTTGACAATCTTTGAAAGGATGGAACTGAAGGATAAATGCACACAAAGCATTACACAGCTAGAAAACTTTCATCATCCCCATGATAAAATCTTAGTAGCACCTAAGATATTACAGGCATATTCTGCACATAGCATCTCTGGTTAACATTTCTTGATAGAAAACCTCTTGGTTTTTAATTAACCAAACTCCATAGTATGTGTATATCCCTCAGTGAAACATTTTCAGCCAAAGTTTATATAAGAAAATTTTGCATATGCTTCTCCAAATTTCCACATAAATCTTTCAGTACAATTACAAGTGGGATATGCCTCAAGTTACATTCAAACACAATTGATAACCATCAGAATCATGTGTTCTTTAAAAAGAATACTAAGGGTCAATAAAGGGGATAGATATTGCTGGTATAAAGAGAGGTATCATTGGGTCACAGTACCTCATACAAATAAAGAAAAGTTTGTTGTTGTTTTTTTAATATATTTTATTGATTTTTTACAGAGAGGAAGGGAGAGAGATAGAGAGTTAGAAACATCAATGAGATAGAGACATTGATCAGCTGCCTCCTGCACACCTCCTACTGGGGATGTGCATGCCACCAAGATTCATGCCCTTGATGGGAATCGAACCTGGGACCTTTCAGTCTGCAGACCGAAGCTCTACCCACTAAGCAAAACTGGCTTCGGCTAAAGAGAAGCTTTTAACAAACTTTTTAATAGTCTCCCAATCAGGAAGTCAAGTTTTAAGAAATTTCCATTTAAACATGATAGTTTCTTATATATATGAATGTTTATGTGTTTTAGAAAATTGTGAGGTTGGAATGGAAACATACTTTATCATATGTTTAAAATTTTGAAATAATGTGATAGAAACTCACAGATAAAATTGTTATATTGAAGTCAGATATTTTCGGGAAATACGGTTGGATTCAATTGGAAGAATTATTATCTTTTTTTTTTTTTAATCATCCTCACCTGTTACCACCAGATTCTACATAGATAAGTACTGGTCATTTTCATGTGTTTGGGAGAAAAGAATCAGGAGGTGAAATGGGCTGTCAGTAGAAGGAATGTTCTGTCTACTCTTTTCTGCTTTTCTCTTCCATGAATCTCTCCCCAAATACTTTCATTCTTCTTAGAGCTGGTTTCTTTCATCCCCTTCTGGACACAGCCTCTATGAAAAGATCTGGTTCTCGTACCTTCTGCCTCTCAGGGGCATGGGAGCTGGACACCTGCCTGTACCTAGAATATCATAAATTCACCTTTGCCTGAAAGACAGCCGGTACAGATTGTGGGGAGGGTGGCTTACACAGGGCCATGCCAGCCTCTGCTGGGAAAGAGCCCCTTCCCACACTGGGATTTTCTCTGAGCTCACATCTTCTGCTTTCGCTCTCTCAGTGTACTATTTGCTCTGCTCGCTTGCTCAGCTGTGATTTGAGCTCTGCCTCTCTCTTAGATCCTGTTTATGATAAAAGTTCCCCATCCATCCTAACAATAAGTTGGACAGTAAGTTGGGGAATGAAAAAGATGGTCCTTTATTGCTTCCTCCTCTCATATGTACATTTTATAATTTAACAACTGTGAAACATTACAGTGTAATTTATAATGGTTAATATTCAATTCAATAGCTGTAACATAGTTTATTAAACATATCTAGTCTGTTGAATGTTTATTTTAATTTTAGAAAATATAGGAATAAATATTATTATTTTTAATTTTTAATCCTCACCCAAGAATAAGTTTATTGATTTTTAGAGAGAGGAAGGGGGAGAAAGAGAGAGAGATATATCAACTGGTTGCCTTCCATACACTCTTGACAGGGATTGAACCCAAAGCCTGGGTATACCCTCTGACCTTGAATTGAACCAGCGATCTTAGGGTATGCAGGATAATGCTTCAACCAACTGAGCCACACTAGCAGTACATAAATATTTTTTTAAATAAATTATTTAAAATTCTAATGATTTTTTGTAATGATGTTTCATATTGTTTTCCTTTTAAGAGAGTCAGAAAATACTTGTTTCTCGGGAAATGACTGGCAGCAAAAACCTGGTTATGACTTCCTAGCATTTTAAGAAGTTACTGAGCAGCAGCAGTTGGTTTATAGACTCAGAACATGGGTAGTAGGTGGCTTGTAGTAGTTCCAGGTAAGTTGAATATCACAGAGTCTACCACATCCTTAGGAGAACAGTAATGAGAATAACTGTGCCAGAGTCACATAATTATCTGGACAAAGGGTAAGTACAAAAGACCATTTACAAAGTAAGTTGGCAAAGAACCTAAACAGTACAACCAAAGGTACAGGAAAAACTGGAAGAATGATATTTTATTAAGTCTGGTGTCAAAAGCAAACTAACTTCAAGAAAGTTAGTGATTCTTGAACGATGCCCCTCTCTGGACATGCCTATATTTTTATTTCTTCAAGTAGTAATATGGTAATTTCTGATTTCCAAACAAATAAAAAGAGAAGGCTTCCATCATTTTTCATATCCTTTACTCCCAATTGATTATAATGTCAAGTTTTCTGTAGAGTAGTTTCCCCTTTCTTTATCCACAATTCCTCTTTCTAAGGTTTCAGTTACCTATGGTCAACCATGGTCTGAAAATATTAAATACAAAATTCCAGAAATAACCAATTCATAAAATTTAAATCATACTTCGTACTGAGTTGTGTGATGAGATCTCATGCCATCCCACAGCATCCAGCCTAGGACGGGAAGCACCCCTTTGAGCAGTGCATCCAGGCTGTGTGCTCATGCCTGCCAGCCACTGAGTATTCAACTTGGTTATCAGGTCCACCTTCTCAATGTCTCAGTGCTTGTGTGAAAGTAACCCTAATTTCACTAAATAGTCACATTTCTGTAACTTTTATTACAGTACATTTTTATAATTGTTCTATTTTACTATTAGTTATTATTGTTAACTACTTGTTACAACAACAATCTCTATTGTTGTTAGTCCATAATTTATAAATTAAACTTTATCATAAGTATGTATATATAGGAAACAAATGTAGCATCTACAGGGTTTGGTACTATCTACAGTCTCGCATCCACTGGGAGACTTGAAACATATGCCCTGTGGGTAAGGGGGGAGGGGGGAGGGGTTGTACTTCTAATTCTCAATCTGAATGTGTGTGTAGTTTAATTATTATTTTCACTAATAGCACCCAGATGTTCCACTAAGAAAAACCACTCCCTTTGTCCTTCTAAGAGTAAACCTTCCTGAGGTTTAGTTGATAATATCACACTCCAGGATAGTATGTACTCTGTGCTCCAATAATGGTTTAAAGATGTGCAGTAATTCAGATTTTAAACACCACTCATGACATTCACCTGACCATAAAGATTTGCTCACGTTTGTCTAAAAAAAAGGAAAGCTCAGGATTTTTCCTCCTGATATTGATGAGGAATCAGTAGCCCCAGCAGCTGCTGGCAACTATCTTGAGCTATAAAAATAAACCAGGAGAGAGATAATGCATGCAGATAAAAGAGCTCAGACAAGAGAACCATGGATAAATGTCATGTGATATATACACACACACACACACACACACACACACACACACACACATATATATATATACACCTCACCTTTATTCTAAGGCCAAATTATATTGGAATCTTTCTTATTTGCGAATACAAGTGTCCTATCTTATGCAGTGGTTCTCCAAGAGCAAGATCTGGTCCCCACAGCTTTGATGGTTCACCTGCCATTAAAGGGAAAACTCAAACTAAAACAGGAACTGGCATAAGCACAATCACTGTGAACATTTCTAACCCATTTAATGAACTTAACCAGGGCAGAAAATAAAAACCCATGGCATCTCCCAACCATAATTTATTTAAACTGATGAAAAAGTGTTTTTAGCAAAAATACTAAATGGGTTTTTATTTAAGGCAGTCTATCTTAGAAAAAGAAAAATAAATTTAACAAATATCAATGAAAATAATGACGCTGTCCTTTATTGCCTCTACTTATTTGAGAAGCAACACCTCTTTATGACACTGTTGTAGTGTGCTTGGTCCAAATCAATAACTTCTTTTGTGTCCTCATATGGATAGTTCTTTTTCATTTTCTATTTCATATTAAGGAACTTTCCAGGTATATATTTTTTTTCCACAGTAGAAGCATGTGGGCAGGGAAGGCCAGTGACAAGATGGAAAGCAGAATAATGGTCTTGAAATATACAAATCATAAAAGTCATGCTTGCCTTCATTCACATAAGATAAATGTTTGTAAAAAAATATATTTTTAACTTTTAAAACATTTTTATTTTTTATTGCACTTTATATTAAGCTAGAGGCCCAGTGCACAAATTTGTGCACCTGTGCCTGACCTGTGGGATTGGACTGAAAGAGGCTCTCCTATAACCCCCTATAGGTCCTAGATTCCAAGAGGGCACAGGCCATGGCGAGGGACCCCACCAGTGTATGATTGGGGGCCGGGGAGGGATGTGAGAGGTTGGATAGGTAGGGAGGGACCATAGGAGGGCTCCAGAGTGTATTTGGCCCATCTCATTCAGTCCTGACTGGCTTACCCCAGCAGCAAGCTAATCTACTGATTGGAGCATTAGCACCCTGGTGGTCAGTGTATGTTATAGTGAGCAGTTGAGCAGCCTTAGCATATCTATACTAATAAAAAGGTAATATGCTAATTAGTCTGGAAGACTTTCTGGGAGACCTTCTGGATGTCCTTCTGGACAAAGCCATAGTGGTGGGGCTGAGGCAGGGGCAGTTAGGGGCAATCAGGCCAGGAGGGAAGGGTAGTTGTGAGTAATCAGGCTGGCAAGGGGGGGCAGTTGGGGGCAAGCAGGCTGGCAGGCAGAGCAGTTAGGGGTGATCAGGCAGGCAGGCAGGTGAGGGGTTAGGAGCCAACAAACCCAGATTGTGAGAGGGATGTCTGACTGCCAGTTTAGACTTGATCTGTAGTCAGACATTCCCCAAGGGGTTCCAGATTGGAGAGGGTGCAGTCCGGGCTGAGGGACATCCCCCCCTCCTTGTGCACAAATTTTGTGCCCCAGGCCACTATTCATTAGCATATTATGCTTTGATTGGTTGAACAGCCAATCAGATGACTGGACATTTCCTATATTAGGCTTTTCTTATGTAGGATTTTTTTTTCATTTAAAAATTATCAATAGAAATTATTCCAGACATTGAAGTCATCCCAATTCCAATCTAATTGAAGTCAGAGTATGGTTTTGTTGTTATTTTTTAGCTACAGAGGGAGGGAAAGAGACAGAGAGATAGAAACATGGATTGACTGCCTCCTACAGGCTCCCTACTGAGGACTAAGCCATTAACCCAGGCATGTGCCCTGACCTGGGAATTGAGTTGGGGACTCATGGTTCATGAGTCAGTGCTCAGCCACTGAGCTATACTGGCTAGATAAAGCCAGAATGTTTTGTGTGTTTTTTTTTAAATATATATTTTTATTGATTTCAGAGAGGAAGGGAGAGGGAGAGATAGAAACATCAGTGTTGAGAGAGAATCATTGATTGGCTGACTCCTGCACACTCCCATTGGAAACTGAGCCCACAATTTGGGCATATGCCCTGACTGGGAATCAAACTGGTGACCTCTTGGCCCCTGGATCAATGTTCAACCACCAAGCCACACACAGCTAGGCAAAGCCAGAATGTTTTAAAGCCCAAAGATAGAGTACCTTCTGGGGTCCATTCTCACAAGTCACCTCTGAGAACAAAGCAACCCATAATTCTATGGGCCATTGCTCCCACTCAAACAGTTTTCCAGCCAACCATGGCATAGTAAGTATAAAAATTAAAAGATATTAGAAAATTTTATAGCAAGTTGACATTATTTTTATATCTGTATAAACTAATAACAAAAAGGTATATATTTTAATGAATTACATTTTATCCAGTTTTGTATTTATTCATTGTAGTTTCATGAGAGATCAGAATTTTTTAAAATATATTTTATTGATGTTTTACAGATAAGAAGGCAGAAGGAGAAGGATAGAGAGTTAGAAACATTGATGAGAGAGAAACATTAATTTAGCTGCCTCCTACACACTCCCTACTGGGGATGTACCTGCAACCAAGGAACGTACCCTTGACTGGAATCAAACCTGGGACCCTTTAGTCCACAGGCTGCCACTCTACCCACTGAGCCAAACTATTCAGGGCTAAGATCAGAATTTTTTAATTTAAAAAGAACTTTAAAAAATTAATAAACCAGTTGCTTCCAACTAATAACTATAGGAAGTACTAGGGCTGGCTGGGTCATTCCACTTGGCCTTTGGGAATGTGTGAGCAGTAGAGTTGTGAGAGAGCAATTTCTTCATATGTCATCTAGATCCTACATGTATAGGGCTGACCCACTTCATCACAAATGTAGGATGTATATTTAGTCATTTTTACAGGGATGGAGTGAAATTAGACAGAAATAAAACTCACAAAGTCTTCTCCCCCACCAATTTCCATTTCTTCTCTGTCAATGAGAATAAAGCACACAAGATAGGTAATAATAGATTAAATTTTTATTATTGCTTTTTCAAAATTTAGGTTACATAATTTTGAGTAGAGCCTAAAAAGAGGATGGGGAGGAGGGATGGTCAGAATTTGGTAATCAGTTTTGAAGGGTGGGAAAAATATTCTCTTCTTGGGTGAATTTCCTCACTTGGTCCCATGTCCATGATGAGCTATTTATGAAACTCAGGTCATTGACTCCCACCTGACCTAATCCTTGAACTTGCAGACATAGGGTAACTCTTTTTTACAGTCATAATCTTTCCATAATAGATATCCTGGAGAGAGAAAAATACTAAAGTGAATGGTAGAGTTTGTTACCTAACAGAGAAGCTTCTTGTACTCTGACCTAGGATTCAAAACCCTTCCCTCATCTCCACCAAGGTCTCACTTGAGAAGAAGGAGACTCAAATAAAGGAGAGATGAGAGGAGATGGGAGAAGATAAACATACATTGCCTTTCTTAGTTTAGGAGGGTTTCCTAAGTTTGGACCCAGAAATGGAAGATAAAGGGATAGAAAGGCTATCAAAAGGGAGCTCCTCTGTCTCTTACCTGAGGTTCCTGATAAGCTCCCACAATAGCCAGGATTTGAGATGCTGGCAGGGTCTTTCTCCCAGGCAAAGTAATCCATCACATCATTATTACTCCACTCCCATCCACCTGCATTGGACTCAAGGCCCTAGAGAGTGGAGAATAGAACCAGGTAAGGTTGAATGGCTATTGGAATTTTTGCATAACCTTCTTGGTGGATGCTTGACCCCTCCTCAGCAGTGTGGAATTTGATCTATTATTTCACATGTTGCCACAGAGCTCTTCACGGGGAAATTCTCCTTAACAACTTGCTCCTATTGTCCAATTCCAAAGCCATAATCACAAACACCAATGGTTCCACTAAGAGTAACATGTTATTGTCTGGACAATATATAGTGCATCTGCTGTCACCCTCCAAACCTCAAAGACAATATATGTTCTATATGAGAAAATGCTTCTTATCTCAGCAAACTCTGTATAGACTCAATAAACTCAGAAAATTAAATCACAAGGCTTCATGTGTACATATTATAAAAAAACTTGACAGGAGATAGATTAATTTCAACTGGAAATTAGGATCCTCCACAACCCTTACCTCAATGCCTTACCTTTATCCCAAATAAACCCTAGAATCTCTAGCATATTTCCTGCAGAGGCACATGGGACAGGAAGTAGGTCTGGGTTACAATAGCAGCTAGAAAGGTAACAGATAAGTGATATTATCACACCTCTGTGGGATCATGGAGCCCAATCCAGATGTAATTGCAGTTGTTCAAATTTTTCTTGACCAGAGAGGCCAAGAAGGATGCCTCAGCTCCACTGAGCACAGATGCAAGAAATCCTGAAGGTCGCTTCTGGCAGGCCAACTGTGTGGGGAAAGGCAAACACTGAGGAGGAGCTTGAAATGTCAGTGGGGAAAGCTAATGTAGGAGAGAAGAGGTGTGCAAAAGATGAGGGTGCTGACTCTCACACCCAACAAACTCTGGAGAATGCAGACCCCTGTCCCATTGAATGTTCTTTCCCTTATCACCTCTTACTATGAATGCATCTACTCACATCTGCATCAGTCCAGGTTTTTGGTGTCCTAAACAAGGCATAGCAGTGGGAGCCAAAGGCATAAGAGCCTCTGGGACAGCTGATTTTTGGGAGAGACTCCTCCTTGATATCTTCACCTGGGGAGGAAGGGCATAAAAGAGAGGGATAAAGGGAAATGAAGAGTGTAAATGGGTGTTGGGAAATGACCTAGGGGAGTATTTGTGAGGCAAGTGGTTGGGGAAGTGACACCAACTCCTTGCAGCCTCACCACTAGATAGTTTGATCTCAAGGACCATACCTTTTTGTTCTACTCTTCCCCTTTATTCAAAAGTCCAACACTTCCCCCACTCTGAGCTGACTGTTCTTTCACTGGGTCCTCCAATCATTTTTGTGCTTATCTCATCACTGACTCTTCATGCTTTCTTTCTTCACCTGCCTAAATTAATTAAAGTCCACTGTGATGCCTCCCACCCAGAGTTGCCTTGAAGGAAGAGTGATGATGGAAGAATTACAAACAGTTTCACTTCCTGAGGCTATACCTCACCATTGCCACATGGGTCTCAAAGGAGGTTTCCTTATTTTCTTGGTTCTAAGCATTCACCAGGAACCCAGTGCTACAGGCCGAGAAAGCTCACCTTGCACCTGGGATAGGAGCATCAGGCAGGAGAACAGCATCCAAGACATTCTGGGGAGGGCCATGGGACGCAGCATCATGTCTGTGACTTGAAGAAGCAATCAGAGATCATTAAAGAAATGTGGTCAGAGAAAGGTCATTAAGAAAAACTGTTCTTCCTCCTGTCTTTCCCTTTTGGTTAGTCCCTTGGGAATAAATTGATCTTAGTGACATGTATACCCTGCTGTGATTCTCGAAATGAAGACTCTGCACACCTTATTTTCCCTGAAACCTATGCTCTCTGAAGCCCAGAATCCTCCTCTAGCCTTCTCCCAACTGTGTGAGGTAGCTCTCTGCCATAACTCTCACCTTCTCTCAGCTCCCACTTACCTATCCAGATATATGGGATGGTTGGTCAAGTCAGAAAAGCCTAGGCTTTTATAAGGGAATCTGAGGGAGGGGCCTGAAATGAATAACAAGAATGTGGATCCAGGATAGGGATAGTGGGAAAGGGCTTGGCATTGGTTCAAGAAGGTTTGGGGCATGGGGAATTGACTATTCCCAGCAATGGCTGGGAATTGCCACAGCTGTTGTTTCTTTCCTCTTAGCAGGCACACACTTTGCCCAGAAACAGATGAAGTTTGTTATTTCTCTGGCTCTTTCTTGTTACTGGCCTGTGGCACATGTGGTATTAAATTTTTAAGGGGGGCAGGCGCCTCTGGAGTAGTTCTTTTAGTTGATACCTCACTTCTATAAACACATATATGTATTTATCTCTATCTTATATAATACAATTAAATCAATAATGGACTATAAGGGGAGATGAGAATGAGAATTATAAGGGTCACAGATTGATGAAGGTATAGAAAAAGCTGAAGCTAAGTACCAGTGATGGTTCTGAGTTGTCTCTTAAACATGGTAACTAGTTTGAAAAAAAATCATTTATTTAAAATTATCTGTCAAATCAATATATGAGCTAAGATCTCAAGCAAATCAGATAAATAAACTCATCTTGACAGTTGTCTGGGAGATGGAGCTTCCCTGATGGATAATGATGACACTGTGATAGAGCAGGAGGCAATGAAAGAATCTAAAACCTAAGGATGATGACAGTCCAATGATGCAGAGCCAAAAGAAGAATGAATAAGGGTTAAAAAGGGCATAGAGCAGGAGCAAGACAAATTGGAGACAGGATCTATATTGCATGGAAGTTAGACTTCTACTGCATCAAGATGCTCACTGTCCTAGGCTGGTAACAACTTTCTTGCAAGACTGTCATTTGGCTTAGATAAATATCATTTTTTTTTACATTCTTACTGTTAGGGTTGGCAAGTTCATGGAGGGATACTGAGTAAAGCTCCCTAGTCAGATTTACTTCTGAGATGACAATTTTGGCAACTGTGAGGAACATGCCATGCAGTTCAGCTTCAGTTTGCTTACTATGGAAAAAAGTTAAGCTGAGGTTTTTGACAGACCTTGACTCTCTACTATTATTACAGGCCAGTTTGTTGGGAGGTGTCTACTGTAGAGATTTGTCATAGGATCCTTAAACAAAGGTCAAATTTATTCATGTCTTCAGAATCCAAAAGTCAGTAGAACCCACAAAATACCTAATAAGCAGTATAGCAAACAAATCCTTTTGTTAAAAAGAAAAAAGTAAATTATTTTACAACTCAAACACATAAATATGTAAATGCAAAAACATAGCTAAAGGAGAGCTCCATGGAAATTAAAGTTTAAAATAATCTTATGCAAAGATGTAAGTTAAGATGATTTTAGAATTAACCTTGATACACTAAAATAATTACTTGAGAAGTGAATAAGAACAATCACAAATACAAAATGGAATATGCTCTTGAATTCCTAAAAAATTCATTGTCACAGAGGGAAAAAACACACTACATTTTAGATTAAAAGAGCCTAAACACATTAAAAAAAAAACTAACCTAGTGAGTACATTTTCATTGAATCTTTATTAATAATACACTTCATTTCAGGGACAACTAGGTAATATAATTATAGGCAAATATTTTATCATGTCAGACTTCTGAATTCCTGTCTTGTGATAATGGTGTTATAATTAAAGGAAGAATTTACTTACACCTTCAATATTTATGATGAAAGACTTAGAAACAAAATGTCATGATGTCTGCAACTTGCTTTCAAACTATTCAAAAGAGAATGTGTGTGTGTGTGTGTGTGTGTGTGTGTGTGTGTGTGTGTGAAAGAGAGAGAGATGGTGCAAGGACAGAGAAGCAAAGCAAATATTATAAAATGACAATTACTGAATCTAAGCAAAAGATATAACTCATACTATTCTTTTAATGTTTTTGTATGCTTAAAATTTTCAAATAATAAGTTATAGTTCAATTTACATGATATCTACCAATAATAACACATTTCTCCATCACTAGCATAAGCTAAAAATAGCATAATAGAGCAAAAATATTTATGTGCAATCTTATGTACAATATACACATTGAAAATAAATTTTAAGAATTCAAATAAAATATTGAAGTGTTATAAATAAATAATACAATATCTGAATGTTTCATGGTTAGGCTATCTGATTTTTTGTAGAAAACAAATAAATAAAAGCAAGAAAATTAATACTAAATCATCATTATTCAAATACCAATATTCTGTGCTCACCCAGAAAAAAAATCTTCCTTCAGAATTACATTTTTTAAAATATATTTTTACTGATTTTAGAGAGGGAGGAAGAGAAAGAGTAAGATAGAAACATCAGTGATGAGAGAGAGAATTTTTGATCAGCTGTTTCCAACATGCCCCACACTGGGGACAGAAAACACAACCCAGTGCCCTGTCTGGGAATCAAACTGTGACTTCCTGGTTCATAGGTTGATTGCTCAACCACTGAGCCACACCAGCCCAACCAGAGTTAAAATTTTTGATCAACAGACTCCACCTTTCATAACAGAGCTTACACATTATTGAGTATGGAAAACTTCTGAGTCATTCAGTTAACTATAAGAAGCATTAACTATTAAAGGTGGCTCTCCATGAGCTCATACTTTTCAAGCTGGAATTGCTTTACTGGCCTTCCAAATTTTCCTCATTACCAGGCAGAAGACAGTTACATTCAGATCTTCCCATGAGAAGTTATTAAAGTCACTTTTTAATTTTTTAATTTTTAATAATGTGATATTAAAAATAATTTCCCTAATGTAAGATTGTTGGTTCACATGACAGCTCACAAACTTCACTAAAATGTGGTTGTTTTTGTTTTCTGTGGTTGTTTTTGTTTTCTTTGTAACTGTTCTTCCTAACATTCCTTCTTATCCAGGTACTGAGAAGTCTGTTCAAATACTCTATTTAGAAAATTACTTTTAGGTCATTTACAGTCCACTGCATGGTGTTAAAAGAGGAATGTGCATGCTTGGAGTAACTGAAGCTAAGCTTTAAGAAGCTTTCTTTGCAAAAAAGATAAGATGTCCAACTTGAACATCTTATTCCATGTTATCTCTCAAGTCCGACAATATTACTATTTGCAGATAAGGATCTGTATGGCTATTCCTAGAATTAGTACAACGGGTAAACGATCACTTTTAGGCACTGAGGATACCTTTTTCCAAGAATGGCAAAATATGAAGAGTTCCTGGGAGAAGGCTCAGCAGAGGCCATATAAAAATAGCCCTGAAACGTATTTTATTTATCCCTAAAGCCCGCCCCTATGGGGCATGTTAACCAAATATCCAGGATGCTACTTTAGTCCTTTGGCTTCATCCTAAGCTTCAGAAGAACTGGGGAAAGGACAATGAA
Organism: Lasiurus cinereus; assembly: GCA_011751065.1. Lineage (NCBI taxonomy): Eukaryota > Metazoa > Chordata > Mammalia > Chiroptera > Vespertilionidae > Lasiurus > Lasiurus cinereus. Next base: position 20,284,597 of record JAAGEH010000041.1, on the reverse strand, counting down.
ATGAGACTCAATGCACATTGTGAAACAAGGTAGAATGGCCAAACCTTAAATTCCCTGAAACAAATAAGGTAAATTATCAAGCATTGGAAAGCTAATCCCATAGCTATTTACTGGAATTTAATTAGCCATATGTAAGTAATGAGCCGCAACTATCTTGTGATCTGTAATTATTGGGAACAAAAAAGTTTTTATAAGTTAACTCAGTTTTTATTTGATTTCAATGTCTCACATTGCTCTTGGTACAGTACCCTGTTGCATCAGAAGAACTAATATATTTATTGTGTATTCTATAAGAGCTATTGGCTCTTTTTTCCTTTTCTTTTATGATTAACAAGTCATAATTTAGTGATTCTCTGATAAGTATCAGAATCCAATAACTGGCATCAAATTTATTTACTTTTTGGTGGTAACTACAGATTTGAACTGCATTTACACCATTCACATTTCTCTTGTCAACAAATAAAAATAAATACTTCCACAGCCATGTTGCATTTTTATGATGTTATAGTTATAGTACAGAAAACATTTAATAGATGTAGAATAAACAGTGTAGAATAAACAGTGATCATATCTTGCCTCTTTATATTTTCAGTTTTTAAGAAATAAGGAAACACTAGGGCTGAGTAGCTCAGTGGGCTGGAGCATTATGCCATACCCCAAAAAGGTGCAGGTTCGATTCCCAGTCACGGCACATACCTGAATTGCTGATTCAATCCCCAGTCATGGCACATACAGAGGGCAGAGACCATCATTTCTCTCTCACATAGATTTTCTTCTCTCTCCCTCTCTCTCTCTATCTCTTTCTGTCCCCCTAAAATCAATAAATATATCTTCAGGTGAGGATTAAAAATAAAGAAACAAAGAACAATAATAAAGAAATAATACAATACAGTAATAGTCTGTATCATTTTTCAGTCCAATTTCTTTCTTTGTATTTACATTATAAATTTTGTAATCATTCTTCTATTTAGGTATTTAATCATTTATTACATATCCTAGAGGCCTGATACATGAAATTCATGCAAGAGTAGGCCTTTCTTCCCCCAGCTGCCAGCACCAGCTTCCCTCTGGGACCCAGGACCCGGCTTCGCTTGCAGCCCAGGCTTTGTCTGGAAAGTCATCCAGAAGGATGTTTGGTCTCATTAGCATATTATGCTCTTATTATTATTGGTATATATCAATCAACTATATTAGTTCATCTTTCTGGATTTATATACAGGTATATTATGAAATATTTGGGAACTTTTTTGTTTATATTATAAATTATAAAATCTATTCACTTTGAGACAAATAGTTATTGATTTTAACTGCCATGTAATATTGATTCACACAAGTATTTCAGAACTATTTATGTATTCCTTTACTGGTGAATAGTAACCATATTTTGTTAACTTTATTTATTATTATTTTTAAATATATATATATATATTTTTTTGTTTACTTCAAAGAGGAAGGAAGAAAGATAAAGAAATAGAAACATCAATGATGAGAGAGAATCTTTGATCGACTGCCTCCTGCACATCTCACTCTGGGGACTGAGCCTGCAACCTAGGCATATGACTGGGTTTCAGAGCAAACTATGACTTCCAGGTTCATTGGTTGATTGATGCTCAACCACTGAGAAATAACAGCCAGGCATATTTTATTGATTTTAAAATGTTCAATATAACACATTTAAAATCATTTGAAATCCAAATACAGTGCTAATAATAATGCACATGGCCTTCATCTACTCTGTGTAGGACAAGGGTCTGCAAATCTACTGTGTAAACGGTTTGGTATTAAATGGTTTGGGCTCTGTAGGCAATACTATCTTGGTCATAGCTACTCAACTTTGCCACTGTAACACAGAAGTAGCCAAAGATAACATTTAAATGAATGTACATGTCTACCTTCCAGTCAAACATTAAGTAAGGACACCAAACTGTTCAACTCATATTATTTTTATGTATCAAAAATATTGTTTCTAACTTTAAACAAGTTAATAAAAATTATTCTTATCTCATGAGACATATATAAACAGGCAATAGGCAAGATTTTATCCACTGACTATAAATTGCTGACATCTGGTATACAGATAATATAATGACACACCCTCCTTTATTACATTTACCAAAAAGTATCTCCTTCTTTAATAGAATAAGTCAAAAGTGAAAATCTCAAATGTTCTACATGATGATGAGCAAACCAGTGACCTAACGAAAAATTCTCGCTCTCACTACTGACTTGGTCAAAATGCAGAAGTGTCCTGTGTTGAAGTTATTCTGCAGGGGGTAGACTATCAGTAAGCAATGCTGGGTGGATGAATTAACCCACACTACTGAGCAAAGGAGGCCTGGCAGCAAGGAGCCAGGATGACCTCCTGGTACTGCGCAGAGGCCCCACCAGGTGGCGCTGCAGCGGGAAAAAAGCCTGGCTGGCCAGTCTGGCAGATCTGGCTACAGGCCCTCACAAGGGTGAGGGGGACAAACCTCGGGAGTGGTGGCGGGGCTAGTGCGAGTCACAGGACCCGCTGGGCTTTCTGGCTCTCGCTGCAGCCTTGCCCAGGTCCGCCAGGGTCCCGCGGGCGTAGGAGCCTTTGGAGACCCAGGCTCGCTGGTGTGGATGCCGCCTCTCCCGCCAGACCAAGTGCGTCTGCCTGGGGTCCAGGCTACCATCCTGCAGATGCTCCTCTCCTGCCTGTGGGCTGGATCCACTTGCTAATCTGAGGGAAGAGCTGGAGCTGAAACTGGTGAGGGGCAGCGCTGGACCAGACCACCTCCCTCAGTGTCACCAACGTGAGTGTCCTCGCTCACCTGCCCAGAGCCTCCTGCCTAAAAGCCCTGTCGACCTCCTGCCACTCGGCGCAACTGGGTACTGGTTCGAGCCTATCTGGCATCTCCCAGGGCTTGGACTTGGAGTGTCCCACGTGGTGGTGGCTGTAATTGGCATGAAGGGTTCCTTCAAAAGGTAAACTTGGGCTTGTCATGTAATTAAAACACTTGGAGGATTGGGATTTCCCTGGACCTTGCTCTGGGGGCAGCCAAGGGGTCATTTTCAAGAAAGTTGCGACTTGTGGAGCCTGTGAGTCCTGGGAGAAAGTAGGAGAGTGAAGCTCCATCAAGTCGCCACCTGGGACCAGGAGCCTCAGTGTGGGCTCCTTTCCTGTGCACAGCTGGTCCCCTGGCATTGTAGTACAGGTTGCTCTTGCTCCCTGGACCTGGATGAGTGGTGGCTGCTGCGCTGACAGGGGGCAGCTGGGGACAGAGTTCCAGCCAGACCCCAGCAGGGCCCGAGTCTGTTAAGCCAGGCAGTGAGAGGTCCTGCTTCTCCAGGGCTTGTGTCTCAAGCCAGAGGACAAGACAGATCTGTATTCCCCAGAAAGTTAACTACCTGTTCAAACAGGGTGTGTCTGTCTGTGTGAGGGGGTGGGAGGGAGGGGTGGTGAAGGGGAGAGCTGAGGGAAGGGAATGGGCAGGGACAGAGCTTATTCCAGGCCCTGGCAATGTGTGTCTAGGAGGGAAGTCACCACATGAGCCCATATACAACTTGGTATTCATTCATCAGTGACTTGAGTTGCAAGGATGATTATTAAATTTTTGTTGGTTGGGTGGATGGGTGGTTTGGTTTCAGAAGAAATGAGACAATTGTCAGACTTTACTGAGAGCCAGCAGTGGCCTGACTGGGTCTAGGTTGGTAGGGCTGTCCTGAGGCTGAGTTTGGAACTGTCCTGAGAGAGATGGCAGCACTTCTCCCCCCTGTGGGCTGAGGCTGGCATCCTTGCTGCCTAGCAGGCTGGCTGGCTACCAGGCTTAGTGGCAGGAATGATTCACAGGCAGCTCCCTTCCTCACTGGGGAGAATAGGTGACATGTGGCTCTCAGTCCTTGCACTAAGCTAATGTCAGGATGGAGCAGACCCTACATGTAAGTATTTCAGCTTCACAAACCATTTGAGTGAGTTAAATCACATCTATTATGTTTTTTAACTTTTAACGCAGAAAATACAGCCACATTTTCATTCCATGTTTACAAGAGTTGATTTTTACCTAATGAAAATTGACTTCACTTATTTTTCATACCTGGGAAGTTACTTGTTCAATTTTATTAAAAGTGACATATAGTGCTCAACACATCTGTTATTTATTGAGCCTATAAAACAACCTTTTTATACCAATACAAAGAATATGCAATTGATGTTTTAAAAAGATAATGCTAAATTTACTATATTGGGTTAAAGGACAGTTACTAAGAAATGTTTAATAGTATCAAACCAAAAGTTATAGGATAAGTTGTATAGAGATTTTGTACTTTTGAAATAAGTAGTATTATAAACATGTTTACAATTTTGTGAAGTATTGCTATTAGAAAGGAAAAGTTTATTATTGCTGAGATATTTAGGAAGATTGTAGAAATCTGAACCTACAATTAGTTTTTTAAGGGTTTGTAGAAACCTTAAGAGGTCTAAGGTTTTTATCTTCATTAAAAAATATACCTAATTAGTAGCAGAGATCAAATGAGAACCCAGGGCCAGTGCTCCTTCTACTCTTCCTGTCGCTCTCTATAGAGCCAGTTGAGGTTCGAACCAGAGCTGTGACTTAGATCTTAATCCTTTAAAATTCTTTTATGTATAAATATGCTCTTCTTATGGTCTAGATAGCATTATTCAATTATTTTGCAGTAAGAATGGCAAAAACCATTTTAGAAGAAAATTTGCTGTGGCTCATGTCTAAAATTTACCAAATCCGCCGAGACCAGTTTGGCTCAGTGGATAGAGCGTCGGCCTGCGGACTGAAAGGTCCCAGGTTCGATTCTGGTCGGGGGCATGTACCTTGGTTGTGGGCACATCTCCAGTGTGGGGCGTGCAGGAGGCGGCTGATCGATGTCTCTCTCTCATCGATGTTTCTGACTTTCTATCCCTCTCCCTTCCTCTCTGTAAAAAGTCAATAAAAATATATTAAAAAAAATAAAATAAATTTAACATAAAATAAAATAAAGTTTACCAAGTCTCAACCTTTACTGAAGACATCAGCCTTCAATATGGAATTCTTCAAATATAGCCTGAGCTGTGGACCTGAGACATTCTGCGTAGGAGCATTTCTTCATAATGCCTGCCCTGCCCCCAAACCTCCCCCGCCACCAGCCCCTGCCATGCCCTGTCCCCAGATCTCTCCGGACCACAGCCACTACCCCATTATTTTTTCCAAGCAAATCCAGCATCTCCAAAGCCCCGTGTTCTCATTCATGAGCTGTTGGAATGCAATAATGCATTTTAAAGGATATTTCACAACCCAAAGCACTTTTTAAGTTTCTCAAAGATAAGTGGATGGTCACTGAACATGGATACAAAATGAATTTACATAAAAAGAGTTACTTAAATGTTATTTTTAGTTTTTTTTTCTAACTATAAAAATAATACACGATCATGGGTAGAAATTTAAAAAGAATAGTATAAAGTAAAAGAAACAACTTCTTTCTACTATCCAAGGTTAACCATTGTGAACATTTCAAAGTATTTACTTTTGTCTTTTGTAAATTTACATATCCAAAAACCTTTATGAGGTGATACTATTTATTTTAATATATTTGTATTGACTTCAGAGAGGAAGGGAGATAATAATATCAATGAGAAAGAATTATTGATCAGCTTCATTTTTAC
>JAAGEH010000041.1:20268561-20278952 GCA_011751065.1 Lasiurus cinereus | reverse complement strand
ATATATATATATATATGCAAGATTCACCCCAATCCTTTCTAGTCCAGGGCCCCATTTTCCCAGGTCCTCACCAGAGATAGGTTTTTCTCCAGCATTTGAGAGGCTTATGCCTAGGGCATGGCTTTAGAGCCAGGGCAGCCGCCACTCTGGCTCCCACAGGCCCCTGGTCCAGTCCCCTCTGAGTCACTCCCATCTTGCTCACAGAGCAGTGCTAAGATTCACTGCCTTCAAGACAAATTAGCTCACCCCCATGCTGATCACTCGTCAGGTTCTCACCTGTATCCCCAGTCTCTCTCTGGAGTCCACAGTTACTATGCAGTCTGAGACTCTGGTTGTCCTCATTGGGTGGACAGCTGGCCATTGACCTGATCCATCTCAGGGGCTCCAGAATGATGTGTCCTCTTTTGCGGGGGGAGGAAGAAAAGGAAGGAAGAAAATGGGTCTGGATAGCAAGTAGCCTTTCGGGAGAAATACATGGACAGTACTAATTTTTACTCTTAGTACAGGAAGTGCTATGTGGATTGGCATGATGTACTTTTATTTTATTATTCTCTGTGGATGTTATTCCTAAAGAATGTGATTGAGTTGGCTGGCTGTACAGGTACAGGAACAAAAAAGTGTGCTGTCCTATGTGCCAAGATACAAGGTGTTTGTGCTGTTCTGCATTTCTGAGCCTCTCTAACCATATGAGTCAGGTCTGGACAGAGAAGGACATCCCTGAGTGGCTCCTCCCAGGCCTTCCTGACAGCACTCCCTTGTCTGACCTCTTCACCTTTAGTCAGTGCTCATTGCTAACTGAATCCATAAGCCAGAGGAGCCTTGGAGCCCTGAGTCACTGTGTGGAGAGGATGAACTTTGATGGTTCCCCTGGCCAACATCATGGAAAACAAGGAGGAAGATTTACTGGGTTCAGACACTTGAAAAGTCCTTTATGACAGCCCACATTATTACCCTAATGATATAGTCTTTGATGAACAATTTGAACCTCCCTGGTTTAACCAGGAAGACCTTTCAGGAGTCATGTCCTTTCAGGAGTGATGCTCTGTCTCTCATCTTTGGTTAACCCCCCTAAAAATGGAGATGTGTTGATTTCACTCACCAGCATTACCTTTTTCGTCTCCCAGTCCAGTTGACAAGTAAATTGGAGCCATCTCTGGAAGGAGAGAGCATATGAAAACAAGGTATTATTTTTACCATAATTTTGAGTACCACTCTGCCGAGTACACAGAGAAAAATTGTTTATCCTTCCTGACCTTTAACCTATAAGTGCCGTTTGTGCAGTTGCTTCCAACGACAATGTTGCCTTCCTTCATCCTTGTCCCTGGGTAGCGTCACTCCTGGGCATTGTGCCCAGGACCCTACCAAGACACCGAGGAGTGAATCTGCTCTGTGGACAGGATCCTGGCCCAGCATTCCTGGAATGGCACAACACGCCCATCCTTGTCACTTGGTGGATGTGGTTAATGAAACAGTGGGTCACTGTGGGAAGGCAGTGCTGCCCATGTTGTGTTTGTGAGATGGTTAAAAGGTTTGGAAGATCTTTTAAGAACCATGTGGTACAGTGAAGGAGCTGTTCACCTGAGTGATCGCATTAGAAGTGGCTGAGACACAGCAGCTTATTAAAGGCTGTGCAAACTCCGTGATGAGATGAGAACCTAGCTCTGGAGGTTACTGGATGGTGGCCCTCACCCCACTGACTCCCAGTTCCCATGGGCAATTCCTTATACTCAGCCCAGACCCCAACAGGATCTGCAGGACTAGATTCTCTGAGGCAAGACAACCAAAACTGGGTTACCCCTTTTATTTTTTAACCTGTTTAAAAATATAATTGTAGGTTCACATTATGTGTAAGAGATAATGCAGAGGTGGACCACATGATATGACCCGGTTTTCCTCAATAATATCTTATGAAAATCTCACAACCAGGTTATTGACATTGACCCTATCATCCACATTGGTCAGGTTACCTGATTCCCTTTGAGCCCATTTTCTCATGTGAGTGCTTAGTCCTGGGCTCTTTTATATGTGCATTCGCCATGCGGTCCAGATAAAGAAGAGCATTACCTGATTTACCCACACTGAGGACAGTGCCTCCTTTTTTTTTTTGGCTATATTTTTATCACAGTAAAATATACACAATGAAATTTACCATTTTATCTATTTTCAGTGCACAGTTCAGTAGTTTTAAGTACATTCATATTGTTGTGCTGCCGTCACCACCATCATCTGCATCATTGTTCTCATCTTCTCCAACTGAAGCTCTGTCCCCACTAAACAACAACTCTGCATCCACTCCCCCAACCCCGGTACCCTCCATCTTACCTGTGTCTCTCTGACTCTGAGTGTTCCAGGGCCCTCATGTGAGAGGGATCTCACAGTATTTGTTTGTCTGTGACTGGCTTATTTCACTGAGTGTCATTTCTTCAGGGTCCATCCAGGTTGTAGCCTGTGTCACAATGTCCTATTTTTCTAAATTGAATTTATTGGGGTGAGATTGCTAATGACATTATGTGGCTTTCAGGTTTACAGTTCTATAATACATCATCTGTATGTTGTATTATGTGTCTTACTACCCTCTCCCCTCCCCCCAGGTCATGTCTCCTTCCATCACAATTTATCCTTTCTAAACTCTATTCTGCACACATCCCTGTCTCTCTGATAATCACTAAACTTCTCTGTCTTTGAGTTCTTTTCTTTGCTTAATCCCTTCAGCTTTTTCAGCTAGTGTCCCAATCTCCCTCCCCTCTGACAGCTGTCTGTTTTCTGTATCTATAAACCTGTTTCTATTTTGATTGTAGTTTATTTTGTTCATTAGATCTCACATATAAGTGAAACCATAAGGAACTTGTAAATCTATGACTGGTTTACTTCACTTAGCATAATACTCACCAATTCCTCCATCCTGCTCCAAAAGGCAATGTTTCCTTTTTGGGTGTGTGGGTGAGTAGTATTCTGTTGTGTATAATGTACCACAGCTTTGTCTCTTCTTGTCTACTGCTGGGCACTTGAGCTGCTGTGGAATCTTTGCTATTGTAAATAGTGCTGCAATGTTTCCAATTTCTGCAGATATATTCTCAGAAGTGGAAATGGTATCTCATAAATCAGCTCTATTTTTAATTTTTGATGAAACTTCATATTGTTTTCCACAGTGGTTGCACCAATCTGCATTTCTACCAACAGGATATGAGAGTTCCCTTTTCTCCCCATCATCATCAGCACTTGCTGTTAATTGATTTATTGATGATAGACATTCTGACAGATGTGAGGTGATTCTTCACTGTGATTTTCATTTCTATTCAATGATTAGTGATGCTCAGCATCTTTTTGTGTAATGGTCATCTGCAGGTCCTTGTTGGAGAAGAGTCTAGTTAGGTCCTTTGCTTATTTTTAAATTGAATTGTTTGGGTTTTTTATGATATTGAGTTTCATAAGTTTTGTACAAATTTTGGATATTAAGCCCTTATCAGATGTATCATTGGCAAATATGTTCTCCCATTCAGTGGGTTGTCTTTTCATTTTGTTGGTTGTTTCCTTTGCTGTGCAACAACTTTTTAGTTTGATGTAGTCCTATTTGTTTAGTTTTTCTTTTGCTTCCCTTGCCCAAATACATATATCAGAAAAAAAAAGTTGCTATGAGAATTTATTGCCTTTATTTTCTTCTAGAATTAGGCTTGTTGTACACTCATTTCCACATGCTTCAACGTATCATTTCATTATTCCCTTGATCTCATTGTTAACTATCTACTGTTTACTAACATGTTAATTAGCCTCCAAGACTTTTTGTGTTTTATAGTTTCTTCTTTTTTTAAAATCCAATAATTATTTATTTTTATTGTGGTCAAATAAATATAAGATTTACAGTTTTTACCACATTTAAGTATACATTAAGTTATGACATTGTGCACCTCACATTACTATCTACAGATTATTTTTTTGCTTTCAATTGCTTTTATTTCTTTATTAATAAATTTATTGCAGCGGGTGGTTTTATACAATTCTATAGTAGATCACCTATATATCATTTTTTTATTGACTTCTAGTTTTATAGTTATTTTCAGGAAAGATTCTTGATATGATTTCAATCTTCTAAAATTTATTGCGACTGTTTTTCTGCCCTAACATCCGTCAGTATGAGAAAATGTTGCACGTCAACTTAAAATGAAGGTATATTCTACTGCTTCAAGGTGAAATGCTCTGAAGATACCAATTAAATCCATTAGACCTAGTGTGTTATTTAAGGCCATTCTTTCCTTCTTGATTTTCTGTGTGGAAGATCCATGTATTGATGCCAACTGGGTGTTAAAATCTCCTACTATGACTGTATTATTGTTGGTCTCTCCATTTATGTACATCATGATTTGATGAACATATTTAGGTGTTCTTTTGTTGAGAAAATACATGTACCTAAGGGTTATATCTTCTTGATGGATTGCTCCCTTTATCATTATGTGGTGTCCTTCTTTATTCCCTAACATAGCTTTTTTTTTTTTAAGTCTATTTTGACAGCTATGTGTATGACCTCCCCAGCTTTTTTTTCATTCACATTTGCATGAATATCTTTTGCCATCTCCTTGCCTTTTGTCTGTATCACTTTTATTCTGAGTTTGGTGTCTTGATGACCACATATATACATGGGTCTTGTTTTCTTATCTATTCAGCTACCATGTATTTTAATTGCAGTAGTTTAGCCACTTACATTTAAAGTGATTATTCATAGATATGTTTTATTCTTTCAACTGTTTGCCTTTTATTTCTTCTTGACAGTTCTTATATGGATGGTTTGGTGGTAACATACTTCTTTTGCTGTTTCTTGTTTGGGAAGCTCTTTATTTATCCATCAATTTTAAATGACAGCCTGGCTGGGTAAAAAAGTCTTGGTTGAAGGTCCTAGCTTTACATTACTTTGAATATTTTGTGCCAATCCCTACTGGCCTGGTATGTTTCTGTAGACAAATAAGCTGACACCTACTCTTTAATTGGTCTATTGCTTGCCTCCACATCATTTAGCATTTTTCCTGGAGGTGTCTTTTGTTTTTCAATTCTGGGCATGTTTCTTTGACTTCGCTTTTTGGCTGCCTCTGGTTTTTTGTTTTTGTGTATGAGAATCTATGCTTTGGTAGTGTGGCTTTATGTAGTAGGAAGCCCAGTGACAGAGTCTTCTTGATCACCTGAGCAGAGTGCTCCAGATATGTCCCCTGAGTGTGTTATGTGAATCTTCCTGTGGTAATTGATTCTTGATTGCCAGTTACCCTTGTAGGTAACTGACTGTCTTTCTTTTGTTGTTTTAAGATGTCCTGTCTTTAATTGTGATGTATCGTGGCCTTTTTTGGGTTCCTGTCATTTGGGACTCAGAGCTTCCTGGACTTGTGTGTCTTTTACTTCACCAGAGTAGGGAAGAGTTCGGTCATTATTTCTTTTAATAAGCTGCAGTCCCTTAATCTTTCTTTTCTCCTTCTTGTACTCCTATAATGTGGATGTTACTATGCTTCATATTGTCCCAAAAATCCCTTAAACACCCATTTTTTAAACACTTTTTTTTTGCTGCTGCTTTTGTGTTCTGTGTCCTTGTCTTCCAAATCACTAATTCGATTCTCTGCTGCAACTATTTCTTCTAGTGTAGTCTTTGTTTCAGAAATTGTAGTCTTTATTTCTGACAGGATCTTTTATGTGGCTTAAATGTTCTTTTTCATGCTTACTATAAGTTTCACAGTTCCATTAATTTCATTCATTCTTCACCTATTTCCTATTAACATCTTTACAACCATTTTTTTTTTAAACACCTTGTATCTGGTACATTGCTTGCCTTCACTTCATTGAGCATTTTTTCTGGATGTGTCTCCTGCTCCTGAATTCGGGGCATGTGTTTTTGTCTTCACTTTTTGGCTGACTCTGTGTGTTGGTTTCTGTGTATGAGAATCCAAGTTTGGGTAGTGTGGCTTTGTGTAGTAGGTATCCTGTGGAACCCAGTGGCAAAGTCTTCCTGATCACCTGAGCTGAGTGCTCCAGGGATGTCCCCTGTGTGTGTTATGTGAACCTTTCTGTGATAGTTGTTTCTTGATTGCCATTGGCCCATGCATGTATTGATTCAATGCTCAGGGTAGTTGGCTGTGACCACAGTGCACCCTGCCTAGAGTGTATGAGCTGCTGACAGGTGTTGACCACATGGAGCACATGAGTCTGGTGCTTGACTAGATGTCTCTTTGGATATTCCACTTATCTATTCCACTTGTGAGGCTTATTGTATCCTGCTCTGATGTGCTCTGAAGCTGGCCACTGGGAGTGTTCTTCCTGGGGCTTCCTGGGAGGGACTCTGGTGCTGACTAATGTCAGATGCTTTATACAACTGGCCCAGGACAATCTACTTGGATTTACAAAGAAATTCACAATTTGTGACACCTTCTGCTGAGGCTGAGTGAGCACAGGAAGGTCCAAACAGGTCCCCTAAGATGGCTTGTACTAGCATTGAGCCTGGGGACAGGTCAGCAAAAGTCCCAGAGCACCCAGTGTTCTGGCTTTCTGTCTGCCTCCATCTGCTGTGTGCCTGTTAGGTTTAGTCAATGACAGAGCCTCTGGAAGAACTCAAGTTGCAAGAGGTAGATTTTCAAGGATTCCCAAGGTAGATGTGAGTGGTGTTCACCTGACTGATGCAAGTTCAAGTTCAGTGACAGTGTTGGGTCTGAGGCTACTCAGCAAAGTCCCAGGGTACACCAGATCCAGCTGCCACCTGCTGGGTCCTCACACATCTTTGAGCAGTGTAAAGAAGGAACAGACCTGGCATGTTTTGTAGAAGGAGAATGAAAAAGTCAAAATAGGCTGCTTTCCATGATTTAAGATGTTTGGTGTCTGTAGTCTGAGATCAGCTGTGTGAGCTTAAGGGCTTTGCAAAGGGTCTGTGTATTCTCAGAGGACAGAGAGCTGCTTCCTGTTGTGGATGATTCTGGGTCCCCTGGAATGCCTCGGGGGAGTGAGAGCATGGTGGGATCATGCAGGTGGGACCCCTCATCATGTAGTGAAAACAAAGTCCCCTCATGGCTAATTTTAGCAGTCATCCCTCCATTTCTATCCTGATAGAACTGTAGCTCTCTCCATCTTCCAACCACACTCATGCTCACTGGCTTCAGAAGCAGCACTGTCCCTGTCTTCTTTCCTCAAAGCTGATGAGTCAGGCTGACTGGAGTGTAGGGAAGTGGGAATAGAGGTCCTATTGGTGTGTTGAAATGCTATTAGGATCATTAAGGCTTAAATTTATTTTTTCTGTGACTGCTCTCACACTGCAACTAAGCAGCCAAAGTGATGCTTAGCTCTCTCTCAAGGAAGCACACACAGTTCTGCCTTGCACCAGTGCCACATGTCACCAGAACAGTAGAGGGAGCAACTGGAGGAAGAACACAGGGCATTCCTCTCCCAGGAGTGCAAGACCATCACAGGCATGATTCTGCCTGGAAAGCTGACCAGTGCTGGAATGCTGAAGGCTTTTAGGCACAGAGTAAAATGATTGATTTATATCTTTTCAAGATCACTCTGATTTGAATTTTTATTTTTATTAAAAATTGGGTTACTAATTATTTTTTTCAATTAGAGATGACATTTAATATTATTTTCAAGTGTACAAAATAGTGGTTATTCATTCATATAACATATAAAGTGATCCCCTGATAAATCTAGCATGAAATATATTTTAAAAGGGTATTAATTCTATTCATGTGGTCTCCAACCTCATAATCTAATCAACCTCAAAAATATATCTTTTATTTATTTTTAATCAAACTTATTTGGGTGGTATTCATTAATCAAATTGGATACGTCAGATGGGCAATTCTAGAACACTTCATCTGTATATTGTATTGTGTGTTCACTGCCTTCAGGTCAAGTCTCCTTCCATCACCATTTACCCCCCTTATGCCCTCTTCTCCCTCCACCAACCTCCCACTCCATACCCCTATCTCCCATCCCTCACATGCCATCCCCATGTAACAACTCACTCCACCAGCCCCAAATACCACCCCCACCTGCCAGCCCCCACTCCCCACGATTTCCCCAAACCCTCCACCCACACTTACTTTCCACCCCCACCCCACCTGTCACCCACATCCCACACCTCACACCACCAAGTCCCCACCCCCACAGGCCACCTCCCAAGCTTACCTCCCACCCAACCCCCACCCCCACCTGCCAGCTCCCATCCACCACTTCCCACCTCCCACCCCCCTTCCCTTCCCCCTGCTTGTGATTTGACATTTGAAATGATATTTGAGATGTGTCTTGAGGGCTCAGGTAGGATTCAGACAGATGAAGAAGGTGAGAATGTGCTTCAGGCACAGAGAGTGGACACTCAGCCTGGAGGCAGGAGAGATGAACACTGGAGAGACCAGAGCATATGCCCCTCAGATGCCTGTGAGTGAGGGGTCAGGGCAGGAAAACAGAAGACCCTTCATGGAGGGAAAAGGCAAAGGGGAAAGGGGACCAACCACAGAGTGACCAGAGCAGGGGAGACAGGGGGCCCCCCATGGGAAGACAGGGCAGGGTTTCAGGGACCATGGGAGGGGCCAATAGACAAGTAAGACAGGGAACCCTGGGAATCAGTAGGGCTGAGGAATAAGGGCCCCACCATGGGGGGACAGGGGATTCTCCATGGAGGAGTGTGTTTCCTTGTTACCTCTCTCTATTCCCATGCCCCCCCTTTCTTGGCCCTCCATGAATGGTTCCCTAACCCCACTATCCTGCTCATACTATGTGGGGTCCTTTGTCCTCCCTGCCCTGCTACCTTCATGGAGGATGCCCTCTCCCCCTGTTCTGCCATCTATTTAAGAACCTGTGCCAAAATCTTTGCTGTATCAAAGTAGGGATCCCTATCCTCCAGTCTCTCCTCTGCATGGAAGAGTTCCCTCATCCTTCTGCCCTGCCATTTATTTAAGGTCCTGAGCCTAAGTGCTTGCTGTCTCAAAGTAGGGCTCCTTATCCCCCAGTCTCTCCTTTCCATAGAGGGTCCTTGTTCCTCCTCCTCCATGCCCTGTCCCCTCCATGTAGACTTCTGTCTCCTCCCTGCCCTTCTCCCTCAGTGTGAGGTTCCCTGTCCCTCTGCCCTGTCCCCTCAATGGAGGGTACCTTCTCCCCCTGCCCCAACCCATCAATGTGGGGTTCCCTATACCCCTACAATGCTCCATCCATTGAGGGTACCTTCTCCTTCCTGCCCCACCCCCCCTCAAAGATGAGATGCCTGTCCCCATGCTCTGCTGCCTTCTAGGATAGTTCTGTTTCCTCCCTACCCTGCTCAGTAAAAGTGGGCTTCCTGTTCCTCCAGCCCTCCCCCTACATGGAGGGTTCCCTGTTTTCCTTCTCTTCCCTGCCATGCCCTTTCTAATTGGGATTTTCTTTTCTCTTGCCCTCCCCCCTGCAGGGAGAGTTTCCTATCCTCATTATCCTGTCCCTTCAAGTGAGCCTTCCTGCCCCCCAGTTCTAACCCTTCTAGGAAGAGTTCCATATCCACACTATCCTTCCCCCTTGCCTGAAGAGTTCCCTATCTTCTGCCTTGCCTCCTCCCAGAGTGTTCTCTGTCACTCTGCCCTGTCCCCTCCCAGAAGGTTCCCTGACCCCCTGCCTTGTCTCCTCCCAGAGGGTTCCCTGTTCCCATGCCCTGTCGCCTCCATGAAATATTCTCTGCCCCCTCTGCCTTGCCCTCTTCAAGAAGGGTACCCTCTCTTCCCTGTACTAACCCCTGCATGGAGGCTCCCCTCCCCTTCTTTTCCTCATACCTCCATGGTGGTCCCCTACCTTCCCTGTCCTTATACCTCCATGGAGAATCCCCTCTGTGTGTCATCACGCCTCCATGTACTGTCACCTCCATGGAGGGGTCCCATTCTTTTGCCCTTTCCCCTCCATGGAGAGTCCCCTATCCTCTCTGCCCTGACATCTCCATGGAGGGTCCCCTCTCTTACCTGTCCTCACACCTCCATGGAGGGTCACCTCTCCTCCCTGTTTTCACTCCTCCCATGGAAGGTCCACTTTCCTCCCTGTCCTGTCCCATCAATGGAGGGTTTCAATTCCCCTACCCTTCCACCTCCATGGAAGGTCCCCTATCCTCCCTGCCCTGTACCCTCCATGGAGGTTCCCAACTAAACCTGCCTTCCCTCCTCCTGAAAAGTCCCCTCTCCTCCCTGTCCTCTTCCCTCCATGGAGGGTTCCCATCACCTACACTGTTGCCTCCATGGAGGGTCGCCTCTCCTCCCTTGCCTCACCCTTCCACGAAGGAACCCCTCTCTTCCCTACCATGTCTCATCCATGGAGGGTCCCCTCTCCTCCCTGCCTGTCCCCTCAATAGAGCATTCCCAGCCCCCTTCCTAGCCACCTCCATGGAAGGCCCCTTCTTCTCCCTGCCAAGTAGGGTCCCAACT
>JAAGEH010000041.1:20177577-20268551 GCA_011751065.1 Lasiurus cinereus | reverse complement strand
GGAGGTTCCCCTCTCCTCCCTTCCCTGTCCCTTTATGGAGGGTCCACCCTACCCCTACACTCCCTCCTCCATGGAGAGTCCCTTCTCCTTTCTGTCCTCTCCGCTTCATGGAGGGTTCCCATCCCCCTACCCTGCCACCTCCATGGAGAGTCCCCTCTCCTCCCTGTCCTCTTCCCTCCATGGAGGGTTGACATCCCCTACACTGTCCCCTCCATGGAGGGTCACCTCTCTTCCCTCGCCTCACCCTTCCACGAAGGAACTCCTCTCTTCCCTACCTTGTCTCATCCGTGGAGGGTACCCTCTCCTCCCCGACACAACCCCTCAATGGGGAGTTCTCATCCCCTACTTTGTCCCCTCCTTGGGGGGTCCCCTCTTCTCTATGCCCTCACCCTTCCCTCCAGGCACATCTCTTTCCTGCCCTGTCCCCTCCATGAACTGTCTTTTCTCCTCTCTGTCCTGCTCCCTCCATTGAGGGTCCCTTCTCCTCCCTGTCCTCTCCCCTCCATGAAAGATCACATCCTTTCCCTCCCCCCCCTCCATGGAGGGTCGCCTCTCCTCCATGCCCTGTCTGCTCAGTGGAGGTTCCCATATCCCTACCCTGTCACCCCCATGGAGAGACCCCTCTCTTCCCTGCCCTGCCCCCTCCATGGAGGGTCCTCTCTCCTCCCTACCCTTCTCCCCTCCATGGAGGATACCATCTCTTCCCTTCCTCCCCTCCATTGAGGGTACCCTCTCCTCCTTGTCCCAATCCCTCAATGGGGGGTTCCCCTCCCCTACTTTGTCCCCTCCATGGAGGGTCCCTTCTCCTCCCTGCCCTCTCCCCTTGATGGAGGATCACATCCCTGCCCTTCCCCTCCTCCATGGAGGGTACCCTCTCCACCCATGACCCAACCCCTCCATAGAGGGTCCCCTCTCTTCCCTGCCCTCACCCTTCCCTGGAGGGACATCTCTCTTCCCTGCCCTGTCTCCTCCATGGAGGGTCCCTTCTTCTCCCATGGAAGATCACATCCTTTCCCTTCCCCTCCTCCATGGAGGGTACCCTCTCCTCCCATGACCCAACCCCTCCATAGAGGGTCCCCTCTCCTCCCTACCCTCACCCTTCCCTCGAGGGACATCTCTCTTTCCTGCCCTGTCCCTTCCATGGGGGGTCCCTTCTCCTCCCTGCCCTCTCTCCTCCATGGAAGATCACATGCCTGCCCTTCTCCCGCTCCATGAAGGGACCCTACTCTTCCTTGCCCTGCCCCCTCCATGGAAGGTACCCTCTCCTCCCTGACTCAACCCCTTAATGGAGGGTTTCCCTCCCCTACTTTGTCTCCTCCATGGAGGGTCCCCTCTCCTCCCTGCCCTCACCCTTTCCTCGAGGGACATCTCTCTTTCCTGCCCTGTCCCCTCCATGGAGGGTCCTCTCTCCTCCCTGTCCTGCTTCCTTCATGGAGGGTCCCTTCTCCTCCCTGCTCTCTTCCCTCCATAGAAGATCACATCCATGCCCTTCCCCCCCTCCATGGAGGGTACCCTCTCCTCCCATGACCCAACCCCTTAATGGAGGGTTCCCCTTCCTTACTTTGTCCCCTCCAAGGAGGGTCCCCTCTCCTCCCTGCCCACACCCTTCCCTGGAGGGACATCTCTCTTCCCTTCCCTGTCCCCTCCATGGAGGGTCCCTTCTCCTTCCTGCCCTCTCCCCTCCATGGAGGATCCCATCCCTTCCCTTCCCCCCGCTCCATGGAGGATACCCTCTCCTCCCTGACTCAACCCCTCCATGGAGGGTGCACTGCCTCCCCTGCCCTGGCCCCTTCATGGAGGGTCCCCTCTCCCTCTTTCCTGTCCCCTCCATGTAGGGTTTCTGTTTCCCTACCCTGTCCCATCACTCACAGGTTCTGAGAGGTATGTGCTCTGGTTCCCAGTGTTCATCTGTCCTGCCTCTAGGCGGTGTCCACTGTCTGTATCTGAAGCACATCTCACCATCTTCATCGGCCTAAATCCTGCCTGGCTCTCAGGACACATGTCAAATATCATTTCAAATGTCAAATCACCCAGTCTTCTTTAAAAATATAAATCAGATTACCCTATTTTTATGCCTAAAAGCCTTCATGCTATGACAGCATTTTCAACCCGCACTGAGGCCCTTTCTTTGCCCCCTTGCCCTCTGTTGTGCCTATCCAGCCTGGCTGTCCTTGCCCTGGTGCACTGACTCTTCCCTTGGGGTGGCTTCCCCAAATCTCCATATGGCCAGCTCAGTCTCAACAGCCAGGTCTAAGTTTAAATATCTTGGGGAGTCCTTCCCTGAGCCTTCTGGGGAGTCATACTGCTGGGGAGCCCCCACCCAGCAGTATGAGATATCACCTGGCAATATGTCACAGTATTACCAGAGGTCAGAATGGTAAGACAGGTCATAGAGGTAACCTAGCAACACTTACAGGTCAGCCAGGTGGGCTAACCTTTCAAGTTTTCTTATGTTGTTGTTTAAAGTCAGTGAATACACATTTATGGTCACGGACACATCCCAGGCCCTCTTCAGAGAGCACACTAGGAGGCTCAACCTGAAGTCCTGGCTCTCAGTAACCAGGGGTTCTTAAAAGTGACAACTGGGCAGGATGGTGGTCAGAGGAGCAGGGAGGGACTCAACTTGGCTGGCTGGCTTTAAGGCTGGAAGAAGGGACCAAAGATCAAGATCTCTGGGAGCCCCCAGGAAGCTGGGAGTGGACAGAAGGGAATTGTACCATAAGGAATGGATTCTGCCAGCTCCCCATAACCAGGCCCCACATAGCCTCCTGGGAGGAGAACAACCCAATGAACTGCCTCAGGTTTCTGACCCACAGGACCTGGGATCTCACACTTTGTCCTGTGAGCCACTGCATTTGAGGTCATTGGTTAGGGCACCAATAGAAATCCTTGCAGTCCTTGTGGCTTCATAGTCATATAAGCCAAGTCTGATTTCTTCATGGCTCTTCGTATCTCCTGCAATAAAGTGTAGCTTCCGTTCTTGTTGGCCTGTCTCACAGCCCCTCTCAGCATGTGAAAGGTGACCTGTGAAGGTCCCTCTCCCCCAGAAACCCAGGTAGAATTCACACTTGCTGAATGAATTTTTGAGCAAAGAGCTTATTTCTGATTTCATACATTTTATATGTGTAATGAATGTGATTCATTAACATGTACATCCCACATAGATTTATGACTTTTTAAAAAATCTTATTTTTTTGTCAAAACCCGTGTCTCAAGTTTTTGTGTTCAGAAATGCAGTAGCTGCTTTGTGAACACCTATGGGAGAAAGAGAGTTCGAACTGTAAACCAGGTTCACGCCAGCTTCTCTTTCCTGTCCCTGGTTTTTCAACGGCAAGCCTTTTGGCTCTGGTGGCCAGTTGACTTATGATGCTCCTGACACCTCATTTTATGTTCCCCAGCCTGGTGTTGCCTCCTGCGGGGCCTGGATTCTGATTCTGGGGCTGCAGCTGCCTGTTACCCCCAATTTCTAATTCTTTTCTCACTTGGGGACAAGCAACTGGAAGTGGAGGCAGCTCAGATGCTGTTTGCTCCTGGCTGGAGGCCTGCAGCGGAAGCAGGCGGTGTGGGGAATCACTTCCAAAGACCCCCACTAGCTGGCACCTCCTTGATGACAACTTCCCTTCTGGTTCCCTTTGAGTTTCCGGGACAATTTGTTCGACAGAATGATGTTGAGTGTCTGGAACCATGAACCAGGAGATCACATTAGGATTCTAGGTAAGGACACATGGCCAGATTGCTGGCTAGGTCCCCAGTAGTGGTAGTGCAGGAGGCAGCTAGCCAATGGATCTCTTTCATCATTAATCTCTCTCTCTCTCTCTTCTTTTCTCCCTTTGAAATAAATAAAACTATATTTAAAATATTTATATCTCAAAGAGGCAGAAAAGGATTTTATGATTATAACTAGAGATCCAGTGCAGGAAAATCCATGCATTCAGGGTGGGAGTCCCTTGGTCCTGCTCCTGGCTGAGCAGAACTCCTCTTGTGGGAGCTCATTGATCACTGACCTTGCATTTAGTGTCTGCCCCCTGGTGGTCAGTGCACATCATAATGACCAATTGTTCCAGGTCAGTTTGCCATTAGGGTCAATTTGCATATTACCCTTTTATTATATATGATTAGAGACCCAGTGCATGAAATTCATGCACAGAGCGGGGCAGGTGAAAGGTGTCCCTCAGCCTAGCCTGTACCCTCTTTGATATGGGACCACTCGAGGAATGTCTGACTGCCCATTTAGGCCGTCGGACATCCCTCTCACAATTCAGGACTGCTGGCTCCCAACTGCTCACCTGCCTGACTTCCTGATTGCCCCTAACCACTCCCTTGCCAGCCTGATATATGCCTAACTGCTCCCCTGCCAGTCTGTTTGCCCCTAACTGCCCTCCCCTGCAGGCCTGGACACCTCTAACTGTCCTGTACTGCAGGCCTAGTCCCTCCAACTGCTTTCCCCTGCCAGCTTGAGTCCCCCCAACTACCCTCTCCTGCAGATTGATTGCTCACAGTTGCCCTTCCTTGTACAAAAGGATTTTATTATTATAACTAGAGGTCCAGTGCATGAAAACTCATGCATTTAGGGTGGGGGTCTCTTGGTCTTGCTGGTGTCTGAGCAGAGCTCCTCCTGTGGGAGCTCATTGACCACTTAGGCAAATCCTGCATTTAGTGTCTGCCCTCTAGTAGTCAGTGAGCATCATAACAACCATTTTTTCCAGGTCAGTCTGCCATTATCAGGGTCAATTTGCATATTATCCTTTTATTATGTAGGATTTTTCTAAAGTAAATGCTCCATGAAGAAGGAAGACGTGAGCCAACAATCAGGAAGAAGTATTTCTAAAGTTTAGTCAAATCCAAGGAAAATGAAGGCCTCTTGTACAAAACTTGTATTATCTTCTTTTCAACTATAAGCTTTCCAAACTGTAATTTCTCTCTAAAACTACATCCGCTACAAACCACAAACTACAGTTCTAATATGTCTTTTTTTTAGTTTAATTTTTTTTTCTTATTTTCATGTGATTCCCTCTTTGACCTATGGGTTATCTAAAAGTTTATTGCTTGGTTTTCTAGTTATCTATCTTTGTTTATAAATTAAATTACTCTGATCAGAATGCATACTCTGATTTCAGGATTTTGAAAAGCCTATGGTCCATAATTGTAAATATTTCCTGTGCACTTAAAGTGAACTAGTGTTCTCCATCTGTTGGGTGTGATTCACAGTTTCAAGCCCAGTTGCTGAGACCTAGTCTAAATCTCCTACACTCCTGGATATTAGTCACACTTTGAAGGTAGGATTTGGCAAATCCTTGTGGGGAGATGGCAGGCAGATGTGGTGGCTAATTCCCTGTGATTTCTGCCTCTGACATTCTGTTCCTCAAATGCCCAGCTGCTTGAGCACCTTGAATTTCAACTTCTGTCTCATCCTTAGTCCCATGTAATGATCATTTCCTATTTGAAATACATTTCTGTGTGCTCTTCAGTATAATCATGATCACCATTCTTGGAAATGATGAATGGCCAATAAATGTTATTTTTCCTTTTTAATAATTGCGGGAAACCCTTTCACATCTCATGTGGTTCAGGGTTCAGGGTTCAGGTTCAGAATTCTGGAAGAGGACGCACACAAATGAAAGAGACTAGAAAAGTATTAATTTGGCCATATTGGGGGCCAGGTGGAACCCCACAACTAGGAGGAGGACTATGCCTTGCTCTGGCCTTGCTTCTCATTTTATTAAGGTTTGGGATCCACCCATAGAGGCAGGCAATTCCACTAATAGCCAGTCAGCAAGGATTTACATAAGATTGACAGGTGGAAGTTGCTTTAGCTACCACTGTCTCAACTAGATAGTGAGTGAGTGGCTCTGAGCTTTCAGAGCTTCCAAAGCTAACCAGCTTTCCTGGTTCCTTGCCCATACCTCTCCTCTATTGGGTGCAATGGTCATTTTCTGACATCTCTCTTGTTTCTTTTCTTTAAAAATATCTTGCATCTGCAGACTACAAATAAACATATAAGAACAAAAATGAGACAAGCAATAATGGTTATGCTTAGAGGCAAATGAACAGTCTGTAGTAAGTTTCTTTCAGGGCCAACAGTTCTTTGGGTCCCAATTTCAATGTCAAACAGCTCCTTATGTGTACATGTCACCAATAATATTTCAGTTCTGGATGGTGTACAAATGGTGTCAATGCAGGTCCGATACTCTCTGGTTTGGTCCTAGGCAATCTACAGCGATGCACAGCTGCTGACTGCTAGTTAGGCGAGGCGTTGTTTCTCTTCCTGTCTTCAGGGCTGGTGCAGTCCTATCCATTCCTCTCTGGTGCAGAAATTCACATGGTCTTGGAGTTGTTTTATGAAAAAATACAAACATATTCTCCACCAAAGTTAATAAATGAATCTTTTCTATGAATTTGACTGGAGATCCTTTTTTATTTTTGCCCAAACAATTTTCCTTTGGCTTATTTTGACACCATGTGTGTTTTTCATGGGTGCCCTGCTGTTAGTATTACAAATGAAAATTAATTTTCTAAAGTAAAAATTTTCTACATATAATTTACTTACAGGATATTTTTCCTTACATGATATTTTCCACTATCCCTCTCCATTTATTATTATTATTATTATTATTAAAGGAGGCTTTTGGAAATTTTATAATGCAGGCTTTTTTAATTCTTTTCTTTTTATTTTTTTATTAATGTATTACATGTGTGCCTATCTTACCATTGCCCCCCCATTCACATGCATGTCCTAATCCCCAGAATTTGTGTCCATTGGTTATGCTTATATGCATGCATACAAGTCCTTTGGTTGATCTCTCCCTAACCTTCCCGATGTAATTTGACAGTCTGTTTGATGCTTTACTGCCTCTCTATCTCATCAGTTTATAATGTTCTTTATCTTCCATAAATGAATGAGATCATGTAGTATTTTTCTTTCATTGACTGGCTTATTTCACTTAGCACAATACTCTCCAGTTCCATCCAGGTTGCTGTAAATGGTAAGAATTCCTTCTTTTTTATCGCAGCATAGTATTTCATTGTGTAGATGTACTATAGTTTTCTGATTCACTCATTAGCTGATGGGCAGCTAGGCTGTTTCCAAATTGTAGCTATTGTAAATTGTGCTGCTATGAACATAGGGGTGAATATATCCTTTCTGAAGGGTGTGTCTAGTTTCGTGGGATATATTCCTAGGAATCAAATGGGAGCTCCATTTTTAGTTTTTTGAGGAAACTCCATACTGTTCTCCACAGTGGCTGCAAAAGTCTGCGTTCCTACCAGCAGTACACAAGGGTTCCTTTTTCTCCCCATCCTAGCCAAAGCTTTTCGTTTATTGATTTGTTAATGATTTCCATTCTGACAGGTGTGAGATGGTATCGCATTGTCGTTTTGATTTGCATCTTTCGGATAATTAGTGACTTTGTGCATGTTTTCATGTGTCTCTTGGCCTTCTTCTGTCTTCTTTCAAAAAAATTCTATTTAGGTCCATTGCCCATTTTTTTTATTGGATCATTTATCTTCCTTTTATTAAGTTGTATAAGTTGGCTGTAGATGTTGGAGATTAAACCTTTATCAGTGATAACATTCTCAAATATGTTCTCCCATACAGTGGTCTTTCTTGTTGTTTTGTTGATGGTCTCTTTTGCTGTGCAAAAGCTTTTCATTTTGATGTAGTCCCATTTGTTTATTTTCTCTTTAGCTTTCATTGCCCTTGGAGCTGTATCAATGAAGAAGTTCCTTCAGCATATGTTTGAGATTTTGCTGCCTGTGGATGCCTCTAGTATTTTTATGGTTTCTGTCTAATGTTTAAATCCTGTATTCATTTGGAGTTTATTTTTGTGTGTGGTGTAAGTCGGTGGTCTAGTTTCATTTTTTTTGCATGTATTTGTCCAATTTTCCCAACACCATTTATTGAAGAGACTGTCTTGACTACATTGTATGTCCATGCCTTCTTTGTCAAATACTAATTGAGCATAGTGGTTTGGGTCGATATCTGGATTCTCTATTCTATTCCAATGCTCTATGTGTCTGTTCTTGTGCCAGTACCAGGCTGTTTTGAGAACAGCTTGAAATTTGATATTGAGATCCCACCTACTTTATTCTTCTTTCTTAGGATTACTCTGGTTATTTGAGGTCTTTTTTATTCCAGATGAATCTTTGAAGAGTTCTTTCTAGGTCTGTGAAATATGTAGTTGGTATATTAATGGGTAGTGCATTGCATCTATCTATAGATTGCTTTGGGTAGTATGGACATTTTAATGATGTTGATTCTCTCAATCATGAGCATGATATGCTCTTTCATCTGTTTACATCTTCCTCTATCCCTTTTTTCAGTGTCCTGTAGTTTTCTGCATATAGGTCTTTTACCTCCTTAGTTAAGTTTATTCCTAGGTATT
Organism: Lasiurus cinereus; assembly: GCA_011751065.1. Classification (NCBI taxonomy): domain Eukaryota; kingdom Metazoa; phylum Chordata; class Mammalia; order Chiroptera; family Vespertilionidae; genus Lasiurus; species Lasiurus cinereus. The sequence goes on along the minus strand of JAAGEH010000041.1, from coordinate 20,260,170 downwards.
TAAATATTTTTGGTGCAATGGCAAATGATAATGCTTTTCAGTCTCTCTTTCTGTAAGTTCACTATAGTGTATAGAAATGCCATGTATTTTATGGCATTAATTTTGTATCCTGCTACATTGCTGAATACATTTATGATGTCTATTTTTTTATGGAATTTTTTTTATGTACAGTATCATATCATCTGCAAATAAGAACAGTTTAATTCTTCTTTTCCAATTTGGATGCCTTTTATTTCTTCTTTTTGTCTAATGGCAATAGCTAATACTTCCAGTACTATGTCGAACAGGAGTGGTGAGAGGGGGCATCCCTGTCTTGTTCTTGTTTTTAGGGAAAATGGTTTTAGTTTTTGCCCATTGAGTATGGTGTTAGCTATGGGTTTATCATATATGGCTTTTATTATGTTGAGGTATGAACCTTCTATTTCCACCTTGCTTAGAGTTTTTATCAAGAAAGGGTGTTGGATTTTGTCAAAAGCTTTTTCTGCATCAATTGATATGACTATGTGATCTTTTTATCTGTCAATTAGTTTATGTGATGTATCACATTTATTGATTTGCGGATATTGTACCATCCTTGCATTCCTGGGACAAATCCTACTTGGTCATGGTGTATGATCTTTCTGATGTACTCCCGGATCTGATTTGCTTGAATTTTTTTGAAGATTTTGGCATCTATGTTCATGAGGGTTATTGGCCTGTAATTCTCTTTCATTGTGTTGTCTTTGTCTGGTTTTAGTATTAGGGTGATGCTGGCTTCATAGAATGAGCTTGGAAGAGTTCCTTCATCTTCAGTTTTTTGGAATAGTTTGAGGAGGATAAGTTTTAATTATTCCTAGAATGTATGGTAAAATTCTCCTGTGTAGCCATCTAGTCCTGGGCTTTTGTTTGCTGGAAGCTTTTTGATGACTGCTTCAATTTCTTCCATAGTTATTGGCTTATTGAGATGTTTAGATTCTTCCTGATTGAGTTTTGGAAAGTGATATTTTTCTAGAAATATGTCCATTTCCTCTAGGTTGTCCAGTTTTTTGGAATAGAGTTGTTCATAGTATTTTTTAACAATCCTTTATATTTTGGTGGGGTCTGTTGTTATTTCTCTTTCATTTCTGATTTTGTTTATTTTGGTCCTCTCTCTTTGCTTCTTGGTGAGCCTGGCTAAAGGTCTATCAATCTTGTTTATCCTTTCAAAGACCCAGCTCTTGGTTTTGTTGATCTTTTGAATTGTTTCTTTGGTTTCTATGTTGTTTATCTCCACTCTGTTCTTTACTATTTCCTTCCTTCCACTTACACTGGGCTTTTTTTTTTTTATTGCTCTCTTTCTAACTCTTTGAGTTGCAGGATTAGGTAGTTTATTATCATTGTTTCTTGTATTTTTGCAGTAGGCTTGTGTAGCTATGAACTTCCCTCGCAAGACTACTTTCACTGTGTCTCATAGACATTGGATTGTTGTGTTTCATTGTCATTTGTTGCCATGATGTTTTTTATTTCTTCCTTGATCTCTCTGGTAACCCAGTCATTGTTTAATAGCATGCTGTTTAGTCTTCATGTGTTTGATTTCTTTGAATTGTTTTTATTGTAGTTGATTTCTATTTTTATGCCACTGTGATCTGAGAAGATGCTTGATATGATTTCTATCTTCTTGAATTTGAAGAGATTTTGCCTATTACCCAACATATGGACTATATTTTAAAATGACTCATGTGCACTTGAGAAGAATGTATATTCTGTGGCTTTGGGGTGAAATCTTCTGAAGCTATCAATTAATTTCATCTGGCCTAGTGAGTCATTTAGGATAGATGTTTCTTTGTTGATATTTTGTTTAGAGGATTTGTCCAATGGTGATAGTATGCATTAAAGTTTCTTACTATGATTGTATTGCTGTCAATTTCTCCCTTGTTATCCTTCAGGAGTTTTTTAATGTATTTAACTGCTCCTGTATTGGGTGCATGTATGTGTATCAGAGTTATTTCTTCTTGTTGGATTGCTCCCTTTAGTATTATGAAGTGGCCTTTCTTATCTCTTGTTATGTCCTTAACTTTGAGATCTACTTTGTCAGATATTAAGTATTGCATCCCCAGCTTTTTTTCATTTCCATTTGCCTGAAAAATAGTTTTCCAGCCCTTCACCCTCAGTGTGTGTTACCTTTTTTGTTCTATGGTGGGTTTCTTGTAGACAGCAGATATATGGGTCATGTTTTCTTATCCAATTGTTACCCTATGTCTTTTGATTGGAGCATTTAAGCTATTTATATTTACAGTTATTGTTGATAGGTACTTGTTCATCACCATTTTTTAAAATATATTTTATTGATTTTTTTACAGAGAGGAAGGGAGAGAGATAGAAAGTCAGAAACATCGATGAGAGAGACATCAATCAGCTGCCTCCTGCACGCCCCAGAGTGGAGATGTGCCCGCAACCAGGATACATGCCTCCAACTGGAATCAAACCTGGGACCTTTCAGTCCGCGAGCCGACACTCTCTCCACTGAGCCAAACCAGTCTAGGCAGTTCATCACCATTTTTATTCTTTACCCCTTCTTTGCTTCCTTTTTTTTTTTTTTTTTACAGAAGACCCTTTAGCATTTCTTGCATTGCTGTTTTGGTGGTAATAAATTCCCTTAGTTCTTTTTTTGTCTGTGAAGCTCCTGATTTCACCTTCAATTTTGATTGATAGCCTTGCTGGGTACAGTATTCTTGGATTCAGACCCTTCTTTTGCACGACTTTGTATATTTCATTCCATTCCCTTCTGGCCTGATGAGTTTCTGTTTATAAATCAGTCACTAGTCTGATGGGGTTCCTTTGTAGGTAACTTTCTGTCACTCTCTGGCACTTTTAAGATTCTTACTTTGTCATTGGTGTTTGCCAATTTAATTATAATGTGCCTTGGTGTGGGTCTTTTTGGGTTCATTTTGCTTGGAACTCTGTGAGCTTCTTGGATTTTTCTTCCCTATATCATTTGTGGGTTTTTTTCCCCTATATTTTGGAAGTTTTCTCTTTATTTCTTCAAACAAGTTTTCTATTCCTTGCTCAGTTTCCAATCTTTCTGGAACCCCTGTTATGTGGATGTTGTTTTGTTTTGTGTTATCCCAAGGTTCTCTTAGGCTTTCCTCTTGCTTTTTAATTTTTTTTCTAGAAACTGCTGTACTTGAGTATTTTTTTCTACCTTGTCTTCTAGCATACTGATGTGGTCCTCTGCTTTTTCTAGTCTATTTTTGATGCTTTCTATTGAGTTCTTTATAGCAGTGATGTCATTTTTCATTTCTTCTTGATTATTCTGCATTTCTTTTTTCCTTCTTCTTCATTTCCTCTTGGTTCTTCTTCATTTCCTCTTGGCTCTTACTCACATTGTTGATTTTGTCTTCCATTCTTTTCAGCCACCTTATGACCATTTCTCTGAACTCTTTCTCTGGCAGGTCTATTTCTTCCTCTATTTCATTTACTTCTTTTTCTGGTGATACCTGCTTTTCTGTCATATGCGGGCTGTTTCTTCATCTGCCCATGGTCTTTCTTCTCTGGGTGTCTGGTTATGTAGTTCTCTCTCCTACATTGATTTCAAGGCACAAACTACAACACAATGAGGTACAACAAGGCGCTGAACAGAAATTTATTCACGATGTTAATAACCACAAATAAGATGACCACCAATGAAAGACAAATTAGGGGTAAGTAGAGAAAGAAGAAGAGAAAAATGAGGGAAAAAAAAAGAAAGAAGTGCCAAAATCAAATTGGGAGGAGGAAGAAAAAATATAATTAATAAAATTAAATAAAAAGAAAGAAAGAAAGAAAGAAAGAAGAAAAGAGAGGGAAAAAAGTCAGAGAAAAAAGAAAGAGAACAAGAGAGAAAAGGGGAACAAGTTATAGATGTGAGGAGGAAACTGCAACAGAACAGCCACTAATCCCAAGAAATACTGGCAACAAGTACCTGGAGATTAATACAAACTACAAATAACAACCAATATCAAGGGAGGCAAGGGAAAAGAGAGGTAAAACACAAACCAAAACAAAGCAAACAAAAAGCAAAATAAAACAGGTAGAATAAGCAAAAACAATCTCACAAAAAAAGTATAAAAAATTGATATAATCACCGTTCAGGCAAACAACAACAAAAGGACCTAGAGAAAAACAATTTTTTTGGATAGTGAAGACAAGAAGAGAGATGTTTGTATGGACTTGGAGTAGGGGATTTGAAACTAGATATGTAAGTGGGGTGAAATTTTAACCAGGTAGAGAGAAAAAATAGGGAGAATCTAAAGTTGGAAAAGGGAAAGAGAAACAAGACAACAAAATGGGGAAAGTTAGGAAGAGAGTGTTGACATAAAGGTAGAGTTGAGATTGAGTAAAATTATGCTAAAGGAAAGATGAAAATAGAATGCAGAACTCTAATCCCAAAGTAAAATTGAGGGCAAATAAAATGACACTTTTTTTCCAAAAAGATAAAATAGTAGTAATAATACTAGTTGAAAATAAAAATGTAATAATTAAAAAGGTAAAAGCAATTGGGGAGAAAAGAAAAAAATAGTTTTTTAATTAAAATATACTTTAAAATAAAAAATAAAAATAAATAGAATGGGCAGTAGTGGAGGTCATTCACTTCTACTATTGTTCTGTTTGGCACTCTTGTTTCCCAGTCAGGAGGGTATTGCAGTTCCCTGTGTTCCACTGCTGAGATGTGTCTTAATGTCTTTATTCTTTTGTAATTATGCGATAGTCAATTTGTGAGTCATCCACTGGGTGGCAGTGTTTCAGAACTGACCTCTGAGACTAAGCACAGGACCTCTCTAGGCTGCGCTTAGATCCTACTACTCTGTGGATCTCAATACCAGTTTGTGGGGATGGGTTGCCCCAGAGTTGATTCTCTGATGGTTACTCTGTGCTCCAATCCCCAGGTTCCAGAAAAACACCCTTCCCTTGCAGTCTCTCAGGATGTCTCCAATTGCGTGATCCTATGTATTGGGCTTAGCAATCAGAAGCCAGGGTCTGAAGAGCAGAGTGCTGTCTGTGCTCTCTCCCTTCCCCGCTCCTTTTCGAGCAGCCGGGACACTGTAATAACTCCCAGGCTGTCCTTCTGCCTCAGATCAAAATAAGTTGCTTTCTAGAGCTCCCCCTGTTAATAATTCTGAGGGTCCCCTTCCACATTTAGGGATCACACCCTGCCCCACATCCGCAGATTTCTCTTTAGAGCAGCTTTCCCTCGGTCCAGTTCCCACAGTGTCGCGTCTCTGTTCTGCGGGACAGGAGACCTTACCTTATCCCAAGCGAAATCTGATCTTTCTGTGTGGCGTGTGGAGCTCCTCTGAGTGCCAGTGTTTACGCCGATTGGAGAGCAGTGTTCTGGGTCCCCTGGCTGTTTGGTAGGTGCTGCAGCTGTAGCTTTTAAGACCACCGTAGACATTCACTTCCCCCTGCAAGATGGTGCGGTCTCCACATTCGCGCTGGTGGCTCTGGCAGACAAAAACCCCATGGCAGTGGGGCTGCCTGCTCAGGGGACCCCGTCCAGCAGTCCTCACCTTCTCCTGGAGGGTAACTGACTCTTAACTTGCCAACAAACACTCCCAGTGCGACTCTCAGCTGCTCTCTCCATCTGCCCAGCGATAAGGTTCCAGACACGTCGGGTCTATTCCGCCGTCATTTTTTTTCTCCTTCCATTTTGTTGATTTTGAAATGTGCAATATGACACATTTAAAATCATTTGAAATCCAAATACAGTGCTAATAATACCACACATGCCCTTCATCTACTCTGTGTAGGACAAGGGTCTGCAAACTTCCTGTGTAAAGGGTTTGGTAGCAAATGGTTTGGGCTCTGTAGACAATACCATCTCAGTTATAATTAGCCAACTCTGCCATTATAACATTAAAATAGCCAAAGACAATATGTAAATGAATGTACATGTCTACCTTCGAGTCAAACATTAATTATGACATCAAAATGTTAATTTCATATTATGTTTTCATATCAAAAATATTCTTTTCATTGTTTTCTAGCTTTAAAAAATGAATAAAATTGTTCTTATCTCATGGGACATATATAAATAGGCAATGGGCCAGAATTCACCCACTGATTATAACTTGCTGACAACTGGATTACAGGTAATATAATGACACACCCTCCTTATAACATCTATCAGTTCCTCTAGACTTTATCACCCAATTCCTCCTTTCCCTTAAATCCATCATATACTGATTCTCTAGAATTTTCCATTCTCTTCTATCAATTTTCTTATTCCCCTCTTATGACACCTGCTAATTCTTCCCCAGTACTTCCCTGCACCCTTCCCTGTCTCCTGTCTGATGGTACATGATCATTCTCCAATATTGTCCAGCTTTATAAGAGCAAAAATGTTCAGCAATATACATTTCTGTCAACTTCACTTTCCCACTATGGATGCTTCTGGTCTCTCTCTGCTGCCTGCTTAGTCAGGACTGAAAATTGGATGTGGAACAAAGGATCTCATTTAAGTGAGGTTCCTGCATCTAGACAAAGACTCATCCTTTAAGTGAAGAGGACAATGACACATCATCCCTATAATGTGAACAAATGTCATGTATGTTAAAAATTTAATACTTTAGAAAGTCTAATATGTCAGTTTTATGTTCAATTACTGAACCTACTTCACCTACTATCCGCATCTGTGACTATGAATTTTCATATTTATGAATATGAAAATTAGAAAACCTTAATAAGTTAACACATATGGTCAATGGATTCCCTGTGATGTAGCCAGCCTTTCCCCATTGTTACTGATAAGGTTAGAATTAGAACTTGGATTCATAATTAATTCATATAAGTAATCTACAGAAGGTATTTGCTGGTATGACTAAACATCTACAAACTATAAAAGGATAAATTAATACTGTACTTTACACAAAATTATTTAATTCTTGAATATAAAACATGTAATAATAAAAAGAAAGCTAAGATGGTCTACATGATGATGAGCAAACCAGTGACCTAATGAAAAATTCTGACTCTTGCTACAGACTTGGCCAAAATGCACAAGTATCCTGTGTTGAAGTTATTCTGCAGAGGGCAGATGTCAGTAAGCAATGATAGGGTGGATGAATTAACCCTCATTACTGAGCAAAGGAGGTATGGCAGTTTGGAGGCAGGGTGGCAAACATGCCTGGCCAACCAGTCTGTTAGATCTGGCCACAGGTTCTCATAAAGTTGAGGGGTCAAGCCTGGGGAAAAGTCCCACTGGGCTTTCTGATTCGAGCTGCTGTCTTGTCTGGGTCAGCCAGGGACCTGCAGGCAGAAACCAAAGGAGGCCAAGGCCAACTGGTATGAATGCAGCCCCTTCCACCAGACCACAAGCCTCTGCCTGCCCTATCCCCAGCCTTGCCTCACTCCCAGCTCCTGCCCCATTATTTTTTCCAAGCAGACCCACCATCTCCAAAGCCCAGTGTTCTCATTCAGGAGCTGTTGGGGTGCAAGAATGCATTTTAAAGGATATCTCACAACACAAAGCACTTTTTAAGTTTCTCAAAGATAAGTGGATGGTCACTGAACATGGATACAAAATGCATTTACACTACAAAGTGTTACTTAAATGTTATTTGTAGTTTTTTTCCCATTATCAAAATAATACACAGTCATGGGTATTAAAAAAATTTAAAAAAATAGTATAAAGTAAAAGAAACAACTTCTTTCCGGTAGTCAAAGTTAACCACTGTGAACATTTCAAAGTATTATTTTTTCTCTTTTATAAATTTATATATCCAAATGCATTTTTTTGTGGTGATACTATTATTTATTTATTTATTTATTTTAATATATTTTGTATTGACTTCCGAGAGGAAGGAAGAGGGAGATAGAGAGACAATAAAATTGATGAGAAAGAATCATTGATCAGCTTCATTCTAAATGCCCCCTTACAGGGGATGGAACCCACAACCATGGCAGGTGCCCTGACAGGGACTCGATGCATGATCTCCTGGTTCATCAATCAATGCTCAACCACTGAGCATGCCTCCAGGTCAAGATGATACTATTTATTATGTGTGTATCCTGATTTGTTTTTTATAGTTTTGGTGTATGCATTTCACTACATCTATAACCACTTTTTCCCCATTTATTAAGACACTGTTATTTTTCCCAGCTTTATTGAGAAATAATTGATATATACCATGGGATACACTTAAGGCAAACAGCATGATGGTTTGATTTACATACATTGTGCAATGATTACCACATTAGGTTCAGTTAGCATCCATCGAAGATGTGACAAACCAAAATTGAAATATCTAATGTAATTTGAGTTAATTTTTTCTTCAAAGTCAAAGCTACAATTCTTATTGTTGCAAAAATGTGCTATTTGCAAAAGTGAGCTTGTACTTGGAACTAAAGTGCAGGGTGTGATGGGTCTAAAGGCAAGGGCTCTATAGCCTTTGTCTCCTGCCCTTGATCCCTGTGCCTATTCACATGCAATTCCTTTCTCCTTCCAGACTTCACATGAGGCTAGTGATGGATGTGCTACCCTATTGGACAGGACTCACATTCTGTCTTCCCACCACTGAGTGGCAGAGATGAGAGCCCCCTGTGTAAGGCTGTGGACCACATGAACCTCAGACCTCACTCTGCCTCAGCATCTCTGGGGGTGACCTTAGCACCAGCATATGCAGAGCCTATGCTGGCCTCTGGGGTATGCTCTGTGTGGGCCCAGCTCATGCACAGCTCCTCTCTCTCTGCATTTCAGCCACCTTCCTGGTCCTTCTGCTAGAAGCTGTGGTTCTCTCAGAACCTTATACTCCTCTCCCATCATGAGCTGTGTGGAAGCTTCATACAACAAGGTGATTTTCATAGAAACTGGGTCCGCCCAATACTTTGGATACCAGGACCTCATTTTCCCATGTTCTCACCAGAGATGGGTTTTTCCTCAGCATTTGAGGGGCTTATGCCCATGCCATTGCTTTAGAGCCAGGCTAGAGAAGAGGGAAGGGTCCCAGGTAGCCCCAAATCTGACTCCACAGGCCCCTGATCCAGTCCCCTCTGAGTCATTCCTGTCCTGCTCACAGAGCAGTGCTAAGACTCATTGCCTTCAAGAAGAATCAGCTCATTACCATGCTGCTCACTCCTCAAGTTCTCATTTCTATCCCCAGCCTGCCCACTGCTGTTTCTCTCTTGAGTCTGCAGTTTCTATTCTATTTGAGACTGTGATTGTCATCAGTAGGTGGTGAGCTGGCAATTGACCTGATCCATCTCAGTGGCTCCAGAATGATGTGTTCTCTTCTTTTGAGAAGAAGAAAAGGAAGGAAGAAAATGGGATTGGACAGCAAGTAGCCTTCCTTTAGAAATGCATAAACAGTGGGTTTTTTTTCTCTTAGTACTTTGAAGTGCTATGCGGATTGGCATGGGGTACTTTTATTTTAGTATTCTCTCTGGATGTTCTTCCTGAAGGTGACTGAATTGGCTGGCTGCACAGGTACAGGAACAAGATGGTGAGTGTGCTGTCCTGTGTGCCAAGATGCAAGGTGTTTGTGCTGTTCTGCATTTCTGAGCCTCTCTAACCATGTGAGTCAGGTCTGGCCAGAGGCAAGGACATCCCTGAGTGGCTACTCCCAGGCCTCCATGACAACACTCTTCTGTCTGACCTCTTCACCATTGGTCAGTGCTCACTGCCAGCTGTATCCACAAGCCAGAGGAGCCCTGAATCCCTGAGTCACTGTGTGGAGAGGATGAGCTTTTTGGCTACCTGACCCATATGAGCAGAATTTTACATGATTCAGACAGTAAAAATTTCTTCATGACATCCTACATTATTACCCTAATGATACAGACTTTGATGAACAATTAGACTGAACCACAAAATGTCAGACCTTTGATGAGTAACGAACTGTCTCTCATCTTCATTTAATCCCCTTAAATGGGGTGTGTTGATTTCACTCACCGGCATTACTTTTTCCATCTCACAGTCAAGTTGATAGGTAAATTGGAGCCATTTCTGGAAGGAGAGAGCATATGAAGACAAGGTATTATTTTTACCTTAATTTTGAACACCACTCTGTCAGGTACATACAGAAAAAATATTTATCCTTCCTGACCTTTAACAGAGCATAAGTGTAATTTCTGCAGTTGCAATCTGTAGATGATTAAAAGGTACATGCTTCTAAGGACAATGCTGCTTTCCTTCATCCTTGTCCCTGGGTAGTGTCACTCATGGGCACTGTGCCCAGGACCCAAACAAGACACCGAGAGTGAATCTGCTCTGTCAACAGGACACTCGCCCAGCGTTCCTGCAATGGCACACCTGGCCCATCCTTGTCACTTGGTGGATGTGGTTAATGAAACAGTGGGTCACTGTGGAAGGACTGTACTGCCCATGTTGTGTTTGTGAGATGGTTAAAAGGTTTGGAAGATCTTTTAAGAACCATGTGAAGGAGCTGTTCACCTGAGTGATCACATTGGAAGTGGTTGAGATACAGCAGCTTATTAAAGGCTGTGGAAAGCCCGTAATGGTATGAGAACCTAACTGTGGAGGTCACTGATCTGGATGGTGGCCCTCAAAAAAACTGACTCCCAGTTCCCTTGGGCAATTCTTTAAACTCAACCTAGACCCTAACTGGACCTGCTAGGCCAGAATCTCTGTGGAAGACAACCACATCTAGGTTGCCCATTTTATTTTTTGATCTTTTAAAAATATAATTGTAGATTCACATTATTTGTAAGAGATAATGCAGAGGTGGCCCAGCTAATCTGACCCCACAACCCAGTAAGAACACGTTTCCTGATTCCCTTTGTGCTCATTTTCACGTGTGAGTATTGAGTCCTGTGCTCTTTTATCATGTGCATTCGCTATGAGGTCCAGATAAGTAACAGTTCTACCTGATTCACCTGTACCGAGGACAGTGCCTTCTTTTTTGTTGTTGTTGGCATATTTTTATCATACTAAAATATACACAATAAAATTTACCATTTTATCTATTTTCAGTGCATAGTTCAGTGGTGTTAAGTACATGCATATTGTTGTGCTGCAGTCACCACCATCATCTCCATAACTATTTTCATCTTCTCCAACTGCAGCTCTGTCCCCACTAAACAACTCTGCATCCACTCCCCCACCCCCAGTACCCTCCCATCTTACCTGTGTCTCTGACTCTGAGTGCTCCAGGGACCTCATATGAGGGGATCTCACAGTATTTGTCTTTCTGTGACTGGCTTATTGCACTGAGCATCATGTCTTCAGGGTCCATCCAGGTTGTAGCCTGTGTCACAATGTCCTATTTTTCTAAATTGAATTTTTGGGGGTGAGATTACTAATGACATTATATAGCTTTCAGGTATGCAGTTCTGTGTGTTGCATTATGTGTCTCACTCCCTCACCCAGGTCAGCTCTCCTTCCATCACTATTTATCCTTTCTATACTATACCCTCTCCTACACATACTCCTTTCTCTCTGATAATCACCAACTGCTGTTTGAGGCTATGGATTTTTTTTCTTAATCCCTTCACTCTTGTTACCTTCTTCCTCATCCTCCCTTGTCTCTGATAGCTGTCAGTCTTTTTTCTATATCTATGAGTCTGTTTCTATTTTGTTTGTTAATTTTGTTCATTAGATTCCACATTACAAGTGAAACCACATAGAACTTGTGTATCTCTGATTGGATTAATTCACATCTACAGAGCATAATACTCACCAGATCCATCCATGCTGTTGAAAAGGGTAAAATTTCCTTTGTTTTTATGGGTGAGTAACATTCAGTTGTGTTAATGTATCACAGCTTTTTCTCCACTTATCTGCTGCTGGGCACTTGGGCTGCTGCGAAATCTTCACTATTATAAATAGTTCTCCAATGAACATAAGGGTGTGTATATCCTCTCAGAAGTGGAAATGCTAGGTCATAAAGCAGTTCCTTTTTTAATTTTCTGAGGTAACCTTATACTGCTTTCCACAGTGGTTGCACCAATCTGAATTCCCACCAAGAGGACATGAGGGTTCTCTTTTCTCCACATCTTCACCAGCACTTGATGTTTATTGATTTTTGATGATAGCCATTCTGACAGATGTAAGGTGATACCTCACTGTGATTTTAATTCCTACTTCTGTAATGATTAGTGATGCTCCACATCTTTGTGTGTGTGTGTGTGTGTGTGTGTGTGTATGTGTGTGTGTGTAATGGTCATCTACAGGTCCTCTTTGGAAAAGTGTCTATTCAGGTCCTTTGCTCATTTTTTAATTGGATTTTTTTATGGTGTTGAGTTTTGTAAGTTCTTTATAAATTTTGGATATTAAGCCCATATCATATATAATTGGCAAATATGTTCTCCCATTCAGTGGGTTTTCTTTTCATTTTGTTGATTCTTTTGCTATGCAACAATTTTTTAATTTGATGTAGTCCCATTTGTTTAGTTTTTATTTTTCTTCCCTTGTCCAAGGATATAATCAGAATAAAAAATATTGCTAGGAGATTTTACTGCCTTTGTTTTTTTCTAGAATTTTTATGGTTTTGAATCTCACAGTCAAGTCTTTAATCCATTCTAAGTTTATTCTTCTATATTGTGTGAGAAGGTAGTCTAATTTTATTTATTTTTGCACATATCTTTCCAGTTTCCCCCAAAGCATTTATTGAATAGACTGTCTTTACCTGATTGTATGTTGTGTCCTTTGTCAAATATAAATTGAGCCTAAATGCATGGATTTGATTCTGGGCTTTTTATTCTGTTCCAGTGACCTATACATCTGTCTTATGCCAGTAACATGATATTTTTATTAATCTGCCTTTGTAGTATAGTTTGATATCAGATATCATGATTTCTGCAACTTTGTTCTTCTCAAGGTTATTGTAGCTATTTGGTTGCTTGTTTTGTTTTTTGTCTGTTGTTTTTGTTTTGTTTTCATTTTTCTTTTAGTTCCATACAAATTTTTGTGGTATTTGTTTTCACTCTCTGAAATAGATCATTGGTATCTTGATGGCAATTGTCTAGAATCTATAGATTACTTTGGGTTGTATGGACATTTTAATGATGTTAATTATTCCTATCTGTGAATACCATTCATGCTTTTACTTTTTTGTATCTTCTTCAGTTTCCTCTCTCCCTCCCTCCTTTCCTACCTTCCTTCCTTCCTCTCTTTCTCCTTTCCTCCCTTCCTCCCTTCCTCCCTTCTTTCTTCCTTTCCTTTTTGTACACATAAATCCCCATCAGAGGATATGTATTCCTTTGCTTTTTGAGAAAGAGTGGAAATGAGGGAGGAAAGAGAGGAAGGAGGAAGAGAGGGAGGGAAAGAGAAAGGGAGAGAGAAACAATGATATGAGATAGAGACTTTGATTTGATTGCTTCCTGCACTCACCCATAAGGTGGCTAGGGTTGGAAGCTGTAACAGGTATGTGCCCTTGACTGGAATTGGAACCTGTGACCCTTTGGTGAGTGGTCTGACACTCTAATCACTTGGCAACACCACCCAAAGCTTCAATTTCTATCTTCAGTGTCTTTTCATTTTTTGAGTAATGGACTTTTCCATCCTTGGTTAAATGTAAGTTTAGGTATTTTGTTTTTTAGATATGATTGTCATTGAGATTCTTTTCTTAATTTCCCTTTTGATAGTTCATTATTGCTGTGTAAAATGCAACTGATTTCTGGATATTTATTTTTTATCTTGCTCTGTACTGAATTCATTTATCAGTTCTACAGTTTTTTTTTTTTATGGAATAATTTGCATTCTCTATATACAGTATTATGTCATCTCCAAATAATGACAGTTATACTTCTTCTTTTACAATTTTAATGCTTTTGATTTCTTCTTTTTTTCTTCTAATTGCAGTGGCTGGGACTTATAGTACTATGTTAAATATGTATGGTGACTGATTTGCTGCCGATCTTAAGGGAAATTCTTTTACTTTTGTGTCCATAGAGTATGATGTTGGTGGTAGTTTTGTCCTACATGATCTTTATTATGTTGAGGTGTGTTCCCTCTATTCACAAATTGCTCAACATTTGTATAATAAATGGGTACTGGATTTTATCAAATGTTATTTCTGCATCTATTGTTATAACTATGTGTGTTTTATTATTTATCTTATTTATTCTGTATCATGTTTATTAATGTGTCAATATTGTACCAAGCTTGCATCCCTGGAATAAATTCCATTTCATCATGGTGTGTAATCTTGTTAATGTATTACTTGATCTTATTTGCTAATATCTTTTTTTAAAATATATTTTATTGATTTTTTACAGAGGAAGGGAGAGATAGAAAGTCAGAAACATCGATGAGAGAGAGACATCTATCAGCCGTCTCCTGCACACCCCACTGTGGAGATGTGCCTGCAAGCAAGGTACATGCTCCTAGCCAGAATCGAACCTGGGACCTTTCAGTCTGCAAGCTGACCCTCTATCCACTGAGCCAAACCGGTCTCGGCTTGTTTGCTAATACAGTGGTACCTCGAGATACGAGTTTAATTAGTTCTGTAACCTTGCTCGTATATCAAGTTGCTCGTATCTCAAAGCAAATTTCCCCATTGAAATCAATTGAAATGCCGTTAATCCATTCCAGCCCCCAAAATGCCACCCCAGTTGTTCTTGTTACGTGTTTTTGAATAAGAAAAATGTATTTATAAATGACAAATATTGTATAAAAACATAATAAAAGAGAATGTAAAGGAATAAACTGGTTTTATAAAGTGTATTTACCTACTCGCTACACTCTTAATGCTACACTTTATCCCTAAAATGAATGTAACTTAACTAATCTTCACTGAACTTAATTGCTACTGGTCTTTGCATTTTTGGCCGATTTAAAAAAAAAACGTGTCCAAAGAGGTTTGCCTCTTCCTCCCTTTCAGAATGTTTCTGAAATGGGTGAGGCAAGTTTCATTGAACAGCTCTGATGCACTATCAGTAGCAACTTTTTCAGGGTGTTTCTTTTCCACAAAGTGTGACACCCTCTCCCACATTCCTAAGATCTCCTTTATCTTACTTATAGAGATCTCTTCCACCTCTGGCTCCTCCTCGAAACCAATTTCTTGGAGAACCTCTGCATGTTGCTGAGACTGCAACTCTTGTAACTCCTCCGTGGTGAGTTACAGAAAGTGCTACTCAACGAGCTCATTCACGTATCTCTCATCCACCTCCAGGCCCATGGATTTTCCCAGAGACACTATCTCCTCCTCCACTGGCACCTCGGGTTTGAATCCTTCGAAGGTCCTTTCGGCTACGGCCTCAGGCCACAGCTTCTTCCATGCAGAGGTCAAAGTCCCCCTTGTGACACCCAGCCAGGCCTGATCAATAATTCTGAGGCATATCACGATGTTAAAGTGGTTCTTCCAGAACTCTTGAAGGGTGAGGTTTGTGTTCTCCGTCACCTCAAAGCAGCGCCGGAACAGGTTTTTAAAATTAGAAATCACCTCCTGATCCATGGGCTGCAGGATAGGAGTGGTGTTGACAGGTAGGTAGACAACCTTTATAAACTTGAACTCTTCGAGGAGTTCATCTTCGAGGTTCGGTGGATGAGCAGGAGCATTGTCGAGGACGAGGAGGGCTTGCATGGTTAGTTTGTTTTCCTATAGATATTTCTTAACAGAAGGGCCGAAAACCAGATTTACCCACTCCACAAAGAACTGCCTGGTGACCCATGCCTTCGGGTTTGCCCTCCACATAACTTGCAGTTTATCTTTTAAAATCTTATGTGACTTAAAGACTCTGGGTTTTTCCGAATGCTGTACAAGCAGAGGCTTGATCTTGCAGTCGCCACTCGCATTGGCGTACAGTATGAGAGTTAGCCTATCCTTCATGGGTTTGTGGCCTGGCATCGCCTTCTCCTCTGCGGTTACATAAGTCCTATTCGGCATCTTCTTCCAGAAAAGCCCTGTCTCATCACAGTTGAAGACTTGCTGGGGGATATATCCTTTGGCTTCTATCAGTTTGGAAAAAGTTTTGAGGTAAATCCTCAGCTGCCTTCACATCCGAACTTGCTGCCTTACCATGCCTGACGATGGAGTGAATACCGGACCTTTTCCTGAAGTTATCAAACCAGCCTCTACTGGTTTTAAATGAGTCTTTCGATGCTTCGTCCATAGAAGTGCGCGGGGTCTGCTCCAGCAAATCACCGTAAATCACTCGCGCCTTCTCGCATATGATGCCCTGTGTTAATTTATCTCCTTTAAGCTGCTTCTCTGTCACCCACACCATCAGTAGATTCTCCATCTTTTCATGGAGAGAGCTATGGAGCTTAGAAATTATTGTAATGCCCTTAGCTGGCGTTATATCCTTTATCAACTTCTTCTGTTTAAGCACAGTGCATATCGTTGAAGTACTACGCCCATATTGCCTCACCAAGTCAGCTACTCACACACCTTGCTCATATTTTTCTATAATTTCACACTTTAATTCAATAGACATCATCCTCTTCTGAGCACTGACCTTTCTACTCACTTTCTTCGGACCCATGGTTATAAAAAGAAATGTGATAAAGTATGTAAATGCACAAAAGATGCTTCGACAATGAGGTAAACAAGCACACTGACTGAGGCTTGGGAAACTGAGACGCTTGAGTCGCGGTAAACTGGTAGGTCGTGTGCAGCCAGCCGTTCTGAGTGATTACTTGTATCTCAAATGTTGCTCCTATTTCAAAGCAAAAAATCGCTCGCTTGACGGCTCTTATCTCAAAAATCTCGTATGTTAGGGCACTCGTATCTCCAGGTACCACTGTATCTTGTTGAGGATTTTAGCATCTATGTTCATCATGGATTTTGGCCTATGATTTTCTTTTTCTGTAAGGTCTTTATCTGGTTTTGGGATTAGGATAATACCGGACTCATAAAATGAGCTTGGAAGTCTCTCCTTGTCTTGAATGTTTTGGATGAGTTTGAGAACATGTATTAGTTCTTCTCTGAATGTTTGATAAAATGCATTGTGAAGCCATCCAATCCAGCACTTGTATTTGTTGAGAGGTTGTTTTTTCTTTTAATCCTCACCCAAGGATATTTTTTTTCTAGTGATTTTTTTTTTTTTTTTAGAAAAAGTAGGAGGGAGGGAGAGAGCAGAGTGAGTAAGGGAAGGAACAAAGGGAAGGAGGGAGGGAGATAAACATCAATGTGAGACACATAAACATCAAATGTTTTCCTCACACACACCCCCCTTAACAGGGACAGGGAGTGAACGTGCAACCCAGGTATGTGCCTTTGACTCATAATTGACCCATGACTCATTGGTGCATGGACCAGTATTCTAATCATTGACCCACAATGGCCAGTTTTTCATTTGTCTGTTGTTGTGGTTCTTTTTTACTGTTTTGTTTATTTCTGCTCTGATCTTTATTATTTCTTTTATTCTCCTCATTTTGTGGTGTCTTTGTTTTTCTTTTGCTAGTTCCTCTAAGTGTAAAGTTAGATTACGTATTTGAGATTTTTCTTTTTTCTTGAGGTAGGCCTGTAATGTTATGAATTTCCCCCTTAGTACTGCTTATGCTGTGTCCCATAGAGTTAGACTCATTGTGCTCTCATTTGTATCAGTTATCATTTGATTTTTTTTCTTAATCTCATTATTTAATAACATGTTATTTAAACTCCAAGACTATGTGTGTTTCACATTTTTTCTGTTTCCTTTTCTGTTTTGTTTTTTTAATCTATAGTTATTTTATTGTGTCCAAATAAATGTGTTTTATATTTATTAACCACATTTAATATACATTAAGTATATTGATGGTTTGCAACTATCACCACCATCTATCTTCAGATTTCTTTTTCTTTACATTGTTTTTTATTTCTTTTGTTATTTAGTTTATTGGGGTGAACTTGGCTTTAGGTATGTACAATTCTGTAATAGAGCACCTCTATATCAGTTTTTTTTCTTGTTACTGATTTCTAATTTTATACCATTATAGTCAGAAAAGATTCTTGATATTATTTCAATCTTCTTAAATTTACTGAAACTGTTTTTGTGCCCTAACATGTGGTCTATCCTAGAAAATGTTGCCTGTGTACTTAATAAGAATTTCTGTTCTACTTCTTCAGGGTGAAATGCTCTGAAGATACCAATTAAATGCATTTGATCTAGTGTGTTATTTAAGGCTACAGTTTCCTTTCTGATTATGTGTGTGGACAATCCATCCATTGATACTAGTGGGGTGTTAAAATTCCCCACTTTGACTGTATTATTGTTGAACTCTTCATTTATGTACATCATGATTTGATTTACACATTTAGGTACTCCTATGTTGGGAAAATACACATTTGCAAAGGTTACATCCTCTTGATGGATTGCTCCCTTTATCATTATGTGGTTTACTTCTTTATCCCCTAATATAGCCTTTGTTTTAAAGTCTATTTTGGCAGCTATAGGTATTACCTTCCCAGCTTTCTTTGCATTTGAATGAAATATCTTTTGCCATCTCCTTATTTTGTCCTGTATATCTTTCATTCTGAGGTAGGTCTCTTGTTGACAGCATATATATGGATCTTGTTTTCTTATTTACTCAGGTACCAAGTCTTCTGATTGCCCCGGTTAAGCCACTTACATTTAAAGTGATTATTCATAGGTATGTTTTATTCTTTTAACTCTGATTCTCTTTTTTTCTCCTTCTTGAAAGGTTTTGTATTAATAGTTTGGTGATAACAAACTCTGTTTTCTGTTTCTTGTCTGGGAAGCTATTTCTTTCTCTATCAATTTTAAATGACAGCCATGCTGGGTAAAGTAGTCTTGGTTGAAGGCCCTAGCTGTTCATTACTTTGAATATGTTGTGCCAATCCCTACTGGTATGTTTCTGTTGAGAAATAAGCTGTCAACCTGATAGAAGCTTTTTTGAAGGTAACTGACTATCTTTTTGTTGTTGTTGTTGCTTTTAAGATTTCCTGTGTTTAATCATTGCTATTTTAATTATGATGGGTCTTGTTGTAGGCCTTTTTGTGTTCTTCTCTTTGGGATTCTACAATTCCTGGACTTGAGTGTCTTTTCCTTCACCAGGCTAGGGAAGTGTTATTTCTTTTAACAGGTTGTAGTCCCTTAATCTTTCTTTTCTCCTTCTTGCACTCTTATAAAGTGGATGTTGTTATGTTTCATGTTGTCCCAAATGTCCCGTCACTCCACACAACTGGGTACTGGTTCAAGCCTCTCTGGCACCTAGGCTTGGAGTGTCCCAGGTGGTGGTGGCTGTGGTGAGCATAAAGTTTCATTCCAAGGATTTAAAACACTTATTTAAAACACTTAGAGGATTGGGGTTTCCCTGGGCCTTACTCTTTGAGGAAGCCAAGGACTCACTTTCCAAAAGGTGGGACTTGGCGAGCCCTTGGGTCCTGGCAGAAAACAGGAGAATGGAGAAGCTTTATAAAGTGGCCACCTGCGACCAAGAGCCTCAGTGAGACCAAAAGCGCCAGTGTGAGCTCCTTCCCTGTGCACAGCTGGTCCCCTGCCCTTCAGGTATGGGTTGTAGGTGTTCCTTGGACCTATATGAGTGCTGGCTGCTGTGCTGACAGGAGCAGCTGGGGACAGAGTTCCATCCAGACCCCAGCAGGGCCCTATGTCTATTAAGCCAAGCAGTGAGGGGTCCTGCTTCTGCAGAGCTTGAGTCTCAAACCAGGGGACAAGATGAATCTATTGTCCCCAGAAAGTTAACTACCTGTTCAACCAGGGTGTGTGTGAGGCAGGGGTGGGGGAAAGAGGAATGAGGGAGGGTGTAGAGGAGAGCTGAGGGAAGGGAATGAGCAGGGGCAGAACTTATTGCAGGCTCTGGAAATGTGTGTCTAGGAGGGAAGTCACCAGGTGAGCCCATATACAATTTGTTTATTCAGCAGAGACTTGAGTGCAAGGATGATTATTAAATTTTGTGTGGGTGGGTGATTGGGACTTTGGTTGGTTTGGTATCAGAAGAAATAAGAGCAAAAGACAATTGTCAGTCTTTTCTGTGAGCCCAGCAGTGGCCTCATTGGATCTTGGCTGGTAGGGCTGTCCTTAGGCTGTTTGGAACTGTTTTGAGATGGCAGCACTTCTCCCACCTGTGGGTTGAGGCTGGCATCCTTGCTGTCTAGCTGATTGGCAGTCCACTGGGCTTAGTGACAGGAATGATTTACACACAGCTCCCTTCCTCACTGGAGAGAATAGGTGACCTGTGGCTCTTATTGCTTGCACTAAGGTAATGTCAGGATGGGGCAGATCCTACATGTAAGTATTTCTCCTTCACAAATCATTGGAGTGAGTTAAGTAACACCTATTATGTGTTTTTGTTAACTTTTAAGGCAGAAAATACAGCCACGTTTTCATTCAATGTTTACAAGAGTTGATTTTTACCCAAAGAATATTAATTGGTATCAGTTGAAGTTTTTCACCTGCAAAGTTGTTGACTTTTAATAAAAGTGATATATAGGTCTCAACACATCTGTATTTTCTGAGCCTATAAAACAACCTTTTCATACCAATACAAAGAATATGCAATTGGTGTTTTAAAAAGATGCTAAGTTTACTATTTTGGTTTAAAGAACAGTTACTAGGAAATATTTAATAGTATGTACCAAAATGTTATAGGATAAGTTTTATAGAGACTGTATTATTTTTGAAATGAGTAGTATTATAAAAATGTGTTTACATTTTTTTGTGAAGTATTGCTAGCACAAAGGTTACCAAGGAAGAGTTTATTACTGCTAAGGTATTTAGGAAGAATGTAGAAATCTCAACCTACAATTATTGTTTTTTTTAAGATTTTGTAGAAACCTTAATTAAGATGTCTAATTTTACCCTCATTCCATAGATGTAGCTAGGAAACCCAGAAAGGTTAAGTGAAATCCCTAAGACCACAAAACTAAAATTAGTCACAGAGCCAGTGCTCCTACTTTTCCTGTCGACCTCTGTAGAGCCAGTTGAGGTTAGAACCATAGAGCTGTAACTTAGACCTTAATCCTTTAAAAATCTTTTATGCATAAATATGTCTTGATAATATTATTTAATTACTAGAGGCCTAATGCTCAAAATTATGCACATTGAAAGGAAATAATTAGATGGCATATGTTAATGTCACTATTCGCCCTTTCTCTATAATAGAAGTGTCAACCAAATTCATGATTGACAATGATAGATGGAAACACATGTGACTGGTGCAAGTGAGAGCTTTATATATTATACTGATAAACTTGCCTACTTAGATCTGTTTTCTGTTTTAGCTAAATGTTTTCAAGCCTATTGAAGCACACCAACCTTTCTTTCAGGATATTGTAGCAACAAAGCAGGAAATGTCAATACGAAGCAGATTATTATTGTAGATCATGCAGGGAGAACAAAGGGTGAAATATTTAACTACAGCATTATTTGACTATGGTCTGGGCAGTGAAAAAAGCCTGAAGTCATTTTTAAGTTCTACCATTTCTTACTTCTTATCGGTTGGTTCAAGTTTCTAAACATTCTAAATCTCCATTTTCTGGCTAATGAAAATAGGATTCCAAACGAGTCTCCTATCTACTATTCCAGGACTTCTGTGAGGATCAAATGAGATGAGGTATGTGAAAACACTTCAAAGACTTTTGGTTAAAGTGCAAAATGTTTGCACCTGGTTATAAAGCAAGTGGGATGAAAAAACTACAAGGAGGCTAGTTTCTAGGGAGAGGAAGCTGGGCATCGCTATGTGACATCATTACCTGGCGCCCACAGCCACCTTTTCAATGTAGGGCTGGCCTGTGGGCTTTGTGCCATCGGAGTCTCGGCATTGTTGGCTGTGATTTGGTGGGATGTCCCTTCAGGGTGGTGATTGGGCCTATGTCCCACTTGAGAAAAACCCAGTGTTGCTTTTGGACTCCAGGTCCACAGTGCCGTTTTTCTGTAATGGCAGCTGCAGTGCTGAGCATCTGCCCCCTATGGTTAGTGTGTGTGTCATAGCAACTAGTCTGTTTGGAGGATCAGAAACTTAGCACATTAGCCTTTAAATATATAGATTTTGCAATAAGAATGGCAAAATCTGTTTTAAAAGAAAATTTGCTGCAGCTCATGTCCAAAGTTTATCAAATCTGAACCTTTACTGTAGATATCAGCCATCCACTGAGGAATTCTCCAAATACAGACTGAGCTGCAGACTCTGAGGCATCCTGCCTAGGAGTGTCTCTTTAGGGGTCCTTACCCACCCCATCCCCTGCCACGCCTACAGCATCTGCCCTATTATTTTTTCCAAGCAGACCCAGCATCTCCAAAGCCCAGTGGTCCCATTCAAAGCTGTCTTTGATATCAGTTAGTCTTTCAAGGTAGGATTTGGCAAATGCCTTGAGTGGAGAAGGCAGGCAGATGTGGTGGCTACTTCTTCGTGGTTTCTGCCTCTGACATTCTGTTCCTCAAATGCCCAGCTGCTTGGACGCCTTGAATTTCAACTTCTGTCTCATCCTTAGTACCATGTAATGACCACTTCCTACTTGAACTTCATTTTTATGTGCTCTTCACTATAATCATACTTGGACAAGATGAATGGCCAATAAATATTATTTTTCCTTTTTAATAATTGTGGGAACCCCTTTCACATCCTGAGTGGTTCAGGGTTCAGGTTCAGAATTCAGGTTCTGAAGGAGGCTGCACACAAAATAAAGAGACTAGAAAAGTATTAATTTGACAATATTGGGGCCAGTTGGGATCCAACCACTAGGGGGAGGACTATGCCTCGGTCTGGCCTTGCTACCCATTTCCTTAAGGTTTGGGATCCACCCATAGAGGCAGGCAATCCAGTAATAGCCAGTCAGCAAAGATTTACATAAGATTGACAGGTGAAAGTTGGTTCAGTTACCACTGTCTCAACTAGATAGTGAGTGGATGGCTCTGACCTTTCAGAGCTTCCAAGGTTAACCAGCCTTCTGGGATCCTTGTTGACACCTCTCTACTAGTGGGGGCAATGGTCGGTTTCCGGCATGTCCCCTGTTTCTTTTCTTTAAAAAAAATCTTGCATCTGCAGACTAGAAATAAACATATAAGAACAAAAATGAGACAAGCAATAATAGTTATGTTGAGAGGCAAATGAATCAGACTGTAGTAAGTTTCTTTCTGGGCCAACAGTTCATTGAGTCACAATTTCAATGTCTAATAGTTTTGAGTTCCAATTTCAATGTCAAACAGTTCCTTATGTGTATATGTCACCAATGATAGATATTTCAGTTCTGGCTGGTGTACAAATGATGTCAGTGCAGGTCCAATTCTCTGGTTTGGTCCTGGGCAACCTGCAGTGATGCACAGCTGCTGACTGCTAGTATGGTAAGGGGTCATCAGTGTCTTCCATCTCTGGAGTGTTTCTCCTCTTGTCTTCATGGCTAGAGAAGTCCTATCAATTCCTCTCTGTTGCAGGAATTCACATGGTCTTGGAGTTGTTTTCTGAAAAATATACAAACATATTCTTGACCAAAAGTTATTAAATGAATCTTTTCTATGAATTTGACTTAGGATCCTTTTTATTTTTGCCCAAATGATTTTCCTTTGGCTTATTTTGACACCACATGTGTTTTTCATGGGTGTCTTGCTATTAGTATTACAATGAAAATTAATTTTCTAAAGTAAAAATTTTCTAGATATAATTTACTTACAGGATATTTTTTCTTACCTAATATTTTCCACTATCCCTCCATCCCCCTTTATTTGATTAATGCAGGCTTTTGGAAATTTTATAATGTAGTTTTATTATTATTATTATTTAAATCAAATACATTTATTTTTGTTCCCTTTAGCATGTGAGAAGTGGCAGTGACTTCAGCAGTAGGCCTGGTATCTTTACCCTGTTGAGAAGCCAGGATCTCAACATGACCATTCATATGTTTTCTCAGACAGTAAGTGGAAGTGGTGGTGGCCAACTCCAGTGCTATAACCTAGGGGGTGGGGTCAGCACCCGGCAAGGTTGCTAACTGCTTAATCTCCAGTCTATGGCTGGACTTCTGTTTGCCTCAGTAAAGGAATATCAGTCCTAGGACTTTTCCACATAATGCCTTGCTTCTGCAGTGGCCAAGGGTCAGGTCCTTGGGTTATCTTTGCATGGTACCCTAAGGCAGGTCCACTGGCTCTTGTTGTTCAAGAATTCCAAAAAGCTACCCTTGGAGGCCCTTGAGACAATGCAGGAAGCAGGGTGATGTTCAAATTGTGGCTGACAGAATCCCGCTCACACTGCCATCACAGAGGCTGACTGAGCAGTCACCCAAGGAGGAGGATCCCTGATGATTTCATTCCCATGGGGCAGGTGACTGGAAGGTAACAGCACCCGAGTAAGCCAGTGCCTTCCTTTGTCCACACCCAGTAATGACTTCCAGCTGTCCAAGCAGCCGTAGTTATAATGATTCCTAAAAACTCTGCCCTTGGCCTGCAGTCGACATTTCTTCCTTTTGATGTGCCTTTCAATACTAGTCTCACCTCGACTGATGAGAACAGCATGCCATACAGTTAGGACATGGAGACCAAGTGCCACAGAACTGCACAGGAACCAGAGGTAGACAAGACTCTTGTGAGTTATTCTTTCTCTGAAGGAGGTAGGTGGTGGGGTCTGGTGATAAGTCTCAATGGCAAGGTAAGCCTCCTGGAAAAGGTCCCAACTTCCATAGTTGTAATAGACACAACCCAGAGTCATGAAAAAGTAGAAAAAGTACCAATGGTTATAGTGGCCCACACAGTTGTTTAGCCAGGGACAGTGGTGATCCATCTTCAGCACACACCTATTGTAGACACTGCAGTGGTGTGTTCGGGCTGGCTTGGGATAGATGCACCTCTTGCAGATGAAGACTGTTGCAGTATTACTCCTGCCCTGAAGTGGATATCCAGGTGGAGTGGTGATGGCCTGGTAGTAATGGAAGACGATGAGGATCAGATTCCAGTGACTATAGAAGAAATGCCAGGAGAGTCATGGCACTGAGTAGGTTCAGAGGATGAGGGGTAGGACACACAGATAGGCGATGGCCATAATGGAGCTGGTCAGCACAATCACCAGTGCCACGAACACCACCCCACACCAGCGGATCCACCAGCCAATAGATGGGCTCAAAGGCAGCATTGACAGCGGTGTCACTGCCCCTGAAGGAGTTATAGAGCAGAGAGTGCAGGCAGACTTTGCCATAGTGCCAGTGCTGTACCAGGCCCCGGAGCAGAGGGGGGCAGCAGCACCTGGAGCCCAGGAGCAGAAGCAGGTGCAGCCAGAGGTGGGCAGGTCCCAGCAGCAGGTTCTGCTGACCCTGCATGGCTCCTGCCTCCTGCCAACTCTCCAATCAACCAAATGGAGCCCACAGCCTCTGCCCATTGCTACTCCTTCCAGCTCAGTGTCCCAGGCCCAAAGGGCTCAACCCAACCAACCATGCCCCACTGCCTGCAGGGTCAGCCTGCAGACCCAGACCTGCCACCAGCCCATCCATTTATAATGCAGACTTGATAACTTTAAATTTTAATTTTTTGCACAAAAATATGACTGCTTTAGATTCATTGCATGTTAGCAATTTTATCATGAGATGAACTACCAATAGAAATTTTAGTTAATACTTTAGGAACAGCTTTTTGTCCACTACAAATAGTCTTGAATATTCACTTATTTCAATTAGCCTATTTAAATTCATCTGAAAACCTGATTACTATTTTACTGTCAAATTTAATATTGTAACAACAATCTTAGTTTACCCTGAAAATATTTGTGGAAAAGATTATTTGCATTCTTAAATAGGCCCTGAGCATTCCTGGTGCTAGGCTGGATTTAGATATATGGCAGCTGCTGTCAGAGAAGTCTCTGTCTGTAACCTGGATCCCTATCTGAGCTGGGTGTGGGAAGCAAAGCAGCCATGGGGTCAGGGACCTCCCTCAGAAGGGGTGAGGGTTAAGGTCCCTGCAAAGTTGGGGGAGGGGGAGGGTCTAGGCTCCACCTCTGTTGACCCCCAAGTTCCCTCCTGATAGCCTCTCTGTGACTGTGCCTCTCTTCAGTGTCCCTTCCCTGAGTAATCTTACCCGGCTCTAGCTAACCAGCCATCCTTCAGGGCCAAGCAGGGTGATGTGAGGTGTGTGAATGCGGGAGAGGGGCAGTATACGCCCTGCAAGAGGTTCAGTTCTGTCTCCTTGGTAGCCTATGCCGCAGTGGCCTCCACGGCCAGCACATGCCTTGGGATCCTCTCGCCTGCTGGTGGAGCCCCGGCACTGATGACATATCTTGGGGAAGAGAGGGCCCAGCTCACACCATTGGGTGAGAGACAGATCTTGAAAATTATTTTGGAAGGAAATAAAGAGAGGTTTCCTTCAACTGTTGTAAGGATTCTAGAAGGCTTCAATCTCAGCATGAACAGAAAGCTCAGGCAACAGCTGTGGGCAATTGCATTGTGAGAAGAGGGTCCCTCTAGGCAAAAAAAGACAAGAGGGGCCAATATAGAATGCTCATGTGCCTTCCCAGGGGGCCCTCTACACAGTGGAAGGGATTAGATCCTTTCATTTGCCTTTTTTTTTATGCAACATATTAACTTTATTAAACAAAAGTAACAGGTCATTTGCTTTTTAAATTGCTGTCAAACATTCAAAGAACTAGTTTGTAAGTTTGTTTGGGATAATTGTACAAAACGCTGTTGTAATTCTAAAACAAAGAGTTGTGTGACCTTTGTCTCCAAGCACCAAAAGATGATTTTTTTATTGATTCCCAAGGATTTGAGGTACTGTTATAGTTAATGGGGTAACACAAATCTGGGGAAAATTATAATGACATTGTAGAATAACATCATGTAAGGATATTCTTAGCTCTAGGCCAACACAATTCAATTTTAAACTGGCTGTCAATTTCTCTTTGTAACTTTATATAAACTTTGTCAGGGGGCAAAAACACAAATTACTTACTTTAGTTCAAGAGACCAAATATATTGACTTTCAATTGGAATCCTTACAACATTTGAAGGAAATCCCTTTTTATTTCCTTCCAAAATAATTTTCAGGCTACAGGGAGTTTCATTTAAAAATCTTTGTCACATGAAACAATTTCTCTTAAGGTTATGGTGACACTAGTATGGATTAGATTTAATATTTTAATAACAATCCACAGTTTATCCAATAAGTACCAGTGAAAGGTATTTCAAAATTTTCAAATTTTTTCTTTTTATTAAGCTAGACTTTTATTTTTCAAGCGTATCCCCTTAGGCTAATTTGCATATATAGAGGGATCATGGGAAACCTTCAATAACTTTATTCAAAGGAAAGGGTTGGCCTTTATGGTTTCAGAATGGTGGCCCCAAGGGAGCAGCAAGCCATGTGGCCATCATGGCGGCTGTCTCATCCATTTTTTAAAAAGATAGACAGTCAAAATTATGTTGCAGACAAACAGAAATCTTACTAGAGGGTCCTGCTCTTTATTAGAATTATTTATAAAATATTGGCTTTTCATTTAGCTGAAAACCTTGATTATAATTTAAAGAGCTAATTTATTTAAGTAATTATAGTAGGATCTTAATTTAAAAAGCAAATCAAATTTAGTAAGTGTTTACATGATTCATAAGCTCAAATGTTGCCCCGCCTCTAGCTTAATTAAGAATGCAGGTGACTATGGGCTTTTTGTCATTTTAAATTCTGCTGTTGAATTTAAAAAATATATTTTGCTACTTATTTATGCCCTACTTAGAGGCCAAATCCTTCATAGCACTTAAAATATAGTTATTAATTTTTATTTGATAAAGCTTTCCATGCAATTTTAAGTGTGTTAGATCAGTTACATTTAAAATATTTCCTTTAGGATGAGAGAATAACTTCTTTAAATTATTCTGGGTGCCCTTAGAACTTGCCAAGAATCATCTCTCAATTACCACCTTGAAATTGTAAGTTGGGAAAAAACCACCAAACAGATATCTATATATGATTTAAATATTATAATACTTTTTTATAATTACCTTAAGATATTAATTAAACTGCAACTGGTTATTTCATTAAAAACATTTGTTGGGATCACTTCCTATTTAATTAGACCAATAAACAATATATTTTGAATTTCTAATTATCAGAGAAAACACATTTTATTTTCTCAAAAATAATTTTTTATACTTCAGGCATTTAATTGCAAAACCACATTTTCTCCCAATTTAATTTACCCTTTGAACTTGTAAAGCTGGAAAGTCAAATATTTAGTTCTTAGATTAATAACAGTTTTATATTTTTAAGAAAAATAGAAGACATAATGAATTAATAGTTTCAATTTTGTCCTCTAGTTTGTTTTTTTCATTGATTTTTATTTACTTTTTCCATTTTTTATTAAGATATTACATATGTACATCTTCCCATTGCCCCCATCAACCCACTTCCATACATGTTGTCAGCCCCAGTGTCTTGTGTCCATTGATTATGCTTATATGCATGCATACAAGTTCTTTGGTTGATCTCTTATCTCACCCACCTCTCCCTAACCTTCCTACTCTAATTTGACTGATGTTTCACTGCCTCTGTATCTATCTTTTTGTTAATCAGTTTATAATGTTGTATATTATCCAAAAATGAGTGAGATCATATGGTATTTTTCTTTCATTGACTGGCTTATTTCACTTAGCATAATGCTCTCCAGTTCCATTCAGGTTGCTACAAATGGTAAGAATTCCTTCTTTTTTATCGCAGCATAGTATTCCATTGTGTAGATGTATCATTTTTTCTGATCCACTCATCTGCTATGGGTGCCTAGGCTGTTTCCAAATCTTAGGTATTGTAAATTGTGCTGGTATGAACATAGGGGTGCATATATCCTTTCTGATAGGTGTGTCTAGTTTCTTAGGATATATTCCTCAGAGTGGGATTACTAGGTCAAATGTGAGTTTCATTTTTAGTTTTTTGAGGAAACTCCATACTGTTCTCCACAGTGGCTGCACCAGTCTGCACTCCCAACACTGTGCACGAGGGTTACTTTTTCTCTGCATCCTCACCAGCGCTTGCTTTTTTACTTATTGATGATAGCCATTCTGATATGTGTGAGATGGTATTACATTGTCATTTTGATTTGCATCTCTAGGATAATTAGTAACTTTGAGCATGTTTTCATGTGTCTCTTGGCCTTCCTTCTGTCTTCTTCTGAAAAGATTCTATTTAGGTCCATTGCCCATTTTTTTAATTGGATCATTTATTTTCTTTTTATTAAGTTATATAAGTTCCCTGTAGAGGTTGGAGATTAAACCTTTATCAGTGATAACATTTCCAAATATGCTCTCCCATACACTGTGCTTTCTTGTTGTTTTGTTGATGTTTTCTTTTGCTGTGCAAAAGCTTTTTATTTTGATGTAGTCTTATTTGTTTATTTTCTCTTTAGCTTCCATTGCCCTAAGAGTAGTATCAGTGAAGAAATTCCTTCGGCATATGTCTGAAATTTTGCTGCCTGTGGATTCCTATAGTATTTTTATGGTTTCCCATCTCATGCTTAAGTCCTGTATTCTTTTTTTTTGCATGTATCTGTCCAATTTTCCCAACACCATTTATTGAAGAGACTGTCTTGACTGTATTGTATGTTCATGCCTCCTTTGTCAAATGTTAACAGAGAATAGTGATTTGGGTCGATATCTAGATTCTCTCTTCTATTCTATTAGTCTATATGCCTGTTCTTGTGCCAGTATCAGGCTGTTTTGAGAACAGTGGCTTCTTAGTACAGCTTGAAATCTGGTATTGAGATCCCTCCTACTTTGTTCTTTCTCAGGATTGCTGTGGCTATTCTGGGTCTTTTTTTTTATTCCCAATGAATTTTTGGAGAGTTCTTTCTAGGTCTGTGAAATATGCCATTGGTATTTTAATGGGGAATTCATTGAATCTATAGATTGCTTTGGGTAGTATTGACATTTTAATGATGTTAATTCTACTAATCCATGAATATGGAATGCTCTTCCATTTGTTCACATCATCCTCTATCTCTTTTTTCAAAGCCTTGTAGTTTTCTAAGTAGAAGTCTTTTAATTCCTTAGTTAAATTTATTCCTAAGTATCTTAATTTTTCTGGTGAGATGGTAAATGGGATTGTTTTCTTAGTCTCTCTTTCTGTAAGTTAACTGTTGGTGAATAGAAATGCCATAGATTTCTTGCTGCTAAATTTTGTATCCTGCTACATTGCTGAATTCATTTATTAAGTCTAATAATTTTTAATGACATCTTTAGGGTTTTCTATGTACAGTATCATGTTATCTGAGAATAAGGACAGTTTTCCTTCTTCTTTTCCAATTTGGATGCCTTTTATTTCTTCTTCTTGTTTAAGCACAAGGGATAGTACTAGCAGTACTATGTGGACCAGGAGTGGTGAATGTTAGCATCCCTGTCTTGTTCTTGTTCTTAAGGGAAATTATTTTAGTTTTTGTCCATTGAGTTTGATGTTGACTGTGGGTTTGTCATATATGGCTTTTATGATGTTGAAGTATGATTCTTTTATTCCACCTTGCAGAGAGTTTTTATCAAATGCTTTTTCTGCATCAATTGATATGACTATGTGGATTTTAGCTCTCAATTTGTTTATATGATGTATTACATTTATTGATTTGCAGATATTGTACCATCCTTGCATCCCTGGGAAAAATCCTACTTGGTCATGGTGTATGATCTTTCTGATGTACTTCTGGATCCAATTTACTAGAATTTTGTTGAGGAATTTAGCATCTATGTTCATGAGGGCATTGGTTTGCAATTATCTTTCATTGTGTTCTCTTTATCTGGTTTGTATGTTAGGTTGATGCTGGCTTCATAGAATGAGATTGGAAGTGTTTCTTCCTCTTGAATTTTTTGGAATAATCTGAGGAGGATAAATTTTAGTTCTTCCTTGAATGTTTGGTAAACTCCCCTGTGTAGCGGTCTTGTCCCAGGCTTTTGTTTGCTGGAAGCTTTTTAAAGACTCCTTCAATTTCTTCCAGCTATTAGCCTATTGAGATTTTTAGATTCTTCCTGATTGTGTTTTGGAACATTCTATTTTTCGAGGAATATATCTATTTCCTCCAGGTTGTCTAGTTTATTGGAATAAAGTGGTTCATAATATTTTTAATAATCCTTTTTATTTCTTTTGGGTCTGTTGTTATTTCTCCCTGATCATTTCTGATTTTGTTTATTTGGGTTCTCTCTCTTTGCTTCTTGGTGAGCCTGGCTAGAGGTTCATCAATTTTGTTTATCCTTCTAAGGACCTTTTGTATTGCTTATTTGGTTTCTATATCGTTTATCTCAGGTCTGATCTTTATTATTTCTTTCCTTCTGCTTACACTGGGCTTTTCTTGTTGTTCTCATTCGAACTCTTTGAATTGTAGGGTTAGATCACTGATTACCATTGTTTCTTTTTTTTTCAGTAAGCTTGGAGAACTGTGAACTTCCCTCTCAAGACTGCATTCCCTGTGTCCCCTAGATTTTTTGGATTGTTGTGTTTTCATCATCATTTGTTGCCATGATGTTTTTTATTTCTTCTTTGGTCTCTCTGCTAACCAAGTCATTGTTTAATAGCATGCAATTTAGTCTCCATGTGATTGATTTTTTTGACTGTTTTTATTGTAGTTGATTTCCAGTTTTATGCCATTGTGATCTAAGAACATGCTTGATATGATTTCTATATTCTTGAATTTGAAGAGACTTTGCCTGTGTCCTAAAATGTGGTCTATACTTGATAATGTTCCATGAGCACTGGAGAAGAGTGCATATTCTGTATCTTTGGGGTGGAATGTTCTAAAGATGTCAATTAAGTCCAATTACATCTTTACAACATTCTACCCCAAAATCTAGCTTGTCATTTAGGATTGCTGTTTCTTTCCTGATTTTTTGTTTGTTTGATTAATCCAGTGGTGTCAGTGGGGTATTAAGTCCCCTACTATGAATGTATTGCTATCAATCTCTCCCTTGATATCTTCCAGAAGCTGTTTTATGTATTTGGGTGCTCCTGTATTAGGTGCATATATGTTTACCAGAGTTATATTTTCTTGTTGAATTGTTCCCTTTAGTATTATGTAGTAGCCTTCTTATCTCTTGTTATGGCTTTTATTTTGAGGTCTATTTTATCAGGTATAAATATTGCAACTCCAGCTTTTTTCTCATTTCTATTTGCCTGAAAAATGTTTTTCCATCTCTTTACTCTTAGTCTTTGTGAATCCTTTGTTCTGAGGTGGGTCTCTTGCAGTCAGCAAATATATAGATCATGTTTTCTTATCCATTCATCTACCCAACATCTTTTGATTGGTGCATTTAATCCATTTACGTTTAGTGCTATTATTGACAATTACTTGTTTGTTTTCACATTTTTCCTTAATATTTGTATTTCTTCTTGCCTTTGTCTTTACAGCAGTCCCTTCAGCATTTCTTCTATTTCTGGCTTGGTAGTGATAAACTCTCTTAGTCCTTTTTTGTCTGTGAAGTACCTGATTCCACCTTCAATTTTGAATAATAGCCTTGCTGGGTATAGTATTCTTGGGTTCACTCCCTTGCTTTGCATCACTTTGTAAATTTCATTGCATTCCTGTTGTGTTTCTGTTGAGAAATCCATTGATATTCTAATAGAAAAACCCTTGTAGCTAACTTTCTGTCTTTCTCTGGCAGCCTTTAGGATTCTTACTTTGTCAGTGGTCTTTGCCAATTTAATTATGATGTGTCTTGGTGTCAGTTTTTTAGGTTTCATCTTTTAGGGACTATATATACTTCTTGGACTTGCATGGTTTTTTTCTTGCCAGTATCAAGGAAGTTTTCTGTCATTATTTCTTCAAATAAATTTTCTATTCCTTGCTTCTCTTCCTCTCCTTCTGGTACCCGTATTATGTGAATATTGTTCTGTTGTGTGTTGTCCCCAAGACTCACCTTTTGCTTTTTATATCTTCTTTACAATTGCTGTTGTTTGTCTGTTTTTCCTACCTTATCTTCTAATCCGCTGATGAATTTCTCAGCCTTTTCCAGTCTACTGTTTAAACCTTCCATTGTGTTCTTTAATGCATCTATGTTGTTTTTCATCTCCTCTTGGTTTTTTTTCATGTTGGTGACATTCTCATTCACCTCCTTATAATTCTCATTGAGTTGCATGTATTTGTCATCCAGCCATTTAAACATCCTTATAACCATTACTCTGAATTCATTCTCTGTTAAGCTGCTAGTCTCAATCTTATTGAACTCCCTTTCTAGTGTTTCCTCTTTTTCTTTCCTTTGGAGGTTGCTTTTTGGTCTCCCGTGTCTTCCATTAATGTTTTAATTGTAGATCCAATTTCTTTGATACCCAGGTTCTTTTGGGAATGATGCTACTGGTGTAATCTCTCAGTTCTCCTGGGGTGGGTAACCTAATGTAACTCCCTACTTTCACTATTTGGGTTCTCTAAATGTAGGTCTGCAAGCTTGAGAGGCACAACTGTGGTGTCTAGAAGTCAGCAGCTATGGAGGGGCATGTCCCAATTTCTGTGTCTTCAACTCTTAGTTGAAATCACGCATCCCTAGCAGGGACTCACATTGATGGTGGGAACTCACAGGGGCACCCACAGTACATTTGCCTGCAAGACACACTGAAGCTCTCTAAAGGGCCCTGGTGTGTAGCTGCGTAATTGAGGTACCTGTGGGCAGATCACCAGGATGAGTGAATTCAAAATTTCTACTGCCTGGGTGGGGGAGGGTGGTAGTGTGCCCCTGTTTGTCCCAGATCACACCCAGGGAAAGGTCATAATGGCTCCCACTAGTGCCCAGTAGGTAGACAGGCTTAGGGTGCCTGCCTGTTGGAAATTCAAATCTGTGGAGGTACGTTTGCTGACACAAAGCTCTGAAGCACTCTGAGAGGTCCTGACACTGAAGTTGAGCAGCTGGGGTGAATGTGGGCAGTTATTCAAAAAAAGGGAGTTCAGAATTTCTAGAGCAGCACTGTTGAAATTTCCTTATTTGTACAGAATCACACCTATCAGGGCCAAAGCAGCTATCCAGAGGACCCTGTGAATATGTAGTTCAGGATGCCTACCCTTTTGAAATGTATGCATCTGTGGTGGTGAGTTTGCTGGCACACAGCTCTGATGCATTGTGAGGGGTCCTGGCACTGAAGTTACCCTGCTGAGATGTCTGTGCAGGTGTCCAGGATGAGTGAATTCACAATTTCTACTGCTAGGGGCAGTGTATCCCTATTTGTCCAAGATCACACCTAGCCAGGACTCACAGCAGCTCCCACAAGCACCCACTGGGTAGATGGGCTCAGGGTACTTGCCCGTTGGAAGTGTGCACCCAGACCAGTGGTGTTATGCCCAGAGTTCGAGGTCCTCAATAATCCACCACTAAGGAGCTTTTTCCGATGCAAAAGCAGAGTCTTTTATTCAAACCCAGGTTTTGGATCTCAGCCTCTTTCTGGCGCAGCAGCGAGGTGAGAGAGCGAGCCAGGCGGGAACAATGAGTTTTATGGGGTAGGATAATTAGGGGGCTTAGGAAAGTGATGAGGGTTACAGAGATTGGTCACTTGAATTAGGGTCTTTCTGTGGTTTAGTCTTATTAGGACACTCACTGTGTTCCTAGAGCTTCATTGGTCCATTTGGGGGTGGGGGTCGAGGAATTTAAGACATTGCTGGCACACCTGTGGCCACTCCCAGAAAAGGGAGGGGATTTAGGCAGGGGTCCCACCCCTATAGGACAAGACGGAGGGGAGTTCATTTCCTTTCACTCCCCCCTTGTCTTGGGACACACGTCTCAACCCTGAGACGGGATGCATTTCTGCCTCTTCTTCTGTTGCTAGAGGCTGGTACTGGGCTTGTAACCATTAATTGGACTACTCATATGCATTCCTTGACAAATTGGACCAGTTTGTTAATAATACAAGGACCGAAAGTTAACAGCATTAAGGGGATTATAACGGGTCCAATGAGGGTGGAAATAAGAGTAGTTAAACATGGGGACCAATTAAACAGTGATTCATACCAAGACTGAGACCGTTCCCTTCTAGCCTACGCTTCTGCTATCCCTCTCTTACGAGGGCCATGGATTTCTTGACAACTCTGAAGCAGTGAAGTCTGACTCTGGATCAGGTTCCCTGAGGTGGGTGGACCCAGGTCACGACGCAGTCTACCTTGAGGGCGGTGAAGGTCGTCAGCACTAAAATGTAGGAACCCTTCCAACCTGGCTCAAGGGTCTCCCGGCGATGTCTCTTGACATAGACCCAGTCCCCGGGCTTATGCTGATGAGGAGTCGGGGCTCCTCATGGCATGCAGGCGCGGCCAAATGTCCTCATGCGCCCTCTGGAGCCCTCTCAAGGAAAGAAACAGTTCTTGACTTTCAAATTCTACAAGAAATTTGTCTTTAAGATTAGGGATAATAGGGGGTGGCCAGCCGAACATGATTTCATAAGGAGTAAAACCCAGGGTGTAGGGGGGAGTTCCTAACCCGATTAAGGGCATATGGAAGGAGAGCTACCCAGTCGCCGCCAGTCTCCATGGTCAATTTGGTAAGGGTCTCTTAGAGTTCTATTTATTCTTTCTACATGCCCTGAACTTTGGGGCCTATAAACACAATGTAATTTCCAATTTGCCCCAATGGCTTTGGCCACTGCCTGTGTTACCTGCGAGACAAAGGCTGATCCATTTTCTGACCCTATCACAGTGGGAAAAACGTACCTGGGCAAGATGTCTTCCAGCAGCCTCTTAGCTACCATCTGAAGCTGTTTCATGCTTAGTTGGGTATGCTCCTACCCATCCAGAGAAGGTATCTATAAATACTAAAAGATATTTATAGCCATACTTTCCTGGTTTAATTTCAGTGAAGTCGACCTCCCATTGTGCTCCAGACTTGGTTCCTCTGAGCCGGGTTCCTTTTTCACTTGGCCTGGTTTTCAAGTTTGTGAGTTGACAGGTCTTGCAGGTGGATACAACCTGTTCTATTTTGATGTCCTGTTGGTGGGTCTTAATTCTGCCGTGTCAGATTAATTCCTTTAATTTGCGTGCTCCCAGGTGAATGGACCAGTGCATGCATTCTAACACTGTAACCCAAGCCAGTCATGTAGTATGAGCTCCTTGTTTGGTGTGTACCACCATCCTTTAATTTCCTGGATGTGGGGAAGCCTCCTGATCTGCTGCAGCTCTTCCTGAGAATACACAGGCTGATCTGGCAAGACTAGGTCTGCTAGTTTTAAGGCCATGGTAGGGACCAAAGTGAAGGCTGCTGCTTTGGCTGCCTGATCAGCCTTTTGGTTACTTCTTGCCACTGGGTCATCTGCTTTCTGGTGCCCTTGGCAGTGGATAATGGCTAGCTTAGCTGGGAGCCACAAAGCTGCAAGCAGGTCAGGAATTTCCTATTTATTCTTTATTGTCCATCCCTTTGCTATCAATAGCCCTCTCTCCTGATAGATCGCCCCGTGAACATGAGCTGTATCAAATGCGTAATGGCTATCTGTGTAGATGTTAAGCCATCTCCCAGCCCCCAGAGTCAGTGCCCTGGTGAGTGCAATGAGTTCTCGCTGAGCTGATGTCCCAGGGGGCAGAGCCTCCGCCCATACAGTGTCCTTGTCAGTGACCACTGCTGCACCTGCATACCTGCACCCATCTCGCATGAAGCTACTTCCATCCATGAACCAGGTGGCCTCTGCATCAGGGAGGGGCCGGTCAGTCAAGTCTTCCTGGAGTCCATGCACCCACTCTGGAATTCCCACACAGTCATGTAGCGGGGCATATAGGTCAGGGTCAGGCAGCAGGGTAGCGGGGTTAAGGGCCACACTTGGATGGAAACACACTTCTCTCTTGGCATATTTGAGCTTTCTTTGCGGAGGCCCGATACCCTAAGGTCCCCAGGGTGGCCAACAGGTCTCTAATCCCCTGCTCGTAGTCTTCGGCGGTATCGGCAGCAATCAAGATGTCATCTCTGTACTAAAGGAGGGTGAGAGTGGGGTGCTCTCTCCTGTATTCACCGAGGTCATTGTGCAGTGCCTCGTCGAATATGGTAGGCGAATTCTTGAATCCTTGGGGCAGTCGCGTCCAGGTTAGTTGTCCACTGTATCCTTCCTCCAGGTCATGCCATTAGAAGGCAAACAGGGGTTGGCTTTGAGGCACTAGCAGCAGGCTGAAGAAGGCATCCTTCAAGTCTAATACAGTATACCAGACTCTAGAGGGTGTCAAGGAACTTAGGAGAGTGTATGGGTTAGGAACAGTTGGATGTATACCCATGGCTCTCTTATTTACTTCCCGGAGGTCTTGCACCAGTCGATAGTCATTGGTGTGAGGCTTTCTGACCAGGATAAGAGGGGCTGTTCCAGGCAGATTGACAGGGGACTAGTACCCCTGGACTTCGCAGTCTCCTGATGTGAGGCTAGATTCTCTTCCGGGCCTCCTGGGACATAGGATATTGCTTGACTCTTATTGGGCATTCTCCAGGCTTTAACTCCACCAGGATTGGGGCCCTGTGAGCAGTCAGTCCAACTCCCCCCATCTCTGCCCAAGCTGTGGGGAATTCTTGTAGCCACCTGTCCACAGTGCTTTCTACTGGGGGCACCCCCTGGTGGAGACGATACTCAACTCCAGTCTCAGAGTCAGAACCTGCATGGTGTGGCCTTTACCATCAGTGATCTGGGGCCCCCCTTGTCTGAAAGTTATTTGGGCTCCAATCTTGGTTAGCAAGTCCCATCCTAGTAGGGGGTAGGAGCATTCCGGTATTACCATAAATGAATGGGATACCCAGCCCATACCTAGATCTACTGTTCTTCGGGTAGTCCATGAATACTGACCCATGCCAGTTGTCCCTTGCACCCAGGATTTCTTGTTGGCTAGCTCCCCCTGCGGTGTGCCGAGAACTGAATGTTGTGCTCCGATGTCAGCAAGGAAGGCAACAGGGCTCCCCTCCACTCTAAGAGTTACCCTGGGCTAGGGGAGGGGGTCCGAACTCTGACACCCCTAATAGCTCAGTTCTTCCAGCTCTAGGACTCGGTCAGTCTTGCCTCCCTTCCCACCGGCCTTCTTTGGATATTCTTGGGCCCAATGCCCTATCTCCTTGCAATAAATACACTGATTCCATTGCAGCTTCTTTTTCCAACCCCTGACGGCCTCCTTACCTTCTTCTTGGTCATCTGCAAGCTGGCGAAGGCGGCGGGTCCGCTCCTCAGGGGATTCTGTGGTAGTGGCTAGCAGAATCTTGGCCAGGTTTTGGGTCTGATTGTCACTGGCAGCTGCCATGGCAAGGCTTGCCTATCTTGAGGGAACTCCCAGTTATTGTACACTTTCTCGACCACTTCCAGCAAGTCCCAAAGACTCTTTTCTCCAAATCTATCTATTTTTTGCAGTTTCTGTCTGATGTCTGCAGCTGACTGGTTTATAAAACTCATGACTACAGCTGCCTTATTCTCAGGGGCTTCTGGGTCCATGGGGGTGTAAGTGCGGCATGCCTCCATGAAACGTTCTAAGAAAGCAGCTAGAGGCTCATCCCTTTCCTGCTGTATGTTCCCTACCTTGGTCAAATTGGTAGGCTTTCTAGCAGCCATGCGGAGACCCCCCCCACCCCCCGCCATTAGAGTCTGGCGGTAGACCCGGAGCCTCTCCTTACCTTCTGCCATGTTGAAGTCCCATTCAGGTCTAGTCAGGGGAAAGGAGGTGTCTATCTGAGCCTGGTTGGTGCAAGGGTTCCCCTCGACGCCTGGGACTAGTTCCAGGCCTCATTGAGAATCCTCTCCCTCTCCTCAGTGGTGAATAGGAGCTGCAAAAGCTGCTGACAGGTAGGCTGATGGGTGAAAAGAACAGAATCTAACAAATCAATAAGCCCTCCAGCTTCTCAGAAAAGTTAGGATTCTGAGCTTTCCAATTATAGAGATCACTAGTGGTGAAAGGCCAGTAGTGATGGGGCTGATTCCCCTCCCCCCTGTACTCTGACCAACCACCAGTGATGGTAGGGTATGGGCCTGTATTATTTGATTTCCTTACAACATTTCCCCTTTCTTTCTTATTACATACACAATCCTTTATTAGATTTTCACTTCCAAATTAGCCTTTAAACCTTTTTTTTCCCCTATGTCCTTTAAAAATGCATAACCATGTCTCAGACTTTCTACTCAATATTCCTTATTCTTTGAAACCTTAATCCTTTATGATTCCTAACAAGTAAACAGCCAGAATTTCTGAGCTTAAAGTTCCTTTGCTGGATATTCCACCACTGCTCAAGAAGTATCCAGTAACCCCACCCTGGCAGATTGGGCAATGAGATTTCCTTTATGTGTATTAGAAGGGTTAAAAAGAAGAAAATGGGGCAGAAGAAGATCCATTGTGTTTTGTCCTACAAAGAGGGTGTAGCCAGCAAAATCAATCCAACATCCTTCTTCCTGTTCCCCAGTCCAGTTGCTTGTCTCCCTTTCCTATTGTGAGTCTGAGGAAGACAATTTCTACAGAGGGGAGAAACAGAAAAGTGGGAGTTTCAAAGAAAAGTATAGACGATCGCTGTAGTAATGCTCCCTTTTGAAGCCTGAAGTCCAACCTGTGGAGAAAAATGACTCTTAGTCAGCCTGGAAAGATAAGGGTGTGTAGGGAGATTTCTTGTGAACTGGAAGCCTGGATGGCCACCTGAAAGAAAAGATCTTTTATCCAGTTACAGTTGCTAAAATAAAATAGCACATTAATAACTCCAGCCTTAGTTCAACCTTAGATGGC
This sequence comes from Lasiurus cinereus, assembly GCA_011751065.1. NCBI lineage: Eukaryota > Metazoa > Chordata > Mammalia > Chiroptera > Vespertilionidae > Lasiurus > Lasiurus cinereus. The sequence continues at coordinate 20,220,761 of JAAGEH010000041.1, read as the reverse complement.
TCACGTTGGACTATGATGTCACAGGCAGGGACAGGGCCTGTAGTCTCTCTGCCCTGCAGAGCTGTAAGCCCTTTCCCTGGAAGTCTCCAACCACCAAAAGAAATAAGAAAGCCATAAATAAAAATTCTTTGTTCTTTGAAATGTCACAAATTCATGCCTAGGACTTTAAAATTTAATATAGCAAATTCACAAATCAGAACAAAATGAAACCATTACTTATACAAAATTAGAGAGAAATTTTTTATTAGCTAAATGGGCTGACTCCCTCTCTGACAGAGAGCAAAAACTCAGAAAAAGAATTCCAGCAGCTGCTAAAGACTTTTGCACTCTGTCACAGCAGGTCCATCCCAAATCAAGTGAAATAGAAAGAGATAATTATCAACCAATGGCCACAGAATAAAACAGAGAAACACAGACCCAAACAAAGGGCCCCAAGAAAGTCTTCCAACTCTGTGGAAACAAAACTGATCAAACAGATAAGAACATCCAAAGCAGCTCTCTGAACCCGCGGAGACAAAACTGGACCCATTTCGTCCCAGAGGTTTGAGGGGATTCCACATCCCTCCTGTGAGGGGATTCCATGTCCCTCGTGAGGAAGCAGAGCATCCTCTGACCCCCCCCCCCCCCGCCCGAGATCCACTAGTGCGTCCACCTAGACCATTTCGGGCACTACAGACTTCAGAAGGGAGCTCGCACACAGAACAGAAACACACAGACACTTACCGCAGTCAGACGGACTCTCAGGATTGGGGTCCCTCGTGGGTATTTGGAATCCCAGACGAGCCCCCAAATGTTATGCCCAGAGTTCAGGGTCCCCAATAATCCACCACTAAGGAGCCTTTTCCAATGCAAAAGCAAAGAGTCTTTATTCAAACCCAGGTTTGGCTCTCAGCCTCTTTCTGGTGCAGCAGCGAGGCGAGAGAACGAGCCAGGCGGGAACAATGAGTTTTATGGGGTAGGATAATTAGGGGGCTTAGGAAAGTGATGAGGGTTACAGAGATTGGTCACTTGAATTAGGGTCTTTCTGTGGTTTAGCCTTATTAGCACCCTCGCTGTGTTCCTGGAGCTTCATTGGTCCATTTGGGTGAGAGTCAGGGAAATTAAGACATTGCTGGCACATCTGTGCCACTCCCAGAAAAGGGAAGAGATTTAGGCAGGGGTCCCACCCCTATAGGATAAGATGGAGGGGAGTTCATTTCCTTTCAGTGGTGCATTTGCCTGAACAGAATGCTGATACTCTTTGAGTAGCAGCCCTGGCACTAAAGTTAAACAGCTGGGGTGTATGTGGGCAGTTATTCAGGAGGAAGGAGTTCAGAGTTTCTACTGTGGGGCAGCACACCATTGTACAGAATCACACCCAGCAGGGGCTAAAGCAATTCCCCAGAGGACCCTGTGAATATATGGGCTCAGGGTGCTTTCCTTTGTCTGTGATGGTAAGTTTGCCTGTGCAGAGCTCTGACACACTCTGAGGGGCCCTGGCCCTGAGATTGCACTGCTGGAGTGTCTGTGGGCAGTTGAAGGAGTTCAGAATTTTTACTGCGGGGCTGCGCCCCCTTTTCTGTACAAAATCACACCCATGGGTGCTCCCAGTGACTCCCAGGCATGGCCTAGGGAGTGGAGTGCCCTGGATGCCTGCAAATGCTGGAAACATGTGAATGTTTTGTCTGGAGTTATGCTGTTGAGGATGAGGAGGTTGCACTTACTGCATGTTTGAAGGTGGAGGTCCCAAGATCAGCTGGTCTGTGGCTGGGGAAGCAGGATTTTGGCTGGAGTGGCTGCTGGGTTGCAGGGCAGTTTCAAGGCCTGTCTCTGTCCTCTAGATTTTTTATGAGGCAAATTTAAACCATACTTTTTATTTGCCAGTGGCTCTGGGAAACCAGGTCTGGTCTATTCAGATGTAAATTACCACATTTTTCAAAGATGGCTCATGACCAGAAACTGGTCTACCTGTCTTATTGTTCTGCTGGGTAGAGCAAACATGTAGCCATTTAAAGGCAAATTAACACTTTCTTTAAAGATATCTGCTGGTGGGAAACTGAATAACCCTGTCTGCTGGGGGAAGTGTGTCTACCCCTTCCTCCATTAACAAAGGGTGTAGCTATTTTCCATCTGGGCTACTTAGATTTTTATAATTAATACATTATTTATCTATATTTCAACAATTTCTTGGAGAGTCTAGAGTCAATTCTAATTATTTTAAAGCATTTACTTTGGATAAATTCTGTAACAGACAAATTTACTTATTTTCTTAAAGGTCTTAAAAGTTAACTTTGACAGAGGGTCATTAGCATTTTAAAAACTATTCCTTATTATGGAAATGCCAATCCTGCTACAGCTAGAACTAGCTTGAATTTCTTTCCCTGGGTCATCTTCACCATTTTTCTTAGTAAAAAAAACAGTTCTGGGTTTTTCCTTTCTCCAGCTCTTGTAAAGAGATTCCAGCTTCAAACCCTATCTAATATGTCCAAAAATTGGACCGTGTGAGCATTTGTTTTTCAGCCGGGCTTATCTCCCCACTTGTACAGAAATTCCAGACATATTTCTAAATTTTTAAAACTTTTCCTGGGGAGAAAGGAAACTTTAAATTAGCATACTGGGATAGTGGCCTTCCATATTGGATTGACACATGTCTTCTTTCCCCCACATCCTGCTTGCTCTGAAGGAAGCATCAATAACAGATCTGGCTGCATTTCTTTTCATTCTTAATAGATAAAGACAGATCTTAAATTTTTTTTTCTTTGTCGCTTTCCAAAGTAATAACTAACACACAATTTGGCAAGATTTGCATTTCCCTGTGCGTTCTTCTATAATTTTTAAACAAAGCATTGAGTAATCTCATTGTAGGAGAGCAGATAGCCCTGACCTCTCCTGCCATCTTTGAATTTCTCCGTACCAGAGGCAGTTTTAGCAGTGGAGTTTCATTTCTTATTACAGATTTTAGATTCCAAATACAAACTAAGATTTTAATTTGAACAAGAAACCACATTATTTTATAAAATAATTCTTCCTCATTAGCCTGGCTGAAAAAGACATTCCCACCCTGCTTACAGATTACGATTCTGCAGCTGGTCCTGGGCTTTGCATGCTGTGAATTTGTCTCACTTTTTTCGTTGATCTTTTCCACACCTTTGTCGGTATATATTTTCTTACCTTTGCTCTAGGGGAAAATACCATCCCCTCCAGATGCCTCCCATTGCTGTTGGTACTTCCAGGGTTCAAGTAGCTCCAGGTCAGATAGCCAATTGTGGGAACCCCTTTCATGTCCCATGTGGTACAGTGTTCAGGTTCAGGGTTTGGGTTCTGGAGAAAGCCACACACAAATGAAAGAGGCTAGAAAAGTATTAATTTGGCAGTATTGGGACCAGGTGGGAGGCTACTTCTAAGGAGAGGACTATGCACCTCTCCAGCCTTGCTACCCCTTTTATTAAAGTCTGGGATCCACCCATAGAGGCAGGCAATTCCATTAATAGCCAATCAGCAAGGATTTACATAAGATTGACAAGTAAAAGTTGCTTCAGCTACCACTGTCTCAACTAGATACTGAGTGGAATGGCTCTGAGCTTTAAGAGCTCCCAAGGTTAACCAGCCTACTGTGTTCATTGTCCACACCTCCCTGGTAGTGGTGGCAGTGGTTGGTTTCTGACAAATAATCATCACTTGCTCTTGAAATCTGGGGTCAAAAAGTAGACTCGTGTTGTTTAGAAAAATGTGTGTTTGTGTGTGTGTGTGTGTGTGTGTGTGTGTGTGTGTGTATGGGGGGGAAGGACTTTGCTGTGTGGGTGTGCTAAAGAAGACTTAATGTACATTTGTTCTTATTCCATTTTGTACCCCTCAGAAAATTGAAAACAGGTTTTAAAAAATAATTTAAAAATGAAGGTATATTTAAAGTGCAAATTCTATATACATCATGGCCCATAGACAGTAAAAAATTACTTGAATAATGATTTAAAGAATTGTAAAGCTAAAGGTCTGAGAATACTTTTTGTCTTCGTGCTCTGACTGAAGGGGAAGAAGACATTCTTTGGCCTCCAATTGTGTCCCAAGTAGGAAATGACTGAGCTTGTGGGTAAGAAACTTCAAGGAATCACAGGTCTATCTCTGCACAGATGATGGGAAGTGCCTCTGGATTTGCTGCTGTGGATCCTAATCTTCTTAATAAGGAATTTTTGTTGGAAATAAGAGAAAGATACTTTCTACTTGGGAAGGGGGTAGTTATAGGAGATGATGTCACTGAGAACTGGAAGGAATCATGGCTCTTCATGGTATTCTTATCTATTCCTGATGCCTTCTCAGTCTCCTCCTATTCATAGCTGTGTGTCTCATTGCCAGTTAAGCTTTGTCACTCCCTACAGATTGCCTTTTCCTGCTTGTGCATCCACAGACCAGACACAGTCTCATTCAAGTGGCTGCCAAGACAACTGGATGGCAAATGCTGGTCCAATTACAGAAAGCACAGGGGCTCAATTCCCATCTTATTTGCCCCTTGAATAAAATTAGTGGATGCAAATCCTCAAAGGTTTTCCTTAAAATTGTTTTTGCTTGCAATTTAAAAAATAGTTTAGAAAATAATGTATATATACAAAAAAGTGAAAAATGAACATTTGATCAACTAAAAACTTGTCTTTGGCTAATTGTGCTTTAACAGGAAGAAACTTTTATAACCTGAATCTCTCACCTTCTCACCACAGGTAATCCATAACCCTTTCAGTTTTGTCATACTAATCCAAATAGCTTTTATTTCTTCCATCCTTTATGTGCTTCTTGCCTCAGAACCAGGAAACAAACACTGTTCTGACCACAGAGTCAGCAATAGAATAAACATAGGACATTATGCCTAGCCAGTATGACTCAGTGGTTGAGCGTTGTCCTATGAACCAAGAGGTCCTAGTTCAGTTCCCCATCTGGGCACATGCCCATGTTGGGGGCTTAAATTCCCAGTGGGAGACATGCAGAGGCAGCTTATCAACAATTCTCTCTCATCAATTCTCTCTCTCTCTCTCTCTCTCTCTCTCCCTTTCTCTATCAAATCAATAAAAAACATTTTAAAAAATAGGACATTATAATTCAAATAGATCTCTATTGCCTTTCCCCAGCCCAGGCATCTCAAGATGTTTATATCTGCTGTCACTTTCCCATCCCCCTACACATGCTGGAGTGGGATATAAAGAGGAGGGTAATAGCATTTGAATAAGAAGGAAGAATTGTCTATCCATGACTCCTCAGCAGAGACTGCAATACACAGCATATGGAGATCAATCAATAAATATTATTGAGCAAAGAGAGTCCTGGGGACTGAAATACACAAGGTAAATAATAAACTTGGGGTAAGGCTCAGAGTGGGATGGAAGAGGAGGAGAAGACTCTGCTTTATGGACTTAGAGTTTGAAATGTAGTACTCTTAGGACTGTTAAGTGACAGTTTAGAATACGTAGCACTTAGACATTCTCAACCACTTTCCTACAGTCACTCTCAAGGAGGAAGCTCTGACCCAACCTGAAGCCATGATCTGGTTACTTGGTGCCTCTTCAGGAGTTAATGAATGTTGGCCTTTATTAACCTAGTAAATTTCATTCTTTTAAAACTACACATTGAAGAAAATGTCCTTTCCATGTAACACTATGCATCATAAAGCACAGAGTACTGCCCTGTTCATCATCATTGTCTTCCAGCTACTTTGCAACTCTTTATAGGAGGGAGGCAATGTGTATGCCCCTGGCCAGTCATCACTTGACCTCCTCCCCACCCCATAGCACTCTTCCCTGGAACAAACAGTCCAGTTTGCAATTCAATGTGTTGCATTTGTAGTTTTTCTCAACATTTTTTGAGCCATAAAAATAAATCTGGTCTCTTTTGACTTTTCCTTTGAATCAGTGATTATTTCTGTCTGGTTCTTACATATCAGTTAAATGAATTTTTAACTGTGTTTGATCAGTGTGATACTCTTATTTTATCTCTTTCTCAAAATTATCTTTGAACATCTATTTTACAGGATAGCCTGTAAGTGTCTCATGCTTGATAATCATTTTTCTTTGGTTCATGAGTCAAGAATGCAATAAAAATCAGAGATTTTTTTTTAGATTTCTCTGACATTTAAAAAGGTTTATGTGTCAACTTCACTTCTCTGAAAGGCAAGTGTAGGGAGCAGTTATAGGGTTAAGCCTTGGACTGACCTGCTGGGAAAGCACCAAACAAATTCCAGCTTAGAGAGCACAGCCCTCTTAGCATAATTAAGCTTGATATTGTGACTGCTCCCTAGATCTTTCCTGAGTAGCTAATGGGCTATGGGAGTTGTAGCATGTGCTGTCAAAACAAATGAAACTTACAAGAAATTGTAAATTAATTTGTTTGCCTCTGACTATAAAATAAAGCATCAACTTGCAGTTGGATCTGTTCTGTAGTCTTAGTCACGCACAGAAGATCCACCTAGACCCAGCTTATGCTCCTTGTCTGTCTTTTCTTCATCCTTAGCCGGCCCTTGCTCAGGCTCATCAAACCCTTGGTTGTGCTGGTGAGGCACAAGTGGCACCCAATGTGGGGCTGAGTTCTGCCTAAGTGGCACTCAATGCGGACCTAAGTGTGAAGGAACTGCAAATGTCAGGTGAAAGGAGGCCCCAAGGTGTGCACATGCAGTAAGTAAGGTAGGGGTGTAGTACTAGATAGGTGTAAAACATAGGAAATTCAGGATCACAGGGAAAGAATGTATGTGTATCCATGTTTAAGGCTATGCTCCAAACAAGGGACTGTTCTGTTAGGTATGAACAGCTTTTTGAATTTTTGGATTTTGTGAGTAAAACCTGCCCATGGTTTTCTGAGGAAGAAAAGAGAAATATAGAGGCACGGGAGAAGGTAGGAAAACAATGTGGTGATCATTATATAGCTGAAGGTCCAGAGGAAATGCCTGCCTCTGTTACAGAGAACCAGAATAATCAAACAATGCCGGAGAGTTTTGAGTTATACTTTATTCACTGTGGTGGGCTTAGAGAAAATTAATTCAAATTCTAAGCAAAGCTACAAGCAGAACTTCCCTTTTTATTAAGGACCCAGCCTTATGTGCACTTAATGGTTATCTTGCTGCTGGCCTTGAAAACAACATATCTCTATCCAATTAAAAACGCACCTCATATGGCCTTGAAATTATGGGCATATATAGATAGTCTCTGGCTATACAGTCAGATAGCTGAGGTTATCTTACTCATTATTCAAGCAGGCTAAATCAGGCTAGAAAGCAAAGGGTTTTTTTTAGAATAAGAGGTCGGTTAAGAAAAACAGCAGAGAATTTCAAACAGTAGTTTTACAATAGAGGGGTTAGCCTTCTCACCTCTACTTTCAGTCTGTGGTCCCTGATTTGGGACTGCCTGGAGCCCACTCCAGAAGAGGAGTGAAGGAATGTGGCAGGGGAATCAAGACAGAAGGGGGAAGGTTGCCAAAGGCTTCCAACTCCACCATTGGTGCCTCTGCAGCCTCCTCTAGTCCCTGGGCTTCAACTTCTGTGTGTGAGCGCCCTCTGGACGATGGGCTTCATCCCAAATATGAGCAAGGATTGGAGGAAGCAAGGGAACAGTACCAGCACGTTTGAGATGATAGGGGTATGATACAAACATTTGGAGAGCTTATTGTTGCTCGTAAGCCTCTCTTTTTACCCCCTAAACAAGCAGAAAAAAGAATGGTGCCTTTATCTTTACTCCAGCAGACTCTTCATGAGGCCAGCAGGCAGAGGAAGATATATCAGGATTCAGTTTAGATCCTATATTCGAGCAGCCTGATCCTCAGACTCCAAGGCAAATGCTCCGTGGTCATCAAACTATAATAAAACTTTGAAGGAATTGAAGACTTCTTGTTCTATGTATAGACCGACTTCCCCCTTTGTGCTGGGGTTACTAGATACAATATCTGAGAAAGCTATGGCTCCTACTGACTGGAATACTGTCTCAAAGGCTTGTCTCTCACCTGGAGATTACTTATTATGGAAATCTAATTGGACAGAGCTTAATGCAGAGCAGGTTAACAGAACCAAGCTCATGAGGTACCCATTACAATTAATATGCTCATGGGCACTGGACCTTATGGGGCTTTGCAGGATCAGTTAGTCTACCCCATGCAAGCTTATCAGCAAATGTATGTGCCACCAAAGCCTGGAGGCAGCTGCCAACAAAAGGGAAAAGTCTTTAGACATAAGCAAAATCAGGCAAGACCCTGAGGAGCCATATCAGGATTTTGTGGCTCCCTTGTTCCAAGCCACAGCCAGGGATGTGGTTGACTCTGAGGCTGGAATGATACTAGTGAATCAATTAGCTGTTGTAAATGCAAATAGAGTATGTCAAGAGGCTTTCCATCCTTATAGGAAGAATGGTACTGTACATGATTTCATCTGTGTTTGTGCAATATTGGACCAGCCTGTGTTTAAGGAGCAGTATTAGCTACCACATTAGAGTTTGTTTGCTGGTCAGCAGAAAAGGAAAAGGGGATGGTTTAACTGTGGCAAGCTAGGGCATTTTGCTAAAGAATATAAATGCTGCAAATAGAAGTCAAAGGGCTGTGGAAATAAGCAGTCCGGGTTATGTCCAAGATGCAGGAAAGAAAAGCATTGGTTGAGTGAATGCTGCTGCAAGACTGATGTTGATGATAATTTAATACCCCCTAGACAGGCAAACTTCAAGCTGGGCCAGCCCCAACAAACAGTAGGGGCCTTATCCTTAACCCCACTACAGTCTTTCCAGCCAGCTCAGTCCTAAAACCAAGTGTTCAAAACCTCTAACATCACCTGGGAAGTGCAGGATTGGACCTCAGTCCCACCTCCTGATATGTACTAACCCCAGAGATGGTGCCTCAGGCCATTGCCACAGGACTGTATGGGACTAATTTCAGGAAGAAATAGTTTAACATTGAAAGGGTTTCAAGTAGTGCCCGGGGTGGTAAATCGGGACTATACTGGAGAAATTAAAGTAATGACCCAAACAATTAATACTATAATTCAGATCTTACCAGAAACAAGATAGGACAAATTTTCCTTCTGCCCTACTAGCCAGAAGGGCAGCCTTTAACCAGTGTGCCCCATGGTGCAGCGGGCTTTGGGTCCAGTGATGCAGTGTACTGGGCAAGATTAGTTAGGCAGGACCAGCCTGAATTAGAACTAAGCATTAATGGGAAGCCTTTTAAAGGGATTATAGATACTGAAGCTGATGAGTCAGTCATTGCTTTCAGACACTGGCTGCAGGCCTGGGCTTTAAACCCCACAGCTTTTGAATTGCAAGGAGTAGGGCATGTTACTCAACCCTTGCAGAGTGTGCAATGTCCTGACCCGCGGGTTAAGTCAACGAGGACCCTAGATGGGGAGTGGGGATGAAAGGGACAAGAGACACAAAGAATGGAGACAAGACAAAGTTCTGATCAAGTCTCATTTATTCAGGAGTAGATCGGGGTATTTATAGGGAGAAGGAGGAACTTAGCAAAAATTCCTAGCCCTTAAGGCGAAACACCTGGCCTAGCCATTAAGGCGAAACACCTGGCTTACGGGAAAGAGATAGTGTTTGGGGTAATAGAAACCCAGCCTGAGGTTAGTGCTAATGTGGCTGGAGCTTTCTACAAAATGGCTGTCAAGCACAACTAGTTTCCCACAGCGTAACTCTTTCGATGGGAAGATCCAGATGGAAATACAGGCTATTTACCACCTTACGTATTGCAACATTTCCCTGTTAATTTATGGGTTCGAGATATTATGGAACAGATGGAGATTTTAATAAGTCCCAGTTCCATTGTGATGTTTCAAATGCTTACTCAAGAATTTCACCCCCTAAGAGGAGTAGGAAAGAATCAGCAAGGGAGGCATTTATCTGTTCCAATGTCCACTCTAAAGGGGAGGCATGGATTAGGTCACCAGAATTTTCAAGAGGCCTTGATTATCTCTCCAACCCAGCATACAGCAGTTAAAATGACCTGGCTGGCAGATACCCCTATCTGGGTTGATCAATGGCCTCTATTAGGAGAGAAGTTAAAAGCTGCACAAGAATTGTTTCGAGTATAGCTTGAAGCAGGGCACGTTGAGCCCACTCAAAGTCCATGGAACATGCCCATATTTGTAATAAATAAAAAGTCTGGTCATTGGAGACTATTGCAAGATCTAAGAGCAATTAATAAAACCATGGAGATTATGGGTCCTCTTCAATCAGGGTTAGCATCCCCTACAGGTATCCCATTGAAATATCACTTACTGGTCTTAGATATTAAGGACTGTTTTTTACTGTTCCTCGCCATCATGAGGATTGCAAAAGATTTGCATTTAGTGTTTCTGCGATACATTTTAAGGAGTCCATAAAGAGGTATCAATGGAAAGCATGCCTATCTTATGTCAGGACTTTGTGGCTACAGCCATACATCCTATAAGGAAAAAATGCCCCGAGGTTTATATTATTCATTATATGGATGACATTCTCTTAACTCATAAAAATGAAACGCATCTAAATAATATCTATATAGATTTGCAGGATTCTCTGAATTTTGCTGAATTATGCATAGCACCTGAAAAAGTTTAAAGGACATTTTCTTTTTCTTATCTTGGCAGCATTATTGAGGGAAAAACAATAAAACCTCATAAAATTTAAATTCGGACTGACACTCTACTTACATTAAATGACTTCCAAAAATTATTAGGAAATATTAACTGGATTCAACCTGCTTTAAAATTAACCACTTATGACTTAAGTGCTATAGTTCATATACTAAGGGGAGATTCATCTCTGTCATCCTGATTGAGTTTTGGATGGTTATAATTTTCTAGGAATATGTCCGTTTCCTCCAGGTTGTCCAGTTTGTTGGAATAGAGTTGTTCATAGTATTTTTTAACATTGCTTTTATTTTGGTGGGGTCTGTTATTTTTCATCTTTCATTACTGATTTTGTTTATTTGAGTCCTCTCTCTTTGCTTCTTGGTGAGCCTGGCTTGAGATTCATCAATCTTGTTTATCCCCCTATCAAAGAACTAGCTCTTGTTTTTGTTGATCTTTTGAATTTTTTTTGTCTCTTTGTCGTTTATCTCAGCTCTGATCTTTATTATTTCCTTCCTTCTGCTTACACTGGGCTTTTATTGTTGCTCTCTTTTTAACTCTTTGAGTTGTAGGGTTAGATAGTTTATTACCATTGTTTCTTGTTTTTTGCAGTAGGCTTGTAGAGCTATGAACTTCCCTCTCAAGACTGCTTTCACTGTGTCCCATAGATTTTAAATTGTTGTGTTTTCATTGTCATTTGTTGCCATGATGTTCTTATTTCTTCCTGGATCTCCCTGGTAACCCAGTCATTGTTTAATAGCATGCTGTTTAGTCTCCAGGTGATTGATTTTTTTGGTTTGTTTTTATTGTAGTTGATTTCCAGTTTTATGCCACTGTGATTTGAGAAGATGCTTGATATGATTTCTATCTTCTTGAATTTTAAGAGATTTTGCCTATGACCCAACATATGGTCTATCTTTGAAAATGACCCATGTGCACATGAGAAAAATGTATATACTGTGGCTTTGGGGTGAAATATTCTGAAGATGTCAATTAATTCCATCTGTTTTTTTTGGTTATTTAGGGTTGATATTTCTTTGCTGATTTTTGTATAGAGGATTTGTCCAATGGTGATAGTGGGGTATTAAAGTCTCCTACTATGACTGTATTGCTGTCAATCTCTCCCTAGATATCTTTCAGGAGTATTTTATGTATTTGGGTGCTCTTGTTTTGGGGGAGTATTTATTTACCAGAGTTATATCTTCTTGCTGTATTGCTCCCTTTAGTATTATGATGTGGCCTTCCTTATCTCTTGTAATGTCCTTCACTTTGAAATCTAATTTGTCTGATATAAGTATTGCTACCCCTGTTCATTTGCATTTGCCTGAAAAACCTTTTCCCATCCCTTCACCCTCAGTCTGTGTGCAACTTTTTTTCTGAGATGCATTTCTTGTATAGACAACATATATATGGGTCCTGTTTTCTTATCCAAATTGTTACCCTATGTCTTTTGATTGGTGCATTTAAACCATTTACATTTAAAGTTATTATTGATAGGTGCTTATCTGTCAACATTTTTATTCTTTACCCCTGTGTTCCTTCTTTACTTCCTATTTCCTTTTTTTTTTTTTTTTTACAGCAGACCCATTAGCTTTCCTGGAATTGTTGGTTTGGTGGTAATAAAGTTTCTTAGTTTTTTTTTTTTTTTCATCTGTGAAGATCCTGATTTCTCCTTCAATTTTGATTGATAGCCTTGCTGGGTACAGTATTCTTGAATTCATACCCTTCCTTTGCATGACTTTGTATTTTTCATTCAATTCTCTTTTGGCTTGATGAGTTTCTGTTGAGAAATCAGCTGCTAGTCTGATGGGGTTTCCTTTGTAGGTAATTTTCTGTCTCTCTCTGGCTGCTTTTAACATTGTTACTTTGTTTTTGGTGTTTTCCAATTTATTGTAATGTATATTGGTGTCAGTCATTGAGGGTTCATTTTGCTTGAAACTCTGTGAGCACCTTGGATTTTTGTGGGTTTTTTCTTGCCTATATCAGGAAAGTTTTCTGTCATTATTTCTTCAAACAGCTGTCATTATTTCTTCAAACAGGTTTTCTATTCCTTGCTAAGTTTCTTCTCCTTCTGGAATCCTAATTATGCAGATGCTGTTTTGTTTTATGTTGTCCCAAAGTTCCCTTAGGTTCTCCTCCTGCTTTTTAATTTTTTTTTTCTAGAAACTGCTCTACTTAGGTCTTCTGGCTCATTGACATGCTCCTACACTTCTTCTAGTCTACTCTTGATGCTTTCTGTTGAGTTTTTTATAGCAGCAATATTATTTTTCATTTCTTCTTGCTTCTTTTTTATTTTCTCTTGGTTCTTACACATATTGTTGAATTTGGCTTCCATTCTTTTCAGCCACATTATGACCATTTCTCTGAATTCTTTCTCTGGCAGATTACTTGCCTCCATTTTGTTTACTTCCTTTGTTAGTGATGCCTGCTTTTCTTTCACGTGTGGACTGTTTCTTGTCTCCTCATCGTTTCTCTTCTCTAGGTGCCTGGTTATATAATTCTCTCTCTCTTGTATTGATTTAAATAAGGCACAAAATACAACACAACCAGGTACAATGCACAAGGCACTGAACAGAAATGTATTCACAATATCTACAACCCCAAATAAAGGTGACCACCAGAGAAAGGCAAATTAGAGGAGAGGAGAAAAAGAAGAGATGAGAAAAAACAAAGAAAGAAAGAAAGAAAGAAAGAAAGAAAGAAAGAAGTAAACAATTAAATTGGGGAAAGGAAAACAAGTAAGAGAGAAAAGAAAGAGATTACCAAAGAGGGGAACAAGATATATATAAGAGGAGAAAACTCCAATAGAACAACCACTAATCCCAACAAATGCCAGCAACAAGTACCTGGAGAAGAATACAAACTACAAACAACAACTAATATGAAGCAAGGTGAGGGAAAACAGAAGTAAACAAACAAAAAAAACAGCAAAACAAAACAAACAAAAAGAATAAGCAAAACAATCTCACAAAGAAGCTTAAAATATCAATACAATCAGTAATCAGGCAAACAACAACAGAAGGACAGAGAGAAAAACAATTTTATGGATATTGTAGACACAGAAGAGAAAGGTGTGTATGGACTTGGAGCAGGGGATTAGAAATTAGATATATAAGTACAGTGAAATTTTAACAGGGGGTAAAAAGAAAAAATACAGAAAATCTAAATCAGGAAAAGGGTAAGAGAAACAGTACAACAAAAGGACAAATGGTAGGAAGAGAGTAATTGCATAAAGGTAAAATTGAGAAAGAGTAAAATGATGCTAAAGGGAAGAAGAAAATAGAATGTAGAACCCAAATCCCAAAGTAAAATAAAGAGAAAATAAAATTATACTTTAAAAAAAGATAAAATAGTAGCAGTAATAATACTGAATCAAAATAATATGTAATGATTAAAAAGGTAAAATCAAGGAAAAAAGAAAAAAGTTTCTTAAATAAAAGATAAAAAATAAAAATAAAATACACAGTAATGAAGGTCATTCACTTCCTCTACTGTTCTCTTCGGCATGCCTATTTCCTAATCAGGACAGTATTGCAGCTCTCTATATTCCACTGCTCCTCAGTGTTGTAAGCCAGTCCTGATATTTAAGCAGGCAGTGTGTCTTAATTTCTTGCATTCCTTTATTTGTGTTTACACAAGAGTCAATTTGTGATTCAACCCTTGGGTGGCAGTGTTTCTGGATTGAACTGAGGGTATATAGGTCCTCTCTAGCCAGTGCTTAGATCCTGCTTTCCCTGTGGAATTCAATACTAGTTTGTGGGAATGGGTTGCTCCAGAGCTGGTTCTCTGATGGTTACTCCCCTCTCTGATCCCCAGGTTCCAGAAAAAACACTTTCCCCTACACTCTCTTAGAGTGTCCCCAACTGGGAGATCTTATGTATTGGGCTTAGTACTCCAAAGCAAGGGTTTAATAGAAAAAGAAAAAAGAAAAGGAGAAAGAAGCACCAGTCTACGTGTGTGAACTCTGAGGCTGCTCGCAAGACAGTGCAGTCTTTTTTTCTCCCTTGGGTCTAAGCAGCTGGAACACTTTTAAATTTTTTAGACTGTCCTTTTGCATCAGCTCAAAATGAGTCACATTTAAGAGTTCCTCTTTGTTAGCAGCTCTAAGGATCGATTCCCTTCCATAATCACGAATCATGCCAGCCACAACAGCCCCGGATTTTTCTAGGCACAGAATTTCCCAGTCCTCCATCTCTGGCCTGCACTTTCTCTCTCCTGCTGGGACTACAGATCTCACCTTATCCCAGGCAAAATCTGACCATTCCATGGTGGAGTGTAGAGCTCCTCTGAATCCACTTGTTTGCGCCTATTGGGGAATGGTGCTCTGGGGTTCGCAGCTGATCATTGGGTACCACAGTTGTAGATTTTCAGGCTTCTGGTAACATCCACTTTCCCCTTCAAGATGATTCGGTCTCCACATCCAAGCCAGTTGCTTCAGGAGGAAACCCAGCAGCAGTGGGGGCTGCCCAGTCAAGGGAGCCCTGTCCAGCATCTCCTGGAGTTTAGCTGTCACTCAATTCACCAACAAACACTTCCCGTGCAACCCTCAGCTGTTCTTTCTATCTGCTCTGGGACAAGGCTCAGGACACAAATGTCTATTCTGCCACTATTTTTTTGCTCCCTTCCATACTGACTATAACGTGCTGACACCAGGATTACAGGTAATATAATGACAAACCCTCCTTTATAACATCTATCAGTTCCCCTAGACCAGTGGTTCTCAACCTTCCTAATGCCACCATCCTTTAATACAGTTCCTCGTGTTGTGGTGACCTCCAACCATAAAATTATTTTCGTTGCTACTTCATAACTGTAATTTTGCTACTGTTAATGAATCGTAATGTATTTACATTACGATTCATTAACAGTAGCAAAATTACAGTTATGAAGTAGCAACGAAAATAATTTTATGTTTGGGGGTCTCCGCAACACGAGGAACTGTATTAAAGGGTCGTGGCATTAGGAAGATTGAGAACCACTGCCCTAGACTTTATCTCCCTTTTTCCTCCTTTCACTTAAATTCATCATATACTGATTCCCTGGGATTTTCCATTCTCTTCTATCAATTTCCTATTCCCCCCTAGTGATGCCTGCTAACTCTTCCCCAATACTTCTCTGCATCCTTCCCAGTCTCCTATCTGATGGTACATGATGATTCTCCAATATTGTCCAGCTTTATAAAAGTAAGAAAGCTCAGCAATATACATTTCTGTCAACTTCACTTTCCTAGCATGGACCCTTCTGGTCTCTCTCTGCTGCCTGCTAAGTCAGGATTGAAAATTGGATCTGGAAGAGAGGATCTCATTTGAGTGAGGTCCCTGCATCTGGACAAAGACTCATCCTTCAAGTAAAGAAAACAACAGTGACACATTCATCCCTATAATGTGAACAAATACCATGTAGCTTCAAAATTTAATACTTTAGAAAGGCTGATATGTCGGTTTTATGTATAATTAGTGAACCTGCTTCCCCTGCTATCCGAATCTCTGGCTGTAGGTTTTATGAATATAAAAATTAGAAAACCTTAATAAGTTAACACATATGGTCAATGGATTCCCTGTGATGTAGCCAGCCTTTGCCCAAGGTTACTGATACGGTGATATGCTTAACATTAGTACTTGGATTCATAATTAATTCATATAAGTAATCCACAGTTGGTATGATTAAAAATCTACAAATTATAAAAGGATATATTAATAATATACTTTACAAAAAATATACTTATTTAATATAAAACATTTAATAAAACAAGACCAAAGTGAAAAGCTCAGATGTTCTACATGATGATGAGCAATCCAGTGACCTAATAAAAAATTCTAGCTCTCGCCACTGACTTGGACAAAATGCCGAAACGTCCTGTGTTGAAGTTATTCTAGAGGGGCAGAATGTCAGTAAGCAATGCTGGGTGGATTAACCCACACTACTGAGCAAAGGAGGCATGGTAGCAAGGAGCCCAGGGTGGTCTCCTGTTACTGCCCAAAGGCCCCACTAGGTAGCGCTGCAGAGACAAAACTTTTTGGCTGGCCAGCCTGGCAGATCTGGCCCCAGGCTTGCATGTGGGTGAGGGGATAGCCTGGGGTAACCATGAGTCACAGTACCAGTTAGACTTTCTGGCTAGCCCTGCTGCCCTGCCCAGGTTCACCAGAGTCATTAGGGTGGAGGAGCTTTGGAGATCCAAACTAGCTGGTGTGGAGGCAGCCCCTTCCACTGGACCATTGCCTAGCAATCAGGATACCATCCTGTAGGCCCTCATATTTGGCCTGTGGGCTGGATCCTCTCACTCATCTGAGGGAGGAGCCAGAGCTGAAGCTAGTGAGGGGCAATGCTGGACCAGACCACCTTCTTCAATGTCACCAACGTGAGTGCCCTCCCGCTCACCTGCCCAGCACCTTCCACCTAAAAGCCCAATGAAACCACCCCTAGTTCCCAACCCCTGCCCAACTGGATGTAGTTTACAGCTTATCTGGCACTTCCCTGAACCTGGATTTGAAATGTCCCAGGTGGTGGTGGCTGTGGTGGGTGTGAAGGGTTCATTCTAAGGGTGAACTTGGGCTTGTCATGTAATTAAAACACTTGCAGGATTGGGGTTTCCCTGGGCCTTGCTCTGTAGGGGCAGCCAAGAAGTCACTTTTCCAAAGGGTGTGACTTGGTAAGTACCTGGGTCCTGGGAGAAAGCAGGAGAATTGCAAGCCCCACTAGGAGACAAAGATCCCCAGTGTGTGCTCTTTCCTTGTGCACAACTGGTCTCCAGCTGGTCCCCTGACATTCTGGTGCAGGTTGCACTTGCTCCCTGGACCTGGATGATTGGTGGCTACTGCGCTGACAGAGGGCAGCTAGGAACAGAGTTCCTAGCAGGTCCCCAAGTCTATTAAACCAGGCATTGAGGGGTCCTTCTTCTCCAGGGTTTGTGTCTCAAGCCAGGGAACAAGATGGATCTGTATTCTCTAGAAAGTTAACTACCTGTTCAAACAGGGTGTAGATATATTTGGGAGAAAGGGGCTGGGGGAAGGAGGTGCTTCTTACAGGTGGAGGGAAGAGACTGGGCAGGTACAGAGCTTATTCCAGGCCCTAGGAATGTGTGTCTGGAAGGGAAATCTTTCCGGGAGCTCATATACAATGTGATGTTTATTCAGCAGTGACTTGAGTGCAAGGATGATCATTAAATTTAAGTTGGGTGGTTGGTAGGGTGGTTGGGTTGTTGGTGGGTGGTTGGTTGTGTGGATGGGGGAGTGGTTGGGTAGGTGGTTGGGTGGGTGGTTGGTTGGTTTGTTTCAGAAGAAATAAGATGGAGAGACAATTGTCAGTCTTTACTGAGAGCCCAGCAGTGGCCTTATTGGCTGTTAGGGCTTGTCCTTCTCAGGCTGACTTTGGAATTGTTCTGAGAGAGATTGTAGCACTTGTTTCCCCTGTGGGCTGAGGCTTGCACCCTTAGTGAGAGCTTTATATATATATATATATATATACACACAGATGCCTGGTGCATGAAATTTGTGCACCAGAGGTGGGGGGTCACCTCAGCTCGGCCTGCACTCTCTCTAATCTGAGACCCCTCAGGACCTCTGGCTCCTAACTGTTCACCTACCTGCCAGCCTGATCCCCTAACTGCTCTCCCCTGCTGAACTGATCGCCTCTAACCTCCTCTGCCTTGGCCCTACCAACATGACTTTGTTGAGAATGATGTCTGGAAGATGTTCAGTCTAATTAGCATATTACCTTTTTACTAGTATAGATGCCACCTTGTCCTAAAAATGCAGGTTGTTCCCAGGTTTTCCTATCATGAAAGGGGGCCCAGCAGTAGCATCCTGGGTTCTGACCAGGGCTTATGTGCTTGTGCTTTATCTCAGCAGAAGTGATTCCTAGAAGAAGACTCTTGGATATACCTTACATTTCTATCAAATTTGCCAAATCATCCTCCAAAAATGTTGAACCACTTTAAACTCCAACCGGCAACCATGCTTGTACCCTCCTTTCCAATATCATTAATTTCTCTCTAGAAGCTTCCCTCCCTTCAGTCAAAATTGCTTAATACTTGAACCAAACTCAATGTTCAGCTGGGGACTTGATTTCCAGAGATAGAATTTTGGAGAAGGGAAAATAGTTTTCCTCTACTTTCTGAGTTCTTAGTGGAGGCCATTGTAATGAAAGATCACCAAGAGAAAAACAAAGTTCATTCACATGTACCTCGTGTATATTTGGGAGATCTCAGGGAAAAGAGGAAGGGAGATGTAGGCCTCTTAGAGAACAGTAAATGATTTTTAGGAAAGATGAATGGGGCTGTGGGGAAATAATTTGTAACAAAGTTTGTGTGTTATGTCAACTTCTACTCTCCTGTCCTATGACAGGAGTCAGTCGTCTCTGCCTGATGACACTTCTCCCATCAAGGGGACCTATGACATTTAAGCTCCTTTATGGGGGTCCAATTTTAGGCAGATCAGGACACTACAGTGATATTCTCTGCATGCATTTGTTGTTTTTCAAGCATCTACAGCTCAAGATCATTAACATAACAACACAGCATATGTTGGGGTGGCATGTTCTCTGACCTTTAGAATAAACCAAAAAAAAGCTTGTTTCCTCTCTTTGATGATTTGCCACAGGAGCATTATTCCCTGGAGACAGTATGCTGACCAGACCTTCCTGGGAGTGATCATAACATTACCCTGTGTTTGTAGAAAGTTGTAGGCCACATCACTAACTAATCCACAGGCAGTTTTCTCATCTTGTGGAAAGAGAGATAAAGTTATGACAGTTTATCTCCCTTTCCACAGGTTTCTTGTGGGTTTGTGTCTCCACTGCCTCCCTGGCAGCCCCAGCACCTCCACATTGGGCCTTGGGGCTGCTCAGTGCCAGGCCTTAGGGTTTGTGTCTCCAATGCACCCCTCTATCCCCAGCCCCAGCACAGCCATGGCGGGGCTTGGGGCTGCTCGGTGCCAGCCTCCTTGCTGGTTTGTGTTTCTGATCTGCCCCGGCAGCTCCAGTGCCATCTGGCTGCTATGAGCCTCACATCTTGGTTGGATTAATTTGCATACTCACTTCTATTGGCTGATAGTGTAGCAGAGTTATGGTCAATTTGCATTTTTCTCATTAGATAGGACTAGAGGCCCATTGCATGCAGATTTGTGCAAGAATAGGCCTTCCTTACCCTGGCTGCAGACACCACTTTTCCTCCAGCATACAGGATCCAGGTCTCTGCTCTGGACGCTGCCTTCTACCTTTGCTTTAGCCCAGTGGTTCTCAACCTTTCTATTGCCACGACCAGTTCCTCATGTTGTGGTGAATTATTTTGTTGCTACTTCATAACTGTAATTTTGCTACTGTTATGAATCATAATGTAAATATATGTGTTTTCTGATGGTCTTAGGTGACCCTGCTAGTAGTTTTCAACCTGTGAGTCACAATACATAGGTTGAGAACCACTGGTGTAGAGCCTAAGACCATTGAAAAAAACAGTTATTTACATGATGACTCATAACAGTAGATAAAATAGGTTCTAATGAGTCTCCTGTCTACCTACTCTAGGACTTCTGTGAGGATCAAATGAAGAATGTGAAAATGTTTCACAGACATTTGGTTAAAGTATAAAATATTTGCACCTGTTTATAAAGCAAGTGGGATGAAGAAACTCCAAGGAAGCTAGATGCGAGTAAGAAGAAGCCAGGTATCACTAGGTGATGTCATTATCTAGTACCCACAGCCACCATATTTAGGCTGGGCTGGGCTGTGGTCTTTTTGCCATGTGGTCTTGGCAGCACCAGCTGTGATTTGGTGGCATGTCACTCCAGGGTGGTGGTGAGGCCTAGGTCCCACTTGGGGGAAGCCAAATTTTGATTGTGGGTTTCAGGTCCATGGTGCCATTTCTCTATATTCGGTCAGTTCACATCATGGCAATTCCAGGTTTGAGTGTCTAACCCCAGTGGTTAGTATGCATCATAAAGTCTAGTCACACAATCAGACAATTATCATATTAGCCTTTTATATGTAGATACTAGAGGCCCAGTACACAGGATTCATGCACTATTGGGGAACATGGCTTGTGGGGATCAGCCAGCTATGGGAGCACCAATCATCCCTCAGCCAAGTGGCTCCAGTGGGAGCAGCCACTCATCTGGGTCAGCCAAGTGGCTGCTCCCACTGTGGGAGCACATTGACCACCAGGGACCAGTTTCTGCATTCAGTGTCTTTCCCCTGGTGGGTAGTGTGTGTCATAGTGACTGGTCGACCAGTTTTTCTGGTCATTCCACCGTTTGGTCACTGGTTAGGATTTTACAGTAAGAATGGCAAAAACCAAGAAAATTAGCTGTGGCTCATGTCTAAAGTTGATCAAATCTGAACCTTTAGTGTAGATATTAGCCTTTCAATGAGTTATACTTCAAATACAGCCTGAACTGTGGACCCTGAGGCATCCTGCCTAGAAGCCTTTCTTCATGGTTCCTGCCCTGGCCCCAGCCCTACCCCACCCACAGCCCCAGCCCCTGCCATGCCCTGTCCCCAGCGCTGCCTCATCCCTTGCGCTGGCTCCATTATTTTTTTCAAGTAGACCCAGCATCTCCAAAGTCCATTGTTCTCATTCAGAGGCTGTTAGAGTGCAAGAATGCCTTTTAAAGGATATTTCACAACCAAAAGCACTTTTTTAAAGGTTCTCAAAGACAAGTGGTCAATGAACATGGATGCAAAACACATTTTACACAAAAAAGTTAAATGTTCTTTGTAAAAGATTTTCTCTCATTAAAATAATATAGGATCAATAGTGGAAATTGAAAAAAAAAGTAGTATAAGGTAAAAGAAACCACTTCTCTCCACTATCCAAGGTTAACCACTGTCAACATTTCAAAGTATTTCCTTTTGTCTTTTATAAATTTATATCTAAATACATTTTTGAGGTGATACTATTTGCTCATTCATTCATTTTAATATAGTTTGTATTGATTTAGAGAGGAAAGAAGAAGGAGAGACAATAATATCAATGATGAGAAAGAATTGGTCAGCTGCATCTTACACACCTCCAACTAGGGGTAGAGCCCACAACCAGGGCATGTGCCCTGATGAGGACTCCATTCATGACTTCCTGGTTCATAGATCAATGCTCAACCACTGAGCACACTCACTTGCAATAACAGCAAAAACAGCTTTAAAAGAAAATTACCTGTGGCTCATGTCTAAAGTTTATCAAATTGGAAGCTTTACTGTAGATATCAGCCTTCCAATGTGGAATTCTTCAAATACAGCCTGAACTGTGGAATTCCTCAAGATGATACTATTTATTACATGTGTATCCTTATTGTTTTCTTTTAGTTATGGTGCATGCATTTCACTACATTTATAACCATTTTTTCCCTTTATTAAGGCAATGTTTATTTTTCCCAGCTTTATTGAGAAATAATTGATATATGCCACTGTATAAGTTTAAGGCAGACAGCACGATAGTTTGATTTCCATACATTGTGTAATGGTCACCACATTGGGTTTAGCTAACATCCATCAAAGATGTGACAAACCAAAATTGAAATCTCTAATGCAATCTGAGTTGTTGTTTTTTTTCTTCAGAGTCAAACCTCCAATCCTCACTATTGTAAAAATGTGCTATTTGCAAAAATGAGCTTATACTTGGAACTAAAGTGCAGGGTGTGGTGGGTCTGCAGGCTGGATCTCTACAGCCCTGGTCTCTTGCTCTTGACCCCTATGCCTGAGTAAAATGTCAAACCTTTGAGGAGTGACTCTCTGTTTCTCATCTTCAGTTAACCCCCTAAAAATGGGGATGTATTGATTTTGCTCACCAACATTAATTTTTCCATCATCCAGTCAAGTTGACAGGTAAAATGGAGCCATCTCTGGAAGGAGAGAGCATATGAAGACAAGGTATTATTTTTATCTTAATTTTGAATACCACTCTGCCAAGTACACAAAGAAAAATTGTTTATCCTTCCTGACCTTTAACAGAGCATAAGTATCTTTTCTGCAGTTGAGTTTTGTGGATGATTAAAAGACATGTGCTTCCAACGACAATTCTGCCTTTCTTCATTCTTGTCCCTGGGCAGCATCACTCCTGGGCACTGTTCCCAGGACCTAACCAGGTCACTGAAAAGTGAATCTGCTCTGTGTGTGTGTGTGTGTGTGTGTTTGTTGTTGTTTTTTTCTTTTCTTTTTTTATACTTCCATACAAATTTTTGTGATATTTGTTGTAGCTTTCTGAAATACATCATTGGACATTTTAATGAAGATAATTCTTTCTATCTGTAAACACCATATATGCTTTTACTTATTTGTATCTTCTTCAACTCCTTCCTTCTTTCCTTCCTTCCTTCCTTCCTTCCTTCCTTCCTTCCTTCCTTCCTTCCTTCCTTCCTTCCTTCTTTCCTTTCTTTCTTCCTTTCTTTTTTTATATGTATGAGTCCTCATCTTAATATATTTTTCCCTTTGTTTTTTGAGAAAGTGTGAAAGGGAGAGGGTGAGCAGAGAAGGAGGAAGCAAGGGAGGCAGGAAGAGAGTGAGAGACAGAGACAGAAAGAGAGAGAGAGAGAAACAATGATATGAGAGAGACACATTGATTGGTTGTTCCTTGCACTCACCCAAAGGTGGCCGGGGATCAAAAGTATAATCCAGGTATGTGCCTTTGACCGAAAATGGAACATTTGAACCTTTGTTGTGAGGCCTCACACTCTAACCACTTGGCAACACCAGCCAGAGCTTCATTGTTTCTTCGATGTCTTTTAATTTTTTGAGTACTGGTCTTTAACGTATTTGATTAAATGTAATTTTAGGTACTTTATTATTTTTACTGATGCAATTGTGAGATTTTTTTTCTTAGTTTTCTTTTTGAGAGTTCATTATTGCTGTATAAAAATTCAGCTAATTTCTGAATATTTATTCTTTTTTTAATTTTTTTAAAATTAAATCTTTATTATTCAGATTATTACATTTGTTTCTCTTTTTCCCCTCCATAGCTCCCCTCCATCCACCCATCTCCCACCCTTCCCCCTCTACCCTTACCTCCCTCCCATTGACATCATCCACAGGTGTATGATTTTTGTCCAGTCTCTCCCTCTACACCCTTTACCCCTTTCCCCCTGAGAATTATCAGTCCACTCCCTTTCTGTGCTCCTGATTCTATTATATTCACCAGTTTATTCTGTTGACCAAATTTTTAATTCACTTAATTTTTCGATTCACTTGTTGATAGATATGTATTAGTTGTTCATAATTTTTTGGCTTTTACCTTTTCTTCTTCCTCTTCTAAAAGAGTACCTTTCAGCATTTCATATAATACTGCATTGGAGTTGATGAATTCCTTTAGCTTTTTCTTCTCTGTGAAGCTCTATCTGCCCTGCAATTCTGAATGATAGCTTTGCTGGATAGATTATTCTCGGTTGTAGGTTCTTGCTATTCATCACGTTGAATATTTCTTGCCACTCCCATCTGGCTTGCATTGTTTCTGTTGAGAAATCAGCTGACAGTCGTATGGGTGCTCCCTTGTAGGTAATGAACTGTTTTTCTCTTGATGCTTTTAATACTCTCTGTCTTTTGCTCTTGGTATTTTAATTATGATGTGTCTTGGTGTAGTCCTCTTTGGATTCCTTTTATATGGGGTTCTGTGTGCTTCCTGGACTTGTAAGTCTATTTCTTTTACCAGATGTGGGAAGTTTTCAGTCATTATTTCTTCAAATAGGTTTTCAGTATCTTGTTCTCTCTCCTCCTCTGGCACCCCCACAATTCTGATGTTGGTACGCTTGAAGCTATCCCAGAGGCTCCTTACATTATCTTCACATTTTTTAATTATTTTTTCTTCTTGCTTTTCCAGTTGAATGTTTTCTGATCCTTTATATTTCAAACTTTTGACTTGATTCTTGCCTTCCTCTAGTCTGCTGTTAGGTCTCTGTATAATATTTTTTATTTCAATCAGTGAATATTTAATTTCTAGTTGGTTCTTTTTCATCTCCTCTTGGATCTCGCTAACTTTATCCAACTTTTCTAGGATATTCTTGAAAAACCTTATAAGCGTGGTTTTGAACTCTATATCCAGTCATTTGTTTTCCTCCATTTCTTTTGTTTGTGATCCCTTCCCTTGTCTTGGCATTTTCACTATGCCAGGAGAACTTCTGTGTTGGATTTAGCCTTATGATTCCAGACTTGCAAAACCGCAAAAGCCTCTCTGTTGAGCTTGGGATGGGTGGAGTCTCAGGGCTTAAGCAACTGCCTTTCCTTCCAGTCTGCCCCGCCCTCCACGGCCCCTGAGCCTCACGTGACTGGGTAATTGATGGAGCAGTCCCTGTGCGTGCACCTGCTCTCTGGCAGTGCCTCTAGACTGCTGCCCCTCTGGCTCCCCTGCACTCTAGGGTCATATGAGTCTAGGTCCCCAGGGTTTTGCCCGAAACTGGGGTTTAGTGGAGTTAGAAGTGGCACAGTTGGGAGGGTCTGTCTCCTGCCCACTCGTAAAAGCCAGCAGCACAATCAGAAGCCGGTCCTCTGTGTGCAGTGCTGTGCCTGCCACCAGACTTCTGATTTTTTGCAACTCCCCTAAATTTCTGTGCACTTCTCCCTTTTCACAGTCCAAACCCCATATGAGTTTCAGCTGGACCTGAAGTTTAGTGTCTTAGGATAAGGGGTTCAATGCCGTTGAGAGTCTCCAGCTCCCTCCTACCAGAGAAAGCCAGCCAGGTTCTCTGGCACCCGCCTCTCCACGCACGTGTCTCAGTACCTCAGCTTTTTGCAGCTCCTCTGGGTGAGCCCCTCTCTTTCCTTCTAGTTGTAGAATTTCCCCTCAGCCAGCTTCCCTGTGGTTCTGGATAATGTCTGTTCTGTCTTTTAGTTGTAGTTTTGAAATTGTTGTGAGAGGCAGCAGTGTAGGTGTTTACCTATGCTGCCATCTTGGATTCTCTCCCGGATATTTATTTTCTATCTTGCTCTGCTCTGAATTCATATATCCGTTCTATAGTTTTGTGTTTTTTTTAATGGAACAATGAGTTCTCTATATGCAGTATTATGTCCTCTCCAAATTATGACAATCATACTTTTTCCTTTCCAATTCAAATGCTTTTAATTTCTTCTTTTGTTCTTCAAATTGCAGTGGCTAGGGCTTCCAGCACTATGTTGAATACATATGGTGACAGCAGACATCCCTGACTTGCACCTAATCTTATGGGAAACACTTTTACCTTTTGTCCATGGAGTATGATGTTGGCAGTAGGTTTGTCCTACATTATCTTCCTTATGTTGTAGTGCATTCCCTCTATTCACACTTCTCTAAGAGTTGTTATAATGGATTGAAGCTGAGTTTACCTGAATGCTCTTTCTGCATCTACTGTTATAACTGTGTCATTTTTATTCTTTATTTTGTTTATGATGTATCATGTTCTTTATGTGCAGATACTGTACCAAACTTATATACCCAGAATAATTCCCACTTTTTAATGTGTTACTGGACCCACTTGGCCAATATTTTGTTGAGGATTTTAGCATCTGTGTTCATCAGGGATATTGGCTTATAATATTGTCTTTGTAAAGTCTTATTCTAGTTTTGGGATTAGGATAATGCTGACTCATAAAATTAGCTTGGCAGTCTCCCCTTGTCTTGGATGCTTTGAATGAGTTTGAGGAGAACAAGCATTAGCCCTTCTCTGAATGTCTGATGAAATGCACTGTGAAGCCATCCAGTCCAGCACCTGTGTTGATTGAGAGGTTGATTTTTTCTTTGAATCCTTACCCAAGGACATTTTTTTCAATGAATTTTTTTTTAGAAAGAGATGAGGGAAATAAGGATGGGGAGAGGGAGGGAATGAGGGAGTGAGGGAGAGAGAGAGAGAGAGAGAGAGAGAGAGAGAGAGAGAGAGAGAGAGAGAGGGAGAAAGATGCATCAAATGGTTGTCCCACACACACACATCTCAACAGCAGGTTGGGGTGAATCTGCAACCCAGATCTGTGCCCTTGACTGGGGATTGAACCCTTGATCCTTTCCTGTGTGAGTCATCATAGTGTTAACTACTGACACACAATGGCCCATGCTTCTTTAATCTCTTGTTTTTCATGTTTTGTTTATTTCTGCTCTGATCTTTATTATTTTCTCTATTCTCTTCAATTTGTGGTGTCTTTGCTTTGCACCAGTTCCTCTAAGTGTTAAGTTAGATGATGTATTTCAGATTTTTCTTTTTTTTTAAGATAGTCCTATAATGTTATAAATCTCCCTCTTAAGACTGCTTATGCTGTGTTCCACAGAGTTAGGCTTGTTGTGCTTTCATTTCCATGTGTTTCAAGGAATCATTTGATTATTTCCTTGATCTCATTGTTAAACCTCCATTGTTTAGTAACATGTCAATTAGCCTCCAAGACTTTCTGTGTTTTATAATTTTTCTTTTTATTTTTTTAATCCTATAATTATTAATTTTATTGTATTCAAATAAATATAAGATTTATAATTTTATGCACATTTTAGTGTACATAAAGTATATTGACATGCAACTATCACTACGATCTATCTCCAGATTTTTCTTTTTTTGCTTTTATTTCTTTGTTAATAATTTTAATTTGTCGGGATGGTTTTCGGTATGTACAATTATGCAGTAGATCACCTGTATATAAGTTTTTTCTTATTGACTTCTAGTTTTATATAATTACGGTGAGAAAAGATTCTTCATATGATGTCATTCTTCTTAAATTTACTAAGAGTTTTTGTGCCCTAACATGTGGTCTATAAAAGAAAATGTTGTACGTCCACTTAAAAAGAATGTATATTCTACTGCTTCAGGATGAAATGCTCTGAAGATACCAATTAAATCCATTTGTTCTAATGGGTTCTTTCAGGCCTCTCTTTCCTTCTTGGTTTTCTGTGTGGAAGATCTAGCCATTGATGCTAAGGGGTGTTAAAATCCTCTACTATGACTGTATTATTGTTAGTCTCTCCATTTATGTACAGCATGATTTGATTTAAACATTTAGGTGTTCTTTTGTTGAGAAAATACATATATCCAAGGGTTATATCTTCTTGATGGATTGTTCCCTTTATCATTATGTAGTGTCCTTCTTTATCCCCTTTGTTTTAAAGTCTATTTTGATAGCTATGTGTACTACCTCCCCAGCTTTTTTATTTTTTTTTCCAATTGCATTTGCATGAAATATCTGTTGCCATCACTTTGCTTTTTGTCTATATCTCTTTAATTATGAGGTAGGTCTCTTGTTCAATATAATATATATAGCCCTTCTCTGAAAGATATATATATATATCTTTCAGCTACCATGTCTTTTAATTGCAGCAGTTAAGCCACTTACATTTAAAGTGATTATTCATAGATGTTTTATTCTTTCAACTGTGTTTCCTTTTTATTCATTCTTGACAGTTCTTATACTGATGGTTTGGTGGTAACAAACTTATTTTGTTGTTTCTTGTCTGGGAACTTCTTTAATTCTCCATCTATTTAAAATGACAGCCTAGCTGGGTAAAGAAGTCTTGGTTGAAGGTCCTAGCTTTTCATTACTTTGAATATTTTGTGCAAATC
Source organism: Lasiurus cinereus (assembly GCA_011751065.1). Lineage (NCBI taxonomy): Eukaryota > Metazoa > Chordata > Mammalia > Chiroptera > Vespertilionidae > Lasiurus > Lasiurus cinereus. The sequence goes on along the minus strand of JAAGEH010000041.1, from coordinate 20,192,738 downwards.
CCTACTGGCCTGGTATGTTTCTATAGAAAAATAAGTTGACAATCTTATGGGAGCTCCCTTGTAGATAACTGGCTGTCTTTCTTTTGTTGTTTTAAGATGTCCTGTCTTTAATCTGTGTCTTTTTAATTGTGATGTATCTTGGCTTTTTTGGGTTCATCTCATTTGGGACTCAGAACTTCCTGGACTTGTGTCTTTTCCTTCACAAGAGTAAGGAAGTGTTCAGTCATTATTTCCTTTAATAACTGTAGTCCCTTAATCTTTTTTTTTCTCCTTGTACTTCTATAATCTGGATGTTGTTATGCTTCATGTTGTTCCAAAAGTCCCTTAAACAGTCCTCATTTTTAAAACTTTTTTTTTTGCTGTTTTTGTTTTCTGTGACATTGTCTTCCAAATCACTAATTTGATTCTCTGCTTTATCCACCTATTTATTTAGTCTAGTGTAGTCTTCATTTCAGAGCTTGTAGTGTTTATTTCTGAATGGATCTTTTGTATGCCTTAAATGTTCTTATCATGCTTCCTATGGATTTTCAAGGTCCCACTGATTTCATTCATTTTCACCCTAAGTTCTATTAACATCCTTACAACCAGTTAAAAGAAACAACAACTCTATCTGGTCTATTGCTTGCCTCCACTTCACTTAGTATTTTTCCTGAAGGTGTCTTTTGTTCTTCATTTCGGGGCATGTTTCTTTGTCTTTGCTTTTTGGCTGCCTTTGTTTTTGTTTGTTTGTTTGTTTCTGTGTATGAGAATCCAAGTCTTGGTAGTGTGGCTTTGTGTAGTAGGTGTATTTTGATTCCCAATGGCAGAGTCTTCTTGATCACTTCAGCTGAGTGCTCCAGGGATGTGCCCTGTGTATTATGTGAATCTTTCTGTGGTAGTTGATTCTTGATTGCCATTGGCCCAAGGGTCTATTGAGTCAATGCTCAGAGTAGATGGCTGTGACCACAGTGGATCTTCCTACAGTGTATGAGCTGCTAAGAGGTGTTGACCACGTGGAATGGAATTTATCTCAGCAAGGTCTGGTGCTTGCCTAAATGTCTCTTTGGATATTCCACTTGTGAGGCTAATTGTATCCTTCTCTGATGTACTCTGAAATTGGCTACTGGGAGTGTTGGTCCTGGGGCTTCCAGGGAAGGACTCTGGTACTGACCAATATCAGATGCTATATGTGACTGGCTCAGGGCAATCTACTTGGATCTACAAAGCAATTCACAATTTGTGACAGCCTCTACTGAGGCTGTGAGCACAAGAAGGTCCAAGCAGGGCATCCAAGCTGGCTTGTACTAGCATTGAGCACAATCCCAGAGCACCCGGTGTTCTGCCTCTCTGTCTGCCTCCATCTGCTGGGTGCCTATTAGCCTCAGTCAATGACAGAGCCTCTGAAAGTACTCAAGTTGCAGGAGGGAGGTTCTCAGGGAGTCCCCGGTAGAGGTGAGTGGTGTTCACCAGATTTTAACAGAAATTCAAGCTTAGTGTCATTGTTGGGTCTGAGGCCACTCAGCAAATGTCCCAGGGTACACCAGGTACAGCTGCCACCTGTTGGGTCCTCACACATCTTTGAGCAGTGTACAGAAAGCACAGACCTGGCATTCTTTGTAGGAGGAGAATTAAAAAGTCAAAAGTGTTTTCTTTCCAGGATTTAAGATGTCTGGGATCTGTAGTCTGAGATCAGCTGTGTGAGCTTAAGGGCTTTGCAGAATGTCTGTGGAGCTGCTTTTTTTTTGTAGGTGATTCATGGGTCCCCTGGGATGCTTCAGGAGAGTGAGAATATGGCAGGATCATGCAGGTGTGATCTGGTTATCATGTAGTGAAAAGTAGAATCCTCTCATAAATGGCTGATTTTAGCAGAATCATCCCTCGATTTCTATCCTGAGAAAACTGCAGCTCTCTCCAGACTTCTGACAATATGCACGCTCAACTGGCTTGCAGGGCAGAACTGTACCTGCCTTCTTTCTTCAACACTGGGTGAGCAAGGCTGGCTGGAGTGCAGGGAAGGGAGGATAGAGGTTCATTTGGTGGGTTGAAATGCTGTTAGGACCATTAAGGCTTAAATTTACTTTTTCTGTGTCTGCTCCCACACTAAAACTAAGCAGCCAAAGTGAAGCTTTGCTCACTCTCAAGGAAGCACAGTTCTGCTTTGCACCAGTGCAACATGTCACTAGAACAGTAGAGGGAGCAACTGGAGGAAGAACACAGGGCATTCTTCTCCCAGGAGTGCAACAACATCAAAGGCATGATGCTGCCTGGAGAGCTGACCAGTGCTGGAGCTCTGAAGGCTTTTAGGCACAGAGTAAATTTATCTGATTTATATCTTTTCAAAATCACTCTGATTTACTTTTTTATTTTTATTAAAAGTTGTGTTACTAATTAATTTTTTTTCCATAGGAGATGACATTCAGTAATTTTTTCAAGTGTACAAAATAGTGGTTAGACATTCATATAACATATACTAAAGTGATCTCCTGGTAAGTCTAGCATGAAGTATCATTTAAAGAGTACTAATCCTATTCATGAGGGCTCCAACCTCATAACGTAATCAACCTCAAAGACACACCCTGTATTTATTTTTAATTAAACTTATTTGGGTGACATTTATTAATAAAATTGGATAGGTCAGGTCTGCAATTCTATAACGCATCATCTGTACATTATATTGTGGGTTCATTGCCTTCTAGTCAAGTCTCCTTCCATCACCATTTATCCCCCCTATGCCTTCTTCTCCCTCTACCAACCCATCACCCTATACCCCTACCTCCCATCCCCCTCACCACCAGCCTCCAACTACCACCCCACCCATCAGCCTGCACCCCCCACGATTACCCCACCTCCTCCCCACATTGAAACTCCACCTCCACCTCCCTTAAGCCAACACGCATCCCACATCACCCAGGGCCCAACCCTACCTCCCACCCCCCAGGCTTACCCCCAACCCTCACCTGTCAGCTCCCACCCCCCAGTCTCACCCTATTCCCCTTCCCCTGCTTGTGATTTGGCATTTGAAATGATATTTGAGATGTGTCTTGAGGGCTCAGGTAGGATTCAGACAGATGAAGAAGGTGAAAATGTGCTTCAGGCACAGAGAGTGGATACTCAGCCTGGAGGCAGGAGAGATGAACACTGGAGAGACCAGAACATATGCCCCTCAGATGCTTGTGAGTGAGGGGTCAGGGCACGGAAACAGAATATCCTTCATGGAGGGAAAAGGCAGAGGGGAAAGGGGAACAACCACAGAGTGACCAGAGCAGGGGAGACAGGGGGCCTTCCATGTGAAGGCAGGGCAAGGAATATCAGGGAACCATGGCAGGGGTCAATAGATAGGTAGGACAGGGAAACCTGGGAAGGGTAAGGGCTGCGGAACAAGGGCCCCACCATAAGGGGATAGGGGATTCTCTATGGAAGGGTGAGTTTACCCTGTTACCTATCTCTACCCCATGCCCCTCCACTTCGCTGGCCCCTCCACGGATGGTTCCTTAACCCCACTATCCTGCTCAGATTATGTGGGGTCCTTTTTGCTCCCTGCCCTGCTACCTACATGGAGGATGCCCTCTCCCCCTGCTCTGCCATGTATTTAAGGACTTGTGCCAAATCCCTTGCTGTCTCAAAGTAGGAATCCCTATCCCCCAGCATCTCCTCTGCATGGAGAGTTTCCTATCTCCCCTGTCCTGCCACCTATTTAAGGACCTGTGCCAAAATTCTTGCTGTCTCAATGTAAGGCTCCCTATCCCCCAACCTCTCCTCTAACCTCTCCTCTCCATGAAGGAGATGTTCCTCATCCTCCATGCCCAGTAGGCTTCTGCCTCCTCCTTGCCCATCTCCCTCAAAGTGGGATTCCTTTTCCCTAATGACTGCCCCTCAACCTGAGGTTCCTTGTCCCCCTGATCTTCCCCCTCCATAGAGGTTACTTTCTTCCCCTGTCACAACCGGTCAAGTGGGGTTTCTTACACTCTGCCATGCCCCATCCATGGAGGGTACCTTCTCCTCCCTTCTCCTCCCGCTCAAAGATGGAATCCCTGTCCCCCTGCCCTGTCTCCTCCAAGGATAGTTCTGTCTCCTCCCTGCCCTGCTCAGTCAAAATGTGGTTACTATTCTACCAGCCTTCCCTCTTGCATGTATGTTTCCCTGTCCAATTGCCCCTCCCCCCCCCAATAGAGGGTTCCCTGTTTCCCTTTTCTTCCCTGCTCTGCCCTCTCTAATTGGGGTTCCCTTTCCTCCTGCCTTATCCCCTGCATGGAGGGTTTCCTGTCCCAATTATGTCCCTCCAAGTCGGCTTCCCTGTCCCCCAACTCCGACCTCTCTACCAACCCATCACCCCTGTCCACACTGTCCTGTCCCTTGCCTGGAGAGTTCCTTGTCCCTCTGCCTTACCACCTTCCAGGTGGGTTCTCTGTCTCCCTACCCTCTACTCTCCATGGAGTGTCCCCTCTCCTCCCTGTCTTGTCCCCTCCATGAAAAGTTCCCTGTCCCCTTGATCTGCTTCCTCAATGGAGGGGCCCCTCTTCTTCCGGCCAGGCCCCCTCCATGAAGGGTCCCCATTATCCCTGCACTCCTTCCTTCATGGAGTGTTCCTTATTCACCTGCCCTTCCCCCCTCCATGGAGGTTCCCCTCCTAACCCCTCAATGGAGGGTTCCCATTCCTTTCCTGCCACCTTCATGCATGGAGGGTCTCCTCTCCCATTCCTGCTTCCTTCTTGGAGGGTCCCCACTACCCCTGTCCTCCCGCCTACATGAAGAGTCCCCTCTTCTCCCTGGTTTCTCCCATCCATGGGAGGTTCCCTTCTTCCCCATCCTCAACCTTCCATGGAGGGTACCCTCTTTTCCCTGCCGTCTTCTCAATGGAGGGTTTCGATCCCCTACCCTGCCACCTCCAGGGATTGTCCCCTCTCCTCCTGATCCTACCCCCTCCATGGAGGGTCCCCACTACCCCTGCCTTCCCTCCTCCATGAAAAGTCCCCTCTCCTCCCTGTCCTCACCCCTCCACAGAGGTGGCATGGAAGGGGAATGGAAACCCTCCATGTAGGGGACAGGGTAGGGAGGATCGGGTGCCCTCTCCTCCCCATCCTCAATCCTACATGGAGGGTCCCCTCTCTTCCCTGTCCTCACCCCTCAATGGAGTTTTTGCATCCCCTACCCTGTCCCCACCATGAAGAGTCCCTTATTCTCACTACCCTCACCCCTCCATGGAGGGTTCCCATCCTCCTATACTGCCATCTCCATGGAGGGCCCCCTCTCCTCCCTGCCCTCCTCCATGTCCTGTCCCCTCCATGGAGGGTTCCCATCCACTACACTGTTCCCTCAATAGAGGGTCCGCTCTCCTCCCTACCTTGTCCCTTCAATGGAGGGTCCCCACTACCCCTAATCTGCCACCTCCATGGATGGTCACCTCTTCTCGTGGCCCTAGCCCCACCATGGAGGGTTTCCACTACCCCTGCCCTCCCTCCTACATGAAGTGTCCCCTCTCCTCCCTGCCCTCACCCCTCAATAGAGGGTTCCCATCCACCACCCTGTTCCCTCCATGGAGGCTCCTCTCTCCTCCCTGGTCCATCCCTTCAATGGAGAATCTCCATTACCCTTACCCTGCCACCTCCATGGATGGTCACCTGTCCTCCTGGCCCTACCCCCTCCATGGAGGGTTTCCACTATTCCTGCCTTCCCTTCTCCATGAAGAGCCATCTCTCTTCCCTGTCCTCCTCCTCTCCATAAAGGGTCCCCTTGTTCCCTGCTCTCACCCCTCCATGGGGGGTTTCCTCTTCTTCCTGCCCTCATCTCTCCATTGAGGTTCCCCTTTCATCCCTGTCCTGTCCCCTCTATGGAGGGATCCCATCCTCCTACCTGTCCCGTCCATGGATGATACCCTCTCGTCCTGGCCCTGCCCACTCCATGGAGGATCCTTAGTACCCTTACACTGCCACCTCCCCATATCCTACCTGCCCTAACCCCTCATTGGAGGATTCCCAACCTTTACCCTGTCCCCACCATGGAGAGTCCTCTCTACTCCCTGCCCTCAACCCTCCATGGAAGTTTCTCATCCCCCTACACTGCCACCTCCATGGAAGGGTCCCTCTCTTCCCTTGCCCTCACCCTCAGTGGCGGTTTCCCATCCCTTATCCTGCCCCCTCCATGGAAGGACTCCTCTCCTCCCTGCCCTGTCAAATCAATGGAGGGTTCCCTCTGCTCCCTAGCCTCACCTGTCCATGGAGGTTCCCCTCTTTTCCCTCTCCTGTCCCCTCGATGGGGGATTCTAATTCCCCTATTCTGGCCCCTCCATAGATAGTCCCCTGTCCACCTGGCCCTGCACCCTCCATGGAAGGTCCCCAGTTCCCCTACACTGCCATCTCCATGGATGGTGCCCTCTCTTCCTGGCCCTGCCCCCTCCATGGAGAGTCCCCTCTCCTCCCTGCCCTAACCCCTCAGTGGAGGGTTCCCATCCCCTATACTGAGCCCTCCATGGAGGATCCCCTCTTCTCCCTGTCCTCACCCCTCAATGGAGGGACCCATCCCCTACCCTGTTTCCTCCATGGAGGGACTCCTCTCCATCCTTCCCTGTTAACTCAATGAAGGGTTCTCTCTCCTCCCTACCCTCACCACTCCATGGAGGTTCCCCTCTCCTCCCTGTTCTGCCCCCTCAATGGAGGGTTCCAATCCCCCTACCCTGGTTCCTCGATGGATGGTCCCCTGTTCACCTGTCCCTGCCCGCTACATGGAGGGTCCCCAGTACCCCTGCACTGCCACCTCCATGGATGGTGCCCTCTCCTCCCTGCCCTCACTGCTCAATGGAGGGTTCCCATCCACTCCCCTGTTCCCTCCATTGAGGGTCCCCTCTCCTCCCTGTCCTCACCCCTCAATGGAGGGAACCATCCCCTACCCTGTCCCCTCCATGGAGGAACTCCTCTCCACCCCGCCCTGTCCCCTCAATGGAGGGTTCCCTTCCCCCTATCCTGCCCCCTTCATGGAAGGTCCTCAGTACTCCTACCCTGCCCCCTCCATGAATGGTCCCCTCTCCTGCTGGCCCTGACCCCTCTATGGAGGGTCCCTCTCTTCCCTTCCCTCACCCCTCGATGAAGGTTTCCCATCCCCTACCCTGGCCCCTCCATGGACAGTCTGCTTTCTTCCCTGCCCTCACCACTCAATGAAGGTTTCCCATCTCCTACACTGTCCTCTCAATCAAAGGACTCCTCTCCTCCCTGCCCTGTAAACTCAATGGAGGGTCCCCTCTCCTTCTTGACCTCTCCCCTCCATAGATAGTCTCATCTCTTCCCACCCACCCTCCATAGAGGGTATCTTCTCCTCCCTAACCCAATCTCTCCATGGAGGGCCCCTTCCCTGGCCCCTCCATGGAGTGTGCCCTCTCCCCCTGCCCTGTCCCTTCCATGCAGGGTCTTCTGTTTCCCTGCCCTGTCCCATCACTCACAGGCTCTGAGAGGTATGTGCTCTGGTCCCCAGTGTTCATCTGTCCTTCCTCTGGGCCGTGTCCACTGTCTGTACCTGAAGAACATCTCACCGTCTTCATCTGTCTAAATCCTGCCTGGCATTCAGGACATATGTCAAATATCATTTCAAATGTAAAATCACTCAGTCATCTTTAAAAATGTAAATGAGATCAACCTATTCTCATGCCTAAAAGCCTTCATGCTGTGACAGCATTTTCAACCCACACTGGGACCCTTTCTATGCTCCCCTGCCCTCTGCTGTGTCCATCCAGCCTTGCTTTCCTTGTCCTTGGGCACTGACCCTCTTTTTGGGATGGCTTCCCCAGACCTCATGTGGTCTGCTCTGTCTCAACAGCCAGGTCTAAGTTTAAATATCTTGGGGAGTTCTTCCCTGAGCCTATTGGGGAGTCATACTGTTGGGAAGCTCCCACCCAGCCCTATGAGGTATCATCTGGCAATAAATCACAGAATGGCGAGGCAGGTCATAGAGGTAACCTAGCAACCCTTCCAGGTCAGGCAAGTGGGCTAACCTCTCAAGTTTTCTTGTGTTGTTGTTGTATAAAGTCAGTGAATACACATTTATGGATATTCCTACCCTGTTCCCTCCCTACTCCAGGCCCTCTTCAGAAAGCACACTAGGTGGCTCAATCTGAAGTCCTGGCCTTCAGTAACCAGGGGTTCTTGAAAATGAAAACTGGGTAGGAAGGTGGGCATAGGAGAAGGGAGGGACTCAACTTGGCTGGCTGGCTTTAAGGCTGGAGGAAGGAATCAAAGGCCAAGATTTTTGGGGTCCCCCAGGAAGCTGGGAGTGGCTTTGGCAGGGTCACAGAAGGGAAATGACCCATAAGAAATGGATTCTGCCAGCTCCTCCCTGGAGCCTCCTTGGAGGAGCACAACCCACGGAAGTGCCTCAGGTTTCTGACCCACAGCACCTGAGATCCCACACTTAGTGCTGTGAGCCTCTGCATTTGATGTCATTGGTTAGGGTACCAATAGAAATCCTTGCAGTCCCTGTGGCTCTGTAGTCATATAAGCCAAGTCTGTTTTCTTCATGGCTCTTCGTATCTTCTGAAATAAAGTGTTGCCTTGGTTCTTGCTGGCCTGCCTGTCTCTCAGCCCCTCTCAGCACCTGAAAGGTGACCTGTGAAGTCCCTGCTCCTGAGACCCAGGTAGAAGGCCCACACTTGCTGAATGAATTCCTGAGCAAAGAGCTCTTTTCTGATTTCATAAATTTTATATTTGTAATAAATGTGATTCATTAACATGTACATACATATGATATCTTAAGCCTCTTTAGGACATTCTTCATAGATTCATGAATTTTTAAAAAATCTTATTATTATTATTATTATTATTATTATTTTGTCAAAACATGTGTCTCAATTTTTTTTTTTCTGTTCAGAAATGCAATAGCTGCTTTGTGAACTGCCTCTGCAAGGGAGAGGGTTCTGACTGCAGACCAGGTTCATGTCAGGATCTGCTTGCTATCCCTGGGTTTTCAAAGGCAAGCCCTTTGGTGTGTGGTGGCTAGTTGACCCATGATGCTCCATCTCATGTTCAGAAGCCTGGTGTTGCTTCCAGTGGGGCCTGGATTCTGTTTCTGGAACTGCAGCCCCCTGTTATCCTAACTCCCCAAGTTCTCATTCACTTCTAACTTGGGGACCAGGAATTGCAGTCATTGGAAGTGGGGATGTTCAGATGCTATTTGCTACTGGCTGCAGGCCTGCAGGGGGAGCAGGTGGTGTAGGTATCACTCCCCCAAACCCTCATTAGGTGGCCCCTTCTTGATGACAGCTCCCCTCTTGGTTCCCTTTGAGTTTTCTGCAACAATTTGTTCGACTGAGTGATGTTGGGTGTCTGGAACCATGAACCAGAGCTGTTGTTAGCATTCCAGGTCTGACACATGGCCAGGTTTCTGGCTGGATCCCCAGTAGGGGGAGTGCAGGAGACAGCTAGTCAATGGATCTCTTTCATCATTGATGTCTCCCCCAACCTGTCTCTCTCTCTCTGTCTCTTGAGAAATAAATAAAACTATTTAAAATATGTACATCTCAAAAAGGCTGAAAAGGATATTATAATTATAACTAGAGATCCAGTGCATGAAAACCCATGCATTCAGGGTGGGGATCCCTGGGTCCCACTGGTGGCTGAGCAGAGCTCCTCCTATGGGAGCTCCTTGGCCACTGAGGCAGATCCTGCATTTAGTGTCTGCCCCCTGGTGGTATGTGCACGTCATAATGACCAATTGTTGCAGATCAGACTGCCATTAGGGTCATTTTGCATATTACCCTTTCATTGTAGAGGATTTTTCTAAAGTAAATGCTCCAAGAAGAGGGAAGTCCTGGGCTAACAGTCAGATAGCTGTATAACTAAAGTTTAGTCAAATCCAAAAGAAAATGGAAGGCCTCTTGTACAAAACTTGTATTACCTTCTTTTCTACTATCAGCTTTCCAAACTGTAATTTCCCTCTAAAACTACTTCAGCAAGCCACAGTTCTAATATGTCTTTTTTTGATGTTCAATTCTTTTCTTATTTTCATGTGATTTCCTCTTTGACCTACGGGTTATTTTAAACTTTATTGTTTGGTTTTCAGACATTTTAGGATTTTCTAGTTATCTATGTTTTTATTTTTTAAAATATATTTTATTGAGAAGAAGGGAGAGGGATAGAGGGATCGAAACATCGATAAGAGCGAAACATGGATCAGCTGCCTTCTGCACACCTCCTACTGGGATGTGCCTGGAACTAAGGTACATGCCTTTGACCAGAATCAAACCTGGAACCTTTCAGTCTGCAGGCCCATGCTCTATCCACTGAGCCAAACCGGTTTTGGCCTATGTTTATTTATAATTAAATTGAGTGTGTTCAAAATGCATACTCTGATTTTAGGCCTTTGAAACAGCCTGTGGTCTATAATTGTAAATATTTCCTGTGCACTTAAAATGAACTAGTGCTCTCCATCTGTGGATTGTGATTCTCTCAAAGTTTCAGGCCCTTTTGCTGAGACCTAGTCTAAATCTCCTACACTCCTCTGTTTTCTGCTTGTTCTTTTGATATCAGTCACCCTTTGAAGGTAGGATTTGGCAAATGCCTTGAGGGGAAATGACAGGCAGATGTGGTAGCTACTTCCCTGTGGTTTCTGCTTCTGACATTCTGTTCCTCAAATGCCCAGCTGCTTGGGCACCTTGAATTTCAACTTCTGTCTCTTCCTTAGTCCCATCTAATGACCACTTCCTACTTGAACTTCATTTTTATGTGCTCTTCACTATAATTATGATCACCATACTTGAACAAGACTAATGGCCAATAAGTGTTAATTTTCCTTTTTAATAATTGTCACTTGCTTGTGAAATATGGGGTCAGAAAGTAGACTCATGTAGTTTAGAAAGACGTGTGTGTGTGTGTGTGTGTGTGTCTTTGCTGTATGTGTGTGCTTAAGATGATTTAATATACATTTGTTCTTAACAAATTTTGTCTGAAAAAAAATGAAAAAAAATTTAAGAAAAATGAAAAAATGAAGGCATATTCAATATGCAAATTCTATATACATCATGGCCCATAGACAGTAAAAAATTATTTTAGTAATGATTTAAAGACTTGTGAAGCTAAATGTCTGAGTATTTTTTGTCTTCCTGGCTCTGATTGAAGAGGAAGAAGACATTCTCTGGCTACTGATTGTGTCCCAAGTAGGAAATGACTGAGCTTGTGGGTGAGAGAGCACAAGGAGCCACTGGTCTGTCCCCACACAAATGATGGGAAGCCCCTGGATTTGCTGCTGTGGACCCCAATCTTCTTAATAAGGAAGTTTTGTTGGAAATAAGGGAATAATATTTTCTACCTGGGAAGGGGGCAGTTATAGGAGATGATGGAGCCAGGAACTGGAAGGAATCATGGCTCTTCATGGTATTCTTATCTATTCCTGATGCCTTCTCACTCTCATTGTATTCATAGCTGTCTGTCTCTTTGCCAGTTCAGCTTTCTCACTTCCTGCAGATTGCCTTTTCCTGCTTAAGCATCCACAGGCCAGACACAGTCTCATTCCAGTGGCTGTCAAGACAACTGGATGGCAAATGCTGGTCCAATTACAGAAAGCACAGGGGCTCAATTCCCATCTTATTTGCCCCTTGAATAAAATTAGTGGATGCAAATCCTCAAAGGTTTTCCTTAAAATTGTTTTTGTTTTCAATTTTAAAAATAGTTTAGGAAATAATGTATATATACAAAAAAAAGTAAAAAATGAACATTTGATCAACTAAAAACTTGTGTTTGGCTAATTTTGCTTTAACAGGAAGAAGCTTTTCTAACCTGAATCCCTCACCCTCCCATCACAGGTAATCCAGACTCCAGTCAGTTTTGTCCTGCTAATCCAAACAGCTTTTATTTCTCCCATCCTTTATGTGCTTCTTGCCTTAGTACCAGAAAACATGCACTGTTCTGACCACAGAGTCAGCAGCAGAATAAACATAGGACATTGTGCCTAGCCAGTATGACTCAGTGGTTGAACATCGACTTATGAACCGAGAGGTCCTGTTTGATTCCCAATCAGTACACTTAGGGGGCTGTTCCTAGTAAGGGCAAGCAGTGACAGCCTATTGATGGTTCTCTCTCATCTAGCTCTCTCTCTCTCTCTCTCGCTCCCTTTCTCTCTCAAATCAATAAAAACACATTTTAAAAAGTAAGACATTGTAACACCAACAGATCTCTCTAACCATTTCCCAGCCCAGGCAGCTCAAGATTTTTATATCTGCTGTCACCTTTGCCCACACCATTGCTGGAGTAGAACACAGAGAGGAGGGTAATAGCATCTAAATAAGAAGGAAGACCTGTCCATCCCTAACTCCTCAGCAGATACAGCAACACACAGCATATGGAGACCCATTCAAAAAATCTTATATAGACTAAAATACACAAGGTAAATAATAAACTTGGGTAAGGCTCAGAGTGGGATGGAAGGGGAGGAGTGGACTCCGTTTTATGGACCTAGAGCAGTGGACGACAAACTCATTAGTCCACAGAACAGCAAACCGAAGCTAGTGATCCTCATGTGGCTGGCAAGCTGCAGTTTGCTGACCACTGACAGAGTTTGAAAAGTAGTACTCTTAGGCCTGATAAGTGACAGGTTAGAACACATAGCACTTAGACATTCCCAACCACTTTCATACAGTCACTCCCAAGGGGGCAGCTCTGACCCAGACTGAAGCCAGGATCTCATTACTTGGTGCCTTTTCAGGAGTTATTGGATATTAGCCTTTATTAAACTTGTAAATTTCATTCTTTTAAAACTACATACTGAAGAAAATGTCCTTTCCATGTAACACTATGCATCAAAAAGCACAGAGTCATGCCCTGTTCATCATCATTGTCTTCAAGCTACTTTAAATTCTTTATATTATGGAGGCAAAGTGTATGGCCCTGGCTAGTTATGACTTGACCTCCTCCTCACCAGATCCCATTCAACTCTGGAACACATAGTGCAGTTTGCAACTGATGGTGTTGCATTTGCAGTTCATCTCAACATTTTCTTTTTTTGACCCATAAAAATAAATCTGGTCTCTTTTGACTTTTTCATTGAATCAATGATTATTTCTGTCTGGTTCTTACATATTATGTCAGTTAAATGAATTTATAACTGTGTTGGATCAGTGTGATAGTCTGATTTTAACTTTTTCTGAAAATTGTCTTTCAACAACATCTATTTTACAGGACAGCCTGGAGTGTCTCATACTTAATAATCATTTTACTTTGGTTCATGTGTCAAGAATGCAATAAAAATAAGAGATATTTTTAGATTTCTCTGACATTTAAAAAGGTTTATGTGACAAACTTCATTTCTCTGCAAGGCAAGTGCATTCTTGGAGGGCAATGGCAATTCCTCCATCTGAGCACAGGCTGCAGTGCAGGTTACTAGTAGCCATGGATTGTGGTGAGGGGTTTGTGTGGTCAGCTTTTTTGGTTGTTGCAGAATTCTTGTTGAGGGATGCAGACTGCTTTGTGTCTGCTCAGCATTTTTTTAAATTAATTTTTTATATATATCTCCCCATTGCCCACCCTCCCTCCCAGGCATAACCCAACCCCCCAGTGTCTATGTTCATTGGTTATGCTTATATACATGCATACAAGTCCTTTGATTGATCTCTTATCTACCTCACCTAACTTTAATCTTCCTGCTGTAATTTCACAGTCTATTTGAAGCTTTACTGCCTCGGTATCTATCCTTTTGTTCATTAGTTTATAATGTTCTTTATTATCCACAAATGAGTGAGATCATGTGATGCTTCTCCTTCATTGACTGGCTTATTTCACTAAGCATAAGGCTCTCCAGTTCCAACCAGGTTGCTGCAAATGGTAAGAATTCCTTCTTTTTAATGGCAGCATAGAATTCCATTGTGTAGATGTACCACAGTTTTCTGATCCACCCACCTGCTAACGGGCACCTAGGCTGTTTCCAAATTGTAGCTATTGTAAATTGTTGCTCAGCATTTTTTATGGTTCTGATTTCTAATTTTAAACCAGAATGAGATGGTTTAATTTGCCAGGTACCATCAGCATCCTCCTTTGCCAGATGCTTTCCAATCATTGCAAGGTTTGCTTCTCTCTCTCTCTCTCTCTCTCTCTCTTTCTTCTCCCACTTGTGATTATTCCTTCATGCCTTGAAACATGACATGTAAAGTTCTAGAAATCACCATATATCTCTTCCCTGTGCTACTTCACCAAGAGGCATGTAGTGCATGGAGATAATGATCAAGTTAGAACCAACAGAGACTATTTATTTGAGCTTGCTATTATATATAGGAAGATGGTCAGCCACCTTCACTTACACTTGTTTGAGACTTAAGAGCAGCTTGAGGGGTAGGAGAGCTTCATGGGGAAATAGAGGGAACACTCACCTATACTTTGGCTACAAGGGAAGGAGGCATGGCCTAACAGGAAGTGGTATGTCTTATGTGATTGGCTGAAGTTGTAGGTTACTCTCTGGCTGGTCCTGAATTGTAAACCAGGGCAACAATAGAGCAATTGGCAGGCACTGACAAAGTCCTACCTACAATCATTATTTACAAAGGCCTTGGAGGAATTCACACTAACCTTTTTAACTCTGGGGAGCTGAATGTGTGGGCTCTGAGGAAAATATACTATTTAACTTTAATCTATACCTCTTTTTATATTTGGTTAAAATAAGCATGAATTGCTTTTACAATGAAAAGAAAGTTGATAGGGGAGGTGAGGGTTTTCCTGGGATGGGGGTGGGAATGGCTTGGGGATGGGTCAATTGGGGAAAAAGGAGACATATGTAAAACTTTAGATAGTAATAAAAAAATAAAGTTGATAATTTAAATAAACCCTAATAGAGCTTAGCTGCAGGGCCTAGGTGGTTGTTTTGACCTATGAACTAGGATGTTATGGTTCGGTTCCCAGTTAGGGCACATCCCACATTTCTGTCTCAGTTCCCAGTGAGGAGCATACAGGAGGCAGCTGATCAATGATTATCTCTCATCATGGATGTTTCTCTCTCTCCTTCTCCTTCCCTATCTGAAATCAATAAATCTATATTAATAAATAAATAATAAACAAACACTAATAGCAAACACCCTTATAATAAGTACTCACATATTAACTTTCTTCTGGGAATCTAACCATTAATTGAAATCACACAAAAAGTAGTTTGTCCCAGATAACAAGCCCATTTTAGTTATTTGAAGAATGTTTTCTTTATTTTCCTGAAGATTTATACAGTTA
>JAAGEH010000041.1:20161453-20173722 GCA_011751065.1 Lasiurus cinereus | reverse complement strand
AAAAATGTGAAGATAATGTCAAGAGCCTCTGGAGTACTAACATCAGAATTGTGGGGTGCCAGAAGAAGAAAGAGAACAAGATACTGAAAACCTATTTAAAGAAATAATGACTGAAAACTTCCCACATCTGGTGAAAGAAATAGACTTACAAGTCCAGGAAGCACACAGAACCCCATATAAAAGGAATCCAAAGAGGACCACACCAAGACACATCATAATTAAAATACCAAGAGCAAAAGACAAAGAGGGAATATTAAAAGCAGCAAGAGAAAAAACAGTCAATTACCTACAAAGGAGCACCCATATGATTGTCAGCTGATTTCTTAACAGAAACAATGCAGGCCAGAAGGGAGTGGCAAGAAATATTCAATGTGATGAATAGCAAGAACCTACAACCAAGAATACTCTACCCAGCAAAGCTATCATTCAGAATTGAAGGGCAGATAAAGAGCTTCACTGATAAGAAAAAGCTAAAGGAGTTCATCAACTCCAAACCGGTATTATATGAAATGCTGAAAGGTACTCTTTAAGAAGAGGAAGAGGAAAAAGGTAAAAGATAAAAAATTATGAACAACTATACATATCTATCAACAAGTAAATCCAGAAATTAAGGGAATTAAAATTTTGATCAACAGAATAATCTGGTGAATATAATAGAATCAGGGCACAGAAAGGGAGTGGACTGATAATTCCCAGGGGGAAAAGAGTGAGGGGGGTGCAGGGAGAAACTGGACAAAAATCATACACTTACGGATGAGGTCAATGTGGGGGAGGTAAGGGTAGAGGGAGGGGTGGGAGCCGGGTGGAGGGGAGCTATGGAGGGGAAAAAAGAGTAACAAATGTAATAACCTGAATAATAAAGATTTAATTTAAAAAAAATTAATTAAAAAAAAACTATGGTACATCTACACAATGAAATACTATGCTGCTTTAAAAAAGAAGGAATTCTTACCATTTGCACAGCATGGATAGAACTGGAGAGCATTATGCTAAGTGAAATAAGCCAGTTTGTTAAAGAAAAATACCACATGATATCACTTGTTTATGGATAATAAAGAACATTATAACCTTATGAACAACAACAAAAAAATAGATACAGAGGCAGAGAAACATTGAACAGACTGTCAAATTACAGCAGAAGGCTGGATAGTGGTGAGGGGAGGAGGTAAGAGATCAACTGAAGAACTTGTATGCATGGATGTGAGTATAACATATAAACCCAAGACACTCGGGGTAGGGGGTGAGGACATGTGCCGGGAGTAGGGAAGGTCAGGGAAAGGTCAATTGGGTAAAAAATGGAGACATATGTACTTGTAATATTTTAAATAATACAATAAAAGTAATTAAAAAACATGCATACACATCAGTCATTTTGTAGATTGAATCTGGTTCAGGGAGATGAAGTAATTGGTCTGAAGTTCTCCAATATTTCCACTGCCTATGGCTCTGAACTCCCAGCATTTTATTGTCTTTCTCCTCTTAGACTTCAAAGATCCTGCCTTTAAAAATCAAAAGAAGCAAAAAAAACAGAAGGAAGCTTCACATCTCCTTTTGAAAGCAAACTTTAAATCAGCAGAGTGGAACATCTATATCAATTCTTCTTTGCTTCTTTGATCATTCATTTACCAAACGTATGTTTCACCGACATTTCTAAAAGCGGCCTTTTCAGTGCTGGATCTCCCTCCCAGAAGGTACCTATACTTGTGCTAGGACCAAAGAATCCCTAGTGCTGAGTGGGAAATTAGCAATTACTTTTAAAAGCTTCTTTTTAAGAAATATATGCAAACTAGAGGTCCAGTGCATGAAATCTGTGCCCAGGGGGTGGGAGTGTTCTTCAGCCAAGCCTGCACCCTCTCTAATCTGGGACCCTTTGAGGGATGTTTGACTGCCTGTTTAGGCCTGATCCCAATCCAGAACTTCTGGCTCCCAACTGCTCACCTGCCTGCCTTCCTGATTGCCCCTAGCCACTTCAGCCTGCCAGCCAGATCATCCCCTAATGACTCCCCTGCTGCTCTGATTGATGCCTAACTGCTCCCCCTGTCAGCCTGTTTGCCCCTAACTTCTCTCCCCTGCAGGCCCAGTCACCCCTAACTGCCCTCCCCTGATGGCCATTTTGTGTCCACATGGGGGCAGGATCTTTGACCACATGGGTGCAGCAATCTTGTGTGTTGGAATGATGGACAATCTGCATATTACTCTTTTATTAGATAAGATAGAGGCCTGGTGCATGGGTGGGGGCCAGCTGGTTTGCCCTGAAGGGTGTCCCAGATCAAGGTGGGGATTTCCTTGGGGTATGGGGTGGCCTGAGAGAACGGCCTGTGGTGGTTTTCAGGATGGCCATGCCCCCAGTGACCCAAGCAGAGGCCCTGGTATCTGGAATTTATTTATCTTCTACAATTGAAACCTTGTAGCCTGGAGTGGAGCCAAGCCTCCTGCTTCCTCCGTGGCCGCAGCCATTTCTACTGGGATTTATTTAACTTCTATAATTGAAACTTTGTAGCCTTAAGCAGAGGCCAACACAGGCCAGGGCTGCAGAAAGCTTGGCTTCCTCCATGACCAGAGCAAACCTAGCCACCTGCTCTCTCCAGCTCTGTGGCTGTTGCCATTTTTGTTGGAATTTATTTATCTTCTATAATTGAAACTTTGTAGCATTGAGTGAGGTCTGGGCTGGCCATGGTGTACGAAAAGCTTGGCTTCCTCCATCGCTGGGGAAACCCAAGCCTCCCTCTTGCTTGCTCTGTGGCTGCAGCCATCTTGGTTGGGATTAATTTGCATACTTGCTCCTGATTGGCTGGTGGGTGTGGCTGGTGCTCATGGCTTGTGGTGTAGAGGAGGTATGGTCAATTTACATATTACTCTTTTATTAGCTAGGATTCTGAAATTTACTTTTATCACTAGATAGCAGGAAGTGTTCTCCCCTCACAATAGCTTTCAGCTCTTCCCACAAGACCCCTGCTCAATATCTGGTGAAAGGAAGCTCAGCTTATTTCATAGAAATACAACACCTGAAACCACAGTGCTATTTTTATAATAGAAATTTCCTTTGAACTTGTAATTAGGGAGAAAAAACCTTTAAGAAGAAATGTCAGATATTGATACAGTTTTGTATGAATAAAGATAAGTACAAATTAAAGTTGCAAATGTACTCAGTATGTTAAATGTGCAGAGGAAATATAGCTTATTTATTTATTTATAAATTAGAGACCAGTGCACAAAATTCGCTCATGGAGGGGGATCCCCTCAGCCTAGCCTGCATCCTCTCAAATTTGAGACCCCTTGGGAAATTTCTGACTGCAGGTTTGGGCCTGGTCTTGTGACCAGAGCCAAATTGGCAGTCGGACATCCCTCTCTCAATCCAGGACCACTGATTCCTAACTGCTCACCTGCCTACCGGCCTGATCACATCTAACTGTGCCCCTTGCTGGCCCTGTCACCACCAACTGCCTACCCTCCACCAGCCTGGTAGCCCCTGACTGCCCCCCCCCCCCCGTTGGCATGGTTACCCCTTACTGCCCACCCTGCCAGCTTGGTTGGCCCCAATTACACCCGCTCTGGGCCTGGTTGCTCCATGCAGCCTGCTGCTCAGTCCATGGTCACCCCTCACTAACCTTCTTGCTAGCCTGTTGCTCAATCGTTTGGTTGCCCCTCACTAACCCCCTGCCAGCCAGGTCACCCCACACAGCCTGTTTGGTCATTCATTCAGTTGTGATGGTCTCATAGGCTTTATATATACAGAAGAACTTTTTCTAGAGTGCCCCAACACAAGATGAAGGGGAGAGGTGTAAAAGAAAATATTTAGCCCAATTTATTCATCTTAGTTCAGTCTCATGATCCAAAAATCAGTAGAAACCACAAATAACCTAATAAGCAGCATAGCCAACAGATCCTTTTATTACAAATAATAATAAAAAAATTACTTAGAACACATACACTGAAATATGTAAATGCAAAGACATACGTAAAGGAGAACTCTATGGAAATAAAGTTTAAATGATATTTTATGCAAAGATGATAGTTAAGATGATTTAAAAATTAACCTTGCTACTTTGAAATAATTATTGAGAAGAAGTGAGTAGTAACAATCACAAATACATAATGAACTATGCTTTTGAATTCCTAAAAAATTCAGTGTCATAGAGAGAAAAAAGCACACATTTTAGATTAAAAGAGCCTAAACAGATATAAAAACCTAATCTAATGAGTACATTTCCTTTGGATGGTTATTAATAAATTATGTTATTACAGGTACAACTGGATAATATAATTATAGGCAGATAGTTTATAATGCCAGACTTCTAAATTTTATTCCTTGTGGTAATAGTGTTACAGTTAAAGGAAGAATTTCCTTACACCTTTAATATTTATGGTGAATGACTTAGAAATAATGTGTCATGATGTCTGCAACTTGTTTTCAAATTATTCAAAGGAGAAGTGTGTGGGGGGTGAGGTAGAGAGAGGAAGAGAAGGAAAGAGAGATGGGACAAGGACAGAGAAGCAAAGCAAATATCATAAAATGATAATACTGCATCTAAGCTGAATATACAATTACTCATACTACTTCTTTAATGTTTTTGCATGCTTAAAATGTCCAATTAATAAGTTATAGTTCAGAGGTCTTGGAACTGCCCTGTGACCCAGCAACCACTACAGCCAAAATCCTGCTGCCACAGCTGCAGATTCGCGGACCCTGGGATCTCCACCTCTAAAGTTGCGCTGCTCGGCAGCATGGCTCAGCCTCAATGCAGGACCCCTCAGAATGCGTCAGAGAACTGCACCAGCAAAGGCTCCTCCAAAAAGGAACAGGATGCCTGAGCCCATCTATCCACACTCTGGGAGCAGCTGTGAGTCTCTGTTGGGTGTGATTCAGCACAGACAAGGGCACCTGCTCCACAGTATAAATTCTGAATTTCTTCTTACTGAATAACTACCCACATTTACCCAGTGGCTCAACCTCAGTGTCAGGACCCCTCAGAGTGCCTTAGAGTGCTGTGCCAAGCAAACATACCTCCACAGGTGCAAAGTTCCAATAGGGAGGCATCCTGAGCCCATCTACTCACAGGGTGCTCGTGGGATCCACTGTGAGCTCTCCCTGGGTACAACCTTGAACAAACAGGGATGCACTCCCCCCAGCAGTATAAATTTTGAATTCTCTCATCCTGGATACCTGCCCACAGACACCTCAATTACATGGCTACACTGCCAGGGCCCTTCAGAGTGCTTCAGTGTGCCTTGCTGGCAAACTTACCACAGGTGCTCTTGTGAGCTGTCACTGGGAGTAAGTGCCTATCTACCGCAGGTGGAGCAGCAAAAGCTGAGTCTGCCCAGCCAACAACTACAGAACTCTGGCACCACAGTCACACCTCTCCAGAGTGCAGGCCCCTGGGCCACATCACCCCAACAGACGGTTCCTTGGTGCCACTGTGAGTCCCCACTAGGCACGTGTGATCTCAATTAAAGGTGCAAAACAGCAGATATAGGGACATTCCCCTCTATGGTTGCTGACTTCTAGACACCACAGTTGTGCCTCTCAGGCTCACAGGCCTATATCAAGAGAACCCAAATAGCTCAAATAAGGAGCTACAATAGATTAACAAGCACAGGAGAACTGAGAGAATACACCAGTAGCACCATTCCCAAAATAACCTGATTAGAAAAGCAATTGGATCTACAATTAAAACATTACAGGAAAACAAAAAAGCAATCCCCAAAGGAAAGGAAAAGAGAAATTACCAGAAAGAGAGTTAAATGAAATTGAAGCCAGCAGCTTATCAAAGAAAGAATTCAGAGTAAAGGTTTTAAAGATGTTTAAATGGCTGGATGATAAATACACACAACTCAATGACAAACACACACAACTCAGTGAGAACTATAAGGAACTAATTGAGAATGTCACCAACATGAAAAGAAACCAAGAGATGAAGAACAACATAGCTGCGATAAAGAACACAATGAATGGCCTAAACAGTAGACTAGTAGAAGCTGAGGACTGCATCAGTGAATTAAAAGACAAAGTAGGAAAAAACACACAAACACAGCAGCAACTGGAAAGAAGACTTTAAAAGCAAGAAGAAAGCCTAAAGGAGCTTTGGGACAACAGAAAACAAAACAACATTTGCATAATAGGGGTCCCAGAAAGAGAGGAAGAGAAGCAAAGAATAGAAAACCATTTTGAAGAAATAATGACAGAAAACTTCCCTGATATTGGCAAGAAAAAAACTATGCAAGTCCAAAAAGTACACAGAGTCCAAAACAAGTTGAACCCCAAAAGACCGATACCAACTGGATGCGGGTTCCAGCTTGGCAGGCCCCTCCTGTGTCCTACCTGCTGGTGGCTGTGGTGGGCATGAAGTGTTCATTCCATGGTGAACTTGGGCTTGTCACGTATGTAAAACACTTGGAGGATTGGGGTTTCCCCGGGCCTTGCTCTGTAAGGGCATCCAAGGAATCACTTTCCTGACTTGGTGAGCCCGTGGGTCCTGAGAGACCCACTTCTTTCCACTATCCAAAGATAACCACTGTGAATATTTCAAAGTATTACCTTTTCTCTTTTATAAATTTATATATCCCAATACTTTTTGCAGTGATACTATATTTTATTTATTTATTTTAATATATAGTGTATTGACTTCAGAAAGGAAGGGAGTGGGAAATATAGATAGTAACATCAATGATGAGAAAGAATCATTCATCAGCTTCATCCTAAATGCCCCCTTACTGGGGTTGAAGCCCACAACCAGGGCATGTGCCCTAATGGGGACTCCATGCATGACCACCTGGTTCATAGATCAATGCTCAACCACTGAGCATGTCTCCAGACTAAAATGATACTATTTTTTATGTATGTATCCTGATTTGTATTATTTTAGTTATGGTTTATGCATCTCACTACTTCTATAGCCACCCTTTTCCCATTTATTAAGGCACTGTTTATTTTTCGCAGCTTTATTGAGAAATAATTGATATACGCCACTATATAAATTTAAGACAGACAGCCCGGTGGTTTGATTTATATACATTGTGAAATGATGACCACATTGGGCTCAGCTAACATCCCTTGAAGATGTTACAAACCAAAATAGAAATCCCTAATGTAATTTGAGTTACTTTTTTCTTCAAAGTCAAACCTATATTTCTTACTATTGCAAAAATGTTGTGCTATTTGCAAAAATGAGCTTGTACTTGGAACTAAAGTGCAGGGTGTGGTGGGTCTGCAGGCTGGGTACCCCTGTGCCCGTTCACATGCAGTTCCTTTCTTCTTTCAGACTTCAGAGGAAGCTGGTGATGGATGTGCTGCCCCTACTGGATGGGCCCCACAGTTAGTCTTTCCACCACTGAGTGGCAGAGGTGAGAGCGAACTGTGTAAGGCTGTGGAGCATATGGAGTTCAGACCTCACCTCTATCTCTGCAGCCCTGGAGATGACCTCAGCACCAGCATGCTCAGAGCCTGTGCTGGACTCTGGGGTGTGCTCTGTGCTGGCCCAGCTTATCCACAGCACCTCTCTCCCTGCATCTCAGCCACCTTTCTGGTCCCTCTACCAGAAGCTCTGGTTCTCTCAGAACCTTAAACTCCTCTCCCCTCATGAGCTGTGTGGAAGCTTCACATAACAGGATGGTTTTCAGAAAAAAAATGGCAAGAGAAAAAGAAATAAATAAATAAACAGGAATCTTCCGCCCCCCACCCCCACCCCCCCAAAAAATGGAGTCCAGGTCCTCATTTTCCTAGGTCCTCACCAGAGATAGGTGTTTCCTCAGCATTTGAGGGGTTTATGCCTAGGTCATGGGTTTAAAGTCAGACCAAGAGAGAAAAGGGAAGGATCTAGGGCAGCCCCCACTTTGGCTCCCACAGGCCCCTGGTCCAATCCCCTCTGAGTCATTCCCATCCTGCTCACACAGCAATGCTAAGACTCACTGACTTCAAGAATAATCAGCTCATCACCATGCTGGTCACTTATCAGGTTCTCACTTCTGTTCCAGTCTGCCCACTGCTGTTTCTCTCTGGAGTCCCTATTTACTATTATGTTTGAGACCATGGTTGTCCTCATTGGGTGGAAACTGGCTATTGACGTGATTCATCTTGGTGGCTCCACAATGAAGTGTTCTCTTCTTTGGAGAAGAAGAAAAGGAAGAAAATGGGGCTGGACAGCAAGTAGCCTTCCTTTAGAAATATATGGAGAGGGGTTTCTTTACTCTTAGTACTTGGTAGTGCTATGCGGATTGGCACAAGGTACTTTTAATATTCTCTCTGGATGTTCTTCCTGAAGAAAGTGACTGAGTTGGCCAGCTGAACAATTACAGGAACAAGAGGGTGATGTGCTGTCCTATGTGCCAAGATGCAAGGTCTTCGTGCTGGTCTGCATTTGTGAGCCTTTCATACCATGTGAGTCAGGTCTGGGCAGGGGCAAGAACAGCCAGGAGTGACTCCTCCCAGGTATTCCTGACAGCACTTGTCTGTCCAACCTCTACACCTTTGGTCAGTGCTCATTGCCAGCTGAATCCAAAAGCTAGAGGAGTCCTGGAGTACTGAGTCACTGTGTGGAATAGATGAGCTTTGGTGGCTTTCTGGCTCACATTATGAACAAAAAGGAGCAAGATTTTACTGGGTTCACACACTGAAAAGTCTTTTATGACAGCCCACATTATTACCCTAATGATATAGTCTTTGATGAACAATTTGAACCTCTCTGGCTTAGCCACCGAGTAAAGTGTCAGACCTTTGATGAGTGATATTGTCTCATCTTTGTTTAACCCTCTTAAATAGGGTGTATTAATTTCACTCATCAGCATAACTTCTTCAATCTCACAGTCAAGTTGACAGGTAAATTGGAGCCATCTCTGGAGGGAGAGAGCATGTAAAGACAATATTTTTTTTTTCTTAATTTGAGTACCACTCTGCCTTGTACACAGAGAAAAATAGTTTATCCTTCCTAACCTTCAGTATCTTTTCTCCAGTTGTGATCTGTAGATAATTAAAAGGCACATGCTTCCAACGACAATGCTGCCTTCCTTCATCCTTGTCCCTGGATAGCATCGCTTCTGGGCACTATGCCCAGAACCCAACCAAGACACCGAGGAGTAAATCTGCTCTGTTGATAGGACCCTGGCCCAGCGTTCCTGGAATAACACAACAGGTCTATCCTTGTCACTTAGTGATGTGGTTAATGAAGCAGAGAATCACTGTGGGAGGACTGGGCTGCCCATATTGTGTTTGTGAGATGGTTAAATGGCTTGGAAACTCCTTTAAGAAACCAGGTAGTACAATGAAGGAGCTGTTCACCCAAGTGACCACATTAGAAGGGGTTGAGACAGAAGCTTATTAAAGGCTGTGGAAAGCCCATAATGGAATGAGAATGTAGCTGTGGAGGTCACTGGTCTGGATGGTGTACCTCAACCCCACTGACTCCTAGTTCCCATGGGCAATGCCTTTACTCAGCCCGGAGCCCAACTAGTCCTGCTGGACCAGAATCTCTTTGGAAGACAACCAAATCTGGGTCACTGCTTTTATTTTTTAACCTTTTAGAAATATAATTATAGATTCACATTATTTGTAAGAGATAATGCAGAGGTGACCCAGCTAATCTGACCCGGTTTTCCTCAATAATAACTTTTAAAAATCTCACAACCAGAATATTGACATTGACCCCACCACTCACATAGGGCAGTTTTCCTGATTCCCTTTGTGCCCATTATCATGTGTGAGTGCTTAGTCCTGGGCTCTTTTATAATGTGCATTCGTCATGCGGTCCAGATAAGGAACAGCTCTACCTGATTCACCTGCACTGAGGACAGTGCCTTCTCTCTCTCTCTCTCTCTCTCTCTCTCTCTCTCTCTTTTTGGTATATTTTTATCATCGTAAAATATACACAATGAAATTTACCATTTTAACTACTTTTCAGTGCACAGTTCAGTTGTGTTAAGTACATGCATATTATTGTGCTGCCATCACCACCATCATCTCCATCACTGTTCTCATCTTCTCCGGCTGAAGTTCTGTCCTCACTAAACAAAAACTCTGCATCCACTCTCCCACCTGTGGTACCCACCATACTACCTGTGTCTCTCTGACTCTGAGTGCTCCAGGGCCCTCATGTGAGAGGGATCTCACAGTATTTGTCTGTCTGTGACTGGCTTATTGCACTGAGCACCATGTCTTCAGGGTCCATCCAGGTTATAGCATGTGTCACAATGTCCTATTTTTCTAAATTGAATTTATTGGGGTGAGATTGCTAATGGCATTATGTAGCTTTCAGGTAGACAGTTCTATAATATATCATCTGTATGTTGTATTATGTGTCTCATCACCCTTCTCCCTCCCCCAGGTCAGGTCTCCTTCCATTACAATTTATCCTTTCTAAACCCTCCTCTACACACACCTCTTTCTCTCTGATAATCACCAAACTGCTGTCTGTGTCTATTAATATTTTTCTTTGTTTAATTGCTTCACTTTTTTTTACCTAGTCCCCCAAGCTCCCTCCCTTCTGACAGCTGTCAATCTGTTTTCTGTATCTATGAGCCTGTTTCTATTTTGATTGTAGTTTATTTTGTTCATTAGATTCCACATATAAATGAAACCATAAGGAACTTGTATTTCTATGAATATCACTTAGCATAATACTCACCAGCTCCATCCATGCTGCTCCAAAAGGTAAGATTTCCTTTTTGGGTGTGGGTTAGTAGCATTTCATTGTGCATAATGAACCACAGCTTTGTCTCCACTTATCTACCACTGGACACTTGGGCTGCTGTGAAATCTTCACTATTGTAAATAATGCTGCAAGGAACATAGGGGTGCATGTATCCTTTCAGATCAGTGTTTCTGGTTTCTGAAGACATATTCTTAGAAGTGGAAATGCTAGGTCATAAGGCAAGTCTATTTTTAATTTTTGAGGAAACTTCATACTGCTTTCCACCTTCATACTGCTTTCCACAGTGGTCGTACCAATCTGCATTCCCACCAAGAGGACAGGAGGGTTCCCTTTTCTTCACATCTTCACCAGCACTTCATGTTTATTGATTTATTGATTATAGCCATTCTGACAGATGTGAGGTGATTCCTCATTATGATTTTTATTTCTATTTCTGCAATGATTAGTTATTTGCATCTTTTTATTTGTGTAATGATCATCCACAGGTCCTCTTTGGAAAAGTGTCTATTCAGGTCTTTTGCTCATTTTTAAATCAGATTGTTTAATTTTTTATGACATTGAGTTTTATAAGTTCTTTATAAATTTTGTATAATTAGTCATTACCAACTGTATCATTAGCAAATATGGTCTCTCATTCAGTGGGTTGTCTTTTCCTTTATGTTGATGGTTTCCTTTGCTATGAAACAATTTTAAGTTTGATGTAGTCCTATTTGTTCGGTTTCTCTTTTGCTTCCTTTGCCCAAATAGATATATCAGAATAAAAAATATTGCTATGAGAATTCATTGCCTATATTTCTTTCAAGAATTTTTAAGGTTTTGAATCTTATATTTAAGTCTTTAATCCATTCTGAGTTTATTTTTCTATAGGTTGTAAGAATGTAGTCTACTTTCATTTATTTTTATAAATATCTGTCTAATTTTCCCAATAGCATTTATTTATTTTTTATTTTTTTATTAATTTTTATTAATTTTTTATACATATCTCCTCATTGCGCCCCCTCCCTCCCAGGCATAAGCCGACCCCCCAGTTTCTGTGATCATTGGTTATGCTTATATGCATGCATACAAGTCCTTTGATTGATCACTTATCTACCTCACCTAACTTTAATCTTTCTGCTGTAATTTCAGTCTGTTTGATGCTTTATGATTTTTGTCCTGAGAATTATCAGTCTACTCCCTTTCTGTGCTCCTGATTCTATTATATTCACCAGTTTATTCTGTTGATCAAATTTTTAATTCACTTAATTTTTAGATTCACTTGTTGATAGATATGTATTTGTTGTTCATAATTTTTTGTCTTTTACCTTTTTCTTCTTCCTCTTCTAAAAGAGTACCTTTCAGCATTTCATATAATACTGGTTTGGAGTTGATGAACTCCTTTAGCTTTTTCTTCTCTGTGAAGGTCTTTATCTGCCCTTCAATTCTGAATGATAGCTTTGCTGGATAGATTATTCTTGGTTGTAGGTTCTAGCTATTCATCACGTTGAATATTTCTTGCCACTTCCACCTGGCCTGCATCGTTTCTGTTGAGAAATCAGCTGACAGTCGTATGGGTGCTCCCTTGTAGGTAATAAACTGTTTTTCTCTTGCTGCTTTTAATATTCTCTCTTTGTCTTTTGCTCTTGG
>JAAGEH010000041.1:19861771-20155964 GCA_011751065.1 Lasiurus cinereus | reverse complement strand
TATATATATATATATATATATATATATATATATATATAAAACCTCTTCAGGACATCCCACATAGATTCACAAATTTTTAAAATGTTATTATTTTTCTTGTCAAAACCTGTATCTCAATTTTTTTTTTTTTGGTTCAGAAATGCAGTAGCTGCTTTGTGAACTGTCTTTGGGAGGGAGAGGGTCCTATCTGCAGTCTCGGTTCAATCTAGGCTGTGCGTCCTGTCCTTGGTCCTTCCCAGGCCAGCCCTTTGGCCTCTGGTGGCCAGTTGACCCATGATGGGCCTGACTCCTTACCTCATGTTCCCCAGCCTGGTGTTGCTTCCTGCGTTGGACACACAATAACATAGAAACCTGCACCTGAAATCTATATATTTATGTTGACCAATGTCACCCCAATGAATTTAATAAATAAAAGTATTTTTTTTAATCACACATTAGTTATTTTGCAGCTTGAAATGGGTTCAGGGAGATTAAATGACTGTTCTAAGGTCCCCCAATACATCCACTGCGCATGGTTTTGAACACCCAGCACTTTCTTGTCTTTCTCCCATTAAACTTCAAAGGTGCTGCCTTTTAAAAATCCAAAGAATCTAATAAACAGCAGGAAGCTTCAAATCCCCCTTTGAAAGCAAACTTTAAATCAGCAGAGTGGAACATCTTCTCTATCAATTTTCTTTGCTTCTTTGTTCATTAATTTGCTAATGATATGTTTTACAGACATTTCTAGAACCAACCTTTTCAGTATCTGCCTCCCAGAAGAGGCCTAGGCCTGTGCTAAAACCAGAGTCCCCATTGCTGAGTGAGAAAACAGCAATTACTTTTAATTTTTTTTTTTAAGAAATATATACACATTCTGAAGTGTACTTTTATCACTAGATTAGAGGCCCAGTGCTCAAAATTCATGCATGGTGCAGGTGTGTCCCTCAGTCCAGCCTGCATCCTCTCTAATCTGGGGCCCCCTTGAGGGATGTTCAGCTGCCTATTTAGGCCCCATCCATGCCAGGATCCGGCCTAAATGGGCAGTCGGACATTCCTCTCACAATCCAGGACTGCTGGCTCCCAATTCCTCACCTGCCTGCCTTCCTGATTGCCCCTAATGACTTCTGCCTGCCAGCCTGATTACCCCCTAACCACTCCCCTGCCAGCCTGAGTGATGCCTGACTGCTCCCCTGCCAGCCTGTTTGCCCCTAACTGCCCTCCCCTGCAGGCCTGGCCCCTCCCAACTGCCCTTACCTACAGGCAAGGTCACTCCCAACTTCCTTCCTCTGCCAGCCTGGTCACCCCTAACTGTTCTCCCCTGCAGGCTTGATCACCCCAACTATGCTTCCTGCAAGCCTGATCCCTCCCGACTGTCCTTCCCTGCTGGCCTGATTGCCCACAACTACTCTCTTTGCAGGCCAGGTCCCTCTGAACTGCCCTCCCCTACTGGCATCTTGTGATGGCCATCTTGTGTTCACATGGGGGCAGCCATCTTTGACCACATGGGGGCAGCACTCTTGTGGTCAATTTGCATATTATTCTTTTATTAGATAACATAGAGGCCTGGTGCATGGGTGGAGGCCAGCTGATTTGCCCTGAAGGGTGTCCCAGATCAGGGTGTGGGTTCCCTGGGGCATGAGGCAGCCTGCGCAAGGGGCCTGTGGTGCTCTGCAAGCTGGTCACACATCCCCAGTGATCTAAGCAGAGGCTCTAGAATCTGGGATTTATTTATCTTCTGTAATTGAAACTTTGTAGCCTTGAATGGAGGCCTAGGCCAGCCAGAGTATGCGGAAAGCTTGGTTTCCTCCAAGCTTCCTGCTCGCTCTGTGGCTGCAGCCATCTTGGTTGGGTTAATTTGCATACTCTCTTCTAAATGGCTGATGGGCATGGCTTGTTGTTGTAGCAAAGGTACAGTCAATTTGCATATTACTCTTTTATTAGACAGGATGCTAGGAAATGTTCTCTCCTCACAAGAGCCTTTATGCTATTCTCACAAGATCCCTGCTTAATATCTGGTGAAAGGAAACCCAGCTTATTTTATAGAAATACAACAACTGAAATTACAGTGCTGTTTTCATAATAAGACATTTCCTTTGGACATTGTAGCTAGGAATAAAAATCTTTAAGAAAAAATGTCAGATATAATTACAGTTTTGTATGAATAAAGATAAGTACAGATCAAAGTTGCAAATATATTCAGTATGTTAAATGTGCAGAGGAAATATGGCTTATTTTTTTCTTTGTTTCTAAATGAACTTTCTCTTGAGTGCCCCATCAGAGGATAGAGGGGAGAGAAGCAAAAGAAAGTATTTAGTCCAATTTAGTCATCTGATTTCAGCCACATGAACTGAATCCTGTCTTTAAATGAATCCTGTCCCTTTTGCATTGGTGTTATATGGGGATGGGAGGAGGAGCTATTTTGTTTTTAAGGCAACAGAGGCAGAGTCTTTGTATTTCCTATTGTCTCTCATGGAGTAGCTAGCTTGGGTCCATGCCTGGGGTCCTACTCCAAGTTTACATCTGGAGTTCTACTCACCCAAAGAGGATGAGGACATGCAGCATCTTTCCTGGGGCTCCCAGTCTGCCCAGATAATCCCAGGAGAGCAGTCCTCCTCCCTCCAATACTAACCCCAGTGTCTGTGCATCCTCCTCTCCCCTCTGAGAGTCCTGGCTGCAGAGGAGGAAACAGGAGGCATCTGCCCTACCCGCTCCATGGAAGGTCCCCTCTCTTCCCTGCCCTGCCCCCTCCATGGAGGGTCCCTTCCATGGAAGGGAAATAAAGGAATCTCTATTTCTTCTCACGGTTACCAGAGCTCAGAAGGTGTTGCTTCTACTTCCTATCCATAGGGATCTTCCTTAATGGAAAATTTAAGAACAATTGCAAAACAGGGCACTTAAAGACTTTTCAAGAGTATGTAAGTGTATACAAAGTATTTGAAAAATTAATTTTCAAATTCTCCATTTCTTTTAAGTGCTCTTTTCAAATTTGATCTGACTGAGGAGTCATTTGTGATTTTTTTTCCCCCATCTCACCTTTCACAGTCTCTCTTCTCATTTTAGTGAAGAAAACCATTCATTCCCCACCTCTTCCCAGTAATCTTACCATTGTCCCTGGGTGTGACACTCTCCAGCCCTCTGAGTGCATGCCAACTAATTACCTGGCATGAAGCAAATCCTATCTAAGAAGGAATTATTAGGGTAATTTGAAGGCAGCAGGGAAAACAAAAGCAGAAACTTCAAAGGAAATCAGAGCCTCTGACCCCTCCAGCTACACAAATGTTAAACACACCCTGACACCTGGCCAGACAGTATAAAATCACACAATGCTCAAAATAGTTGATAAGAGGGAAAAATTGGTTATTTTTTGTTAAATCAACATCTACATAATAAGAACTGAAAAAACCTAGCTTTCTTCCATAATTCAGGCACTTTACATATATTGTTCTAATCCCACAATGGTCCCCCACACGCCTCTCCTTTTAGAAAGCAGAAAACTGAAGTCAGAGAAGTGAAGACAGGAGGCCAGAATTTGTGGGGCTCCAGACCCAACCAAGTAGGTTCCCCCAGAGCAAGGTACCTCTTGCGTCCTCATCCTCCCTGATGGAGAGTCTGAGCTTCTGTTCCTAAGACACAAATTAATGTCTTCATTAATTTCAACCAATTTCCAAAAGCACCAGTGGGAAAAGAATTTTTTCGGGTAAGGACCAGCAATAGGGACACAGAAGAGACTCTCATTTAGAACAATTTGACCATAGAAAATGTTTGACAAATCTGCTTCTGAATAAATGAATGAATGTTACACTGGGCTCAACATTCAGACAGGTGCAGCTACAGAGAGATTATAGAGACCACTGAGCTGCTCTGTAGACATGGGAGCATCATACAAATGACACTTGCCTTGACAACTGCCCTGGTGACAAGAATTATGCAGATGGCTTGAGCGGATATACAAAATTTTATATAAATCAAAAAATCTTTAGTGTTTTTT
Organism: Lasiurus cinereus; assembly: GCA_011751065.1. Classification (NCBI taxonomy): domain Eukaryota; kingdom Metazoa; phylum Chordata; class Mammalia; order Chiroptera; family Vespertilionidae; genus Lasiurus; species Lasiurus cinereus. Next base: position 20,151,997 of record JAAGEH010000041.1, on the reverse strand, counting down.
TTTAAGTGAATTACTGAATCTTCTGAAACTTATTTTGGCTTTTAAAAAAGTTCAAAAAAATCCACATTCTTTTTATAATCTCTTCTTTTATTGATTTTTTTTCTCCCTGATATTGGAAAAAGATTAAAAATAAAGGCATGTTGATAGAACATAAAATCCTCCATAATTTCACATCCCAGAGTTAACAGATAATAGTATGATCTTTTTCCTTTGTTTCTTTCTTTTTATAAAGGTATGTATATATATGAACTGTATAAAATTGCCAAACTTGAAATTATATATTCAAATGTGTATGTACATCTATTTATAAAAATATATGTACACATACTTTTTGTTTTCTCTTGTCTTTAAAATTATACCATAAACTTTCCCACACATTCTAAGAAAATGCTATTTTAATGGCTTTGAAATATTCTAGCATACATTTAAATCACAATTCAAATAACCAAAATTCTATCACTGGACATTTAAGTTTTTTTCCACTTGTTCAGCATTATGAATAATAGAAAGAAGCAGCACTTTCTAAAACCTTCTCTGTAATTTAAATTAAAGAAAACTAATTTTAAAATCACTAGAAAATCCTGTGAGAATAGAAATGTTTTTTGGTGTTTTTTTTTTTTTTTTTTTTTTTTTGTAGGCACTGTTCAGTAGAGTAGCCAGTAGCCTTCATGGCTATTGAGTTCTTGATATGTGGTTAGTGCAACTTAGGAGTGAGATTTCTCCCTTTACTTAATTTAATTTAATTTTTTTGTTTAACTTCTTTTTATTAAATCTTTATTATTCAGATTATTACATTTGTTTCTCTTTTTTCCCCTCCAGAGCTCCCCTCCACCCGGCTCCCAAACCTACCTCTACCCTTACCTCCCCCACATTGACCTCATCCATAGATGTATGATTTTTGTCCAGTCTCTTCCTGCACCCCTTCCCCCCTGAGAATTATCAGTCCACTCCTTTTCTGTGTTCCTGATTCTATTATATTCACAAGTTTATTCTGTTCATCAAATTTTTAATTCCCTTAATTTTTAGATTCACATGTTGATAGATATGTATTTGTTGATAATTTTTTTATCTTTTACCTTTTTCTTCTTCCTCTTCTTAAAAAGTACCTTTCTGCATTTCATATATTACTGGTTTGGAGTTGATCAACTCGTTTAGCTTTTTCTTATCTGTGAAGTTTTTTATCTGCCCTTCAATTCTGAATGATAGCTTTGCTGGATAGATTATTCTTGGTTGTAGGTTCTTGCTATTCATCACGTTGAATATTTCTTGCCACTCCCATCTGGCCTGCATCATTTCTGTTAAGAAATCAGCTGACAATCGTATGGGTGCTCCCTTGTAGGTAATTAACTGTTTTTCTCTTGCTGCTTTTAATATTCTCTCTTTGTCTTTTGCTCTTGGTATTTTAATTATGATGTGTCTTGGTGTGGTCCTCTTTGGATTCCTTTTGTATGGGGTTCTGTGTGCTTCCTGGACTTGTAAATCTATTTCTTTCACCAGATGTGGGAAGTTTTCGGTCATTATTTCTTCAAATAGGTTTTCAGTATCTCGCTCTCTCTCTTCTTCTGGCACCCCTACAATTCTGATGTTGATACTCTTGAAGCTGTTCCAGAGGCTCCTTACATTATCTTCACATTTTTGGATTCTTTTCTTCTTGCTTTTCCAGTTGAGTGTTTTCTGATTCTTTATATTTCAAATTTTTTACTTGATTCTTGCCTTTCTCTAGTCTGCTGTTAGGTCTTTGTATAATATTTTTTATTTCAGTCAGTGTATGTTTAATTTTTAGTTGGTCCTTTTTCATCTCTACTTGGTCCTTTCTCATCTCAAGTTGGTCCTTTTTCATCTCCTCTTGGGTCTCGCTAAATTTTTCCATTTTTTCTAGGATATTTTTGAAAAACCTTATAAGCGTGGTTTTGAGCTCTATATCCAGACATTTGTTTTCCTCCATTTCTTTTGTTTGTGATCTCTTCCTTTGTCTCCGCATTTTCATTATGCTAGGAGAAATTCTGTGTTGGATTCAGCCTTTTGATACAAGACTTGCAAAACTGCAAAGCCTCTTTGTTGAGCTTGGGATGGGTGGAGTCTCAGGGCTATATGGACCACATTGCCTTCCAGTCGGCCCTGCCCTCCATGGCCCCTGGATCTCACATGACTCTGAGTAATCACTGGAGTGGTCCCTGTGCGCACACACAGTGCCTTTAGACTGTGCACACAGAGCCTCTAGACCACTCCCTTTCCAACTTCCCTGCTCTTCAGGACCTTATGAATCTGGGTCCCCAGCGTTTCGCCTGAAATTGGGTTTTAGTGGAGTTAGAAGTGTTGCAGTTGGGAGGCTCTGTCTCCTGCCCACTCATGAAAGCCAGTGGCACAATCAGCAGTCGGTCTTTTGTATACAGTGTTGTGCATGCCACCAGACTTCTGCTCTTTCTCTGCTCCCCTAAATTTCCGTGCACTTCTCCCTTTTCACAGTCCAAACTCCCCCCATATAAGTTTTGGCTGGACCTGGAGTTCAGTGCTGTGGGATAAGAGTTTCAATGCAATTGGGAGTCTCCGTTTACCTCTAGCCAGAGAAAGCCAGCCAGGTACTCTGGCACCTGCTCTTTTCACGCATGTCTCCGTACCTTAGCTTCTTGCAGCTCCTCTGGGTCCCCATGAGCCCTTCTCTTTCCTTCTAGTTGTAGAATTTCCACTCAGCCAGCTTTCCTGTGGTTCTGGATGATGTCCATTCTGTCTTTTAGTTGTAGTTTTGAAATTGTTGTGTGAGGCAGCAGTGTAGGTGTTTACCTATGCCACCATTTTGGATTCTCAGAAATCTCCTTTTACTTAATTTTATATTAGTCACTGTGGGCAATGACTACCTTACTGGTCAAACCAGAACTTGAAACTTGGGAGCTCTATGCACAGCTTTGAGCATTTTACTTGTATGCAGGAATACCCCCATCTTGTGGTCCTTTAGAATATTGCTTCTGAAATATTGGGAGCTAACATGTATTAGCAAGTATAAGCAAGTATTTTTTCTTATAACTTCAGAATGTTCATGAATTATAGAGTCATTTGGTAGATTATATAAAGTATCTGCAAGTTTAAAGACTTGGCGTGGGTAAAAGACAGCACACAGGGCAAATGAATTGAAAGAGACAGTAAATGTTTTAAAAAAAAAAACCCACTAAGAATATAGAGTCACTCTTATGAATGGGACACCTGGGGGACTTTAAACAGAGGGAACTTGCCAGGTCCCTCTCTGTCTGTCACACACTAGTTTATATTGAGCTACTAGAGGCCTGGTGCATGAATTCATGCATCAGTGGGGTCCCTTAGCCTGACCTGCGGGGTCAGCCCTGGGCAACTGGGCAGTTGCTATCTGAGGCTTGCTTGTGCCTTGGGCCAGTCTTGGGTGGCTCAGGGGCTAAGGAGATTGGGGACTCTGGTGTCAGGCACTCAGAGCAGCCAGACCTGCCTAGGAGCTGGCCTGGCTGTGCTATACACCTACTGCCCCAGCGGGGTTAAGGATACTGAGCGCCACCATCTTGTGGCTGTGGGTGCTGCCATCTTGTGAGGATATGACTGTTAATTAGCATATTACTTCTTTATTAGATAGGATAATTGTCATCCAGCAGGTGTGGCTCAGTGACCGATTGTCAACCTATGAACCAGAAGACATGGTTCAATTTCTGGTGAGGGCACATGCTTAGGTTACAGGCTGAATCCCTGGGGGGGGGTGTTCAGGAAGCAGCCAATCAATGATTCTCTGTCATCGCTGATGTTGTTAGCTCTCTCTCCCTCTTCCTTTCCCTCTGAAATTAATAAAAAATATATATATTAAAAAAAAAAACCTAGAGCTGTCTGTGATAGGTTCCTGGAGTAGACCCTCTATCTAAATTTCTGAGGCAGTGAATGGGGGAGGTACAAAATTCTTCCTGAGTTTGTTTTTTTTTAAATGACCAATATAATACCAAAATCCAAAGTGGTGACTTTGTGCTGGGTTCTGAAGTGGCTATTACATAGGATGAGAAGCAACTCAAAGGATTTACAAATATTTTTTAAAATAATATTGCAATTGATTACAATGAAATTCAGAACATAACTATGATAGAGTAGAATGGAGAGATAAATAGAGATAATGTGATTTGAAAAGAAAAACCTCTCCTTCTGGCCTTTTTGTTGTTGTTTGATTGTCTTTGAGACTGTAGAAAAAATACTCTGTGAGGGCCAATGACATTATGAATTATTTATCATTAAGAAGTCAAGCAGCTGACAATAGCCTTTGTTGAAAACTATCCCTTGAAAGGCCGTGTTTTTCATTCCTCTATGCCTTGTCTATGGGTTTCTGCATGTGTGGGAAGATTTTGGTCAGTTTTTCTCTAATTGATGTAAATCAGAAGACATATGGAGCCTGCTGTTAATCTCCACTCTCTTTTTAGGAGGAAAATCAGGTATCACTGGAGACATAGGAGCATGTGCAGGCACCAACACTGGGCACGTGGAATGCTGCCTTCATTGAGCACCCTCAGACGGAAAGATCCAACCACCTAGTCCTCTAGTTTTCCTGCTCCAACACAGCAGCCAGAGCTAATGGGATGTCTCATTAAAACATACTTTTGTCAGAGTATTTTTCCTGCCATTTAACATTCTCGTGAGCACTGTTGCTGGATGTGGGGCTGGGAGTCTCTTGTCTCCTCCAAGTTTGAGCAGTAACATAATGGAAAGGCTTCACTGAGTGCAGAGGGCCCACTGGGCGCCAGCGTTTCCCAAGATCTCTTAGTAACTCTGCCATATTCACCATGTGTCATTTCACATGCATTCTATTGGTATGAATCATGAATCTAACATTTCATATGTGCTTACTAGATCTCAGTAACTATATGAAATATTTCAGATGCATTACCTCATTTAGCCCTAAATCCAATGACATAATTGTTACTATTGTTCCCATATGCAAATCAAAAGAGCAAGATTAAACTAGATTAACTTGTTAAAGTTGAGATAGTATTTGATGCATCCAGACTAGTATGTGCATGCTTTTTCTATTGTTCCATTTTACTTCTAATATGGTGCTTTGTCTCCACAGAATGTTAAGAAGCATGGAATAAATTCAACAACAATTAAAAAAAAAAACATTATCCAGGAAAATAGTACATAGAACAATACATGTTCAGTGTGGTTTTGGAGCATTCATATCAGTTTCATTGGTTCCTCCCATCCTTCTTCTTTATTCTTTCCTTCGTTTCTTTCTTTCTCCCTCTCTCCTCCTCCTCATCCTCATCCTCCTCCTCCTCCTTCTCTCCTCCTCCTCTTCCTCTTATTCCTCTCTCTCTCTTTCTCTCTCTCTCTCTCTCTCTCTCTCTCTCTCTCTCTCTCTCTCTCTCTCTCCCTGCCCCTCCTTTTCCCCCTCATCAGTTTGTAAACTTTCTCAGGCTACATTATGAAATTACCTTCTCACACTGGAGACATAGCAGACTAGAGAGTTTATCTTCCCAATTACATGAGGTCAGTAGTAAGTGTGGGAATTTCACCTCTCTCATGTGTCTGACTACTTCCTACAGTCCACATGCTATTAGAAAGCACTCCAAGGATAAGACTCTTCTCAATAATGATTCTATATTATACACCAATTGTTTACTCCTTTATCAACCCATACCTCATTTTCCCATACCTAGAGATATGAACACAATATTGGTGACTGGCAAATGAGCTAAACTGACAGTTGGTGGCACTGCTTCTCAACTTAAATTCCTAATGCATAATCATAAGTAATTCTATGTTTGTTTACCACAAGAGGAGATCTAAGCTCTAAAAGACATGAGAATTGCTAGGAGAAGCAACCCCTTAGACTCTAAGGCTTAGAGACTAATAGGGTAGGTCTTGGAATCTGCAGTTTTAATTAATGTTCCAAATAATTTAATTCAGGTGGTCATGAATCACATTTTCTGAAGTAAAGACACCAGGGGACAGGGCTTTCAACTTGAAAATAGGGTGAAATAAATATTTCCTTTAGTTATATTTTTCTAATCTCAGAAGTTTGCCTAAGTATCCTATTTAATAAAAGAGTAATGTGCAGATTGACCATCACTCCAACACATAAGATGGCTGTCCCCATGTGGTCAAAGATTCTGCCCCCCATGTGAACACAAGATGGCCACCACAAATGGCCAGCAGGGGAGGACAGTTGGGAGGGAATAGGCCTGCAAGGGAGGGCAGTTGTGGACAATCAGTCCAGCAAGAGAAGGCAGTTAGAAGGGACCAGGTCTGCAAGGGAGGGCAGTTGGGGATGATCAAGCCTGCAGAGGAAGGAAGTTGGGGTGACTGGGCCTGCAGGAAAGGGCAGTTGGGGGGACCCAGGCCTGCAGGGGAGGGCAGTTAGGGGTGACCAGGCTTGCAGGGGAGGGCAGTTAGTGGTGACCAGGCCCACAGAGGAGGGAAGTTAGGGGCAAACAGGTTGGCAGGGGATTCGTCAGGCATCAATCAGGCTCGCAGGGGAGTAGTGATTAGGGGGTGATCAGGCTGGCAGGCAGAAGCAGTTAGGGGCAATCAGGAAGGCAGGCAAGTGAGCTGTTGCTAGCCAGCAGTCCTGAATTGTGAGAGGGATGTCCTTACTGTCTGCTACTTGGATCTGGCCTAATGGGCAGTCGGACATCCCTCAAAGGATCCCAGATTGAAGATGGAGCAGGTTGGGCTGAAGGACACAGCCTCTGTGCACAAATTTCATCTACCAGACCTCTAGTCTATAATAATAAAAGTGTAATATGCTAATTATACCAGACATCCTTCCACATGACCTTCTGGATGAATCCTAGACTGTGAGGGAAGCTCAGGTCTCAGGTGCCAAAGGGAAGCCAGTGCTGGCTTCTGGGGAAAGGGAGGCCTACTCTTGCATGAATTTTGTGCATCAGGCCTCTAGTTCAATGATATTGTACTTCTATAAATTTCTCTTATAAATGTATATATAGATGTATGTTGCTATAGACAGATGATAGATAGATATATAGTTAGGTAGATAGATAGTCAGTCTCATTTTTTTGCCATTCATGAGCTAGATCAAAATGAATATGTCATTTCACTAGACCAATAAGTGGCTGAGATTTTTGTATGTGCATTTATCAACTTTGTTTCTAACATTTAATTACACATATTTTCAATCACCCTAAAAGCTGAAAGAATTTTGCCATAAACACCCAAAGACCTACACTTAGACTCTATAACTAACATTTTACTAACTTTGCTTCATCAATGATCTACATATTTATGCATTCATCTATTATTTATCAATGAATCATATTTAATGATACACCTTCTTTCAGTGTAAATGAAGACATCCATACAAATATTTTACTATGTGTCTACTAACTAGAGTTTAAGATGTGTTTATGATTTTAATATATATAATTTATTCTACCTAATAAAGAGGGAATATGCTACCTGACCCTCACCCCATATCAAAGATGGTGGTGCCCATAGTCAATAAGGAGGGAATGTGCTAATTGACTACCCTGCCCTCAAAGATGGTGACACCCAAGCTACAAGATGGTGATGCCCAGTGCCCTCAGCCCCACCGGGGCAGCAGCTGTGTGGCAAGGCACTCCCAGGTGGTCCTGGCTGCTCCATGCACCTGCCTCTGGAATCTCTCAGTCTCCTCAGCCCCCCAGCCACCCAGGGCCAGCCCAAGGCACAGGCAAGCCTTGGATGGCAGCTGCCCAGTCGACACCCAAGGTGCAGGCAAACATCGGATGGTGGCTGCCCAGGTAACCAGGGCCAACCGAGGCTTGCACAGCCAGCTGTGGCAGCAGCATAGATGTGATGGGGCATTGCCTTCCCCTGATCGTTGGATCGCCTCCCACCCCTCCTCCAAACCCCGAGGGTTCCCAGACTGTGAAGGAGGCAGGCCAGACTGAGGGACCCCCCCCCTCTAGTATATAATGAAATGCATTAATTTCTGGGTATCATTCAATTAGTTCAGACAACAACGCTCACTTGTGCAACCCAAATCCTTGTCAAGATGTAGAACTTTGCTATCATTCTGGGAAGTTTCCTCATGTGGTTTTCTATTCACACTTCCATACCCCAGGAAAATCACATATTAAGCATTTTTACATGTAAGGCTTCTTTTATTTAGCAGTTCTTTGAGATCCATCCATATTGTAGTATATGTAAATAGTCCTCTCTTTTTCATTGCTGAATAATGTTACAGTCTACAAATCTATGGTTTGTTTATCTACTATATTTGATGGGTTATTCCCAGTTTTTTATTATGAATCAATTGTTATGAACATTCAAATATAAGTGTTTTGTAGAAATATATTTTTATTTCTCTTAGGTAAGTACCTAGTTAGGATTGGTAGTTCACAAAGTAAGTGAATAAAACAAAACAAACAATAAAATAAAATAAAAACATAGAGTATTTTCAAATCAGTTGTGCCATTTTTACCATTTAGCATTCTGACCAACCATATATGAGAGTTCCAGTTGCTCCATGTCCTCAGTACCATTTAGCATAGCCTGTTTTTTTCTTTTAATTTTTATTTTTAGCCATTTTGATACATATGTGGCACTACCAGGAATTTTAATTGACCTGAGTATCAGTCCTATTCTGAATGAATTCTGTGGTTTGCTTTTATATTAAACTTTTTATAAATGACTTTTGAAAGTGCATTTGGGTGTCTACTTTTATGTGTAGAATTACTAGGAGATGTGTAAAAGATGAAAGAGAAAAAATGTCCTTCAAAAGCTTACAATTATTACCATATAGAACATGAGACAATAAAATATAAGACCTATGTGACTAAACCTAACTCAAAGTCAGCTAGGCATGATTTGAATAAAGATGATCATTGCCTAAGAAGTCTTTAAGCTAGAGATTAAAACAAACAAAAAACAAGTGCCATTAGGATTATAGAATAAAAGGAGGGATGAGATTTGCCACTAGGAAAATAGCCAGAAAGAGACTCTAAGTTCAGAACAAGCAAGGAGTCTGAAAAAGTTGGAAATGCCCCTGGAACTCCATGTGCAGACATTGGCAATATTCAATGAAGGCTTCCATGCCATCCAATTCCATGCCCAGATTTGGTTGTCTGACCATTTCTCTTGCTACCTTTTTGAATTATTTCTCATTTGTAATTTTACTCCACAAAATTCAAACCAATATCACAATGTACTAATGAAATATAGATAAATTACCTTATGTAAAAATCAAATGGATGCTTAAGTCTTACATGTGTTTTATATTATGTTGTTTGGAAGCACCATGGATAGCACTCTGCATTTGGAGGCAGAGTTTCAGTAAGAGTTCAATTTCATCTTCATTCTTTTTAAAATGGGCTTTTGTGGGAGAATTTGCTATATTTCCCTCAAGAGTGTATTCAATGTAACATGTATTCAAACTAGACAGTCAGTCAGTTACACCTGAGATCTTGGTCTGGCTCTTGAGCAAGTTAATTAGATTCTCTAAACCTAGGCCTTCTCATGTATAAAATTGGGATGACAATAGAACCCACCTCAGAGTTGTTGAGAGGACTACATAAGATAATGCATGTTAAGTGCTTAGGACAGTCCCTGTCTCATAAGAACTATTCAATATATGTCAGGTATTTTTTATTACTCTCTTTTATCCTTCTTGCTAATTTCACCCGATCACTTACTCTGTTATTCCTAGATCATCAATATTAAATATGAAAGCACATAAAGTGAATATAAAAGGCATTGTATTCATATGCCTGAATTTGCTGATAATTTTTTTCTCTCTTCCAATGTAGCTTAATGAATATATATTTATCCTAACTATCCCTTCTTAAAACAATTGTCCATTCATAATTTGGAATCATTTAATACATAGTAAGTGAACAAATCTAATTTGTCCTTAAAATAATAAAATATAAATGAAATTTATACCTGAAAAGAACGTAGAATGTGAAATAGTAGATGACAAGACTCTAGAATCATATGATTATGGTAGCAGGGCTCACGGGGATGTTTTTGAGATACTGGCAACTTCATTTCTAGCAACAGGCACTGTTTTTGCAGCTAATAATACAAACCATGTCTGTATGTTTCCCAAAGTATAGCCATGGCCTTTGTTTTATTAGCTGCAAAACCAGACAGCTGCTCACAGGGAGTGACCTGAGGGACTCGAGAACAAACTCTCCACTGAAATATACCAAGCCTCCACCACCTGGCTGGTGCACTGCCTGGAAGGGTTGAGGAACTCTCTGTTGAAATGAAAATATACCTGGGAGGATGAACACACACAGTACTTTCTGGAACTCTTCAGACCTTAGAGTAAACTTAGTAATCAAATGGATTTCCCCCTGACCGTAAGTACACCCTTTTGATGGAAGTTAAAAGGAAACTCCTCCAAGTTTGGGGCAGTTACCAGCCAGGACAAACAAGGGTTTTCAGGATAGTAATAGGGCCTAAATGGGATAATAAGCATGACAGTCTTCTGGATACAAAGAGAATCAGATATAATGCACAATGTTATTCTTTCTGCAATTATTGCTAATGCAGAACCTTGGGGAGGAAATGCCTTTTAAAGGATTGAAATAGGGAAGTGTAGGAAAGAATGTCTATGAAGTTATACTTTGGCTTACCATTAGTTTAGTGTTTTAAGCTTTTGGTGTTCTGTCACAACCATTATTCTAGTTGGTCTTTACAAAAACATATCGCTTGGTAGGGTGGGCACTTCTATTCTCATTTTATAGATGAGGATGTTGAACACAACCCATGAGCCATCTTGCTCATTACCTTTTTCTCTGTACCCCAGTACTGGTAGAATATCATGGGCAATGTCAAGAAGCTGAAACTTATAGGAAAATTCAAGGAAAAATAATACCTTTTAATATTTGGACCAAAAGAAAAGATGTCTTTTCATTGGGACAGCTGGAGTTGTGCTGACTTCATACATTGTGCTCTGTGCCCTCCATTAGGGAGTTGTGTTGAACTAAGGAAGGTGTGGTATTTGACAGACAGGCTCAATTGAGAAACTAGAAAGGTGACCTTAGATTCTTTAAAAGACTTTGTGACCCAAAGCTCAGGCAAATAATATGTTCTGAAATAAAATACCAAATAGAAATGGTGAGAGAAGCAAGATATTATCATAAGACCAATCAAGTTCATGAAGTGCAGCTCATATCATATCAAGCTAACCTCATTTTCTGATTTGTTTTGCGATTGGTGGTGGTGATGACAATGATGTTGGTCTACTGCCAAATGGTTGGTTGATCCAAGAAATTATCAATCTCTAAGACATGATAAAATTTCAGTTTACTGTTGTGGTCAATATGGAAACATGAGTATGAACAATAAATAAGTAGGCTTATTTGATCACTGGAGCAAGGATGATACCCCCAGACTGGGAGTTAATGAACTGAGGTGATGAGGTTTCTGGCTATTGCCACAAAATTCTGTCCAAAATGGTCTTGAATATGAGGAAGCTTAAAAATGTCCCAGAATGCACTTAGCTCCACATGAGGTGACACAATAAGTGTCAGAAATTGTTTGCTCTCCCACACTTCTCTACTGATCATCTTGTTTAAGTACCCCACCTCTGCTATCTCCCTGTTTTTACTCTGACCCTTCATCTTGTTGCTCTGCCAAATTCACTGTCCTTTAATATTCTGGGCTTCAGTCAGTTTATTTCCTTTTAATAAGGAATTTTTTTTTCAGATGAAGAACTTAGTAATAGATCTATTTCTTACTTTCAATAAAATTCTGAAATTTCTACACATTCTGAATTAATCTCATGGTAAACTCATATTGATCAATATTTTGTATTAGTTTTAATAATTGCTACCATTATTGAGCACTTGTCAAATAACAGGCATTAGGTTCAGACTTTTCCAAAAATGTTATTTTTCTTTATTGTAGCCCTGAGGTAAATATTAGTAAGGCCCAATCAGTGATGACAATGAGATCAGAGGGAATCTGGAAATGATGTCAGGCTATGAGGATTATAACTACACTTGATAACAGAGTGAAGATAAAAAATAAATTTACAGCAGTTAAACTTACCTAGGCAAAGACTGTCAAGCTGAAATGAGTACTGGAGAGGAAAACCTAAGTGGTAAAAGTATCAGAAAATAAAAAAATGTTGGTAAGAAAAAGGGAAAGAATTGAGAGCAGCTGACTCAAAAGATTTAGGAGGAAATAGAGGTCTATTTTTAAATAATGAAAAGTTTTCATATGAAGGGAAGGATTCCATTTTTTTCACTGTATCCTAGAATGTGGAGTAAGGACTGGGTTTTATTGGGAAATATATTTCAATCCAATGTAGTAAAAAAAGCTTCTGATAAATTAAATTGTCTAAGTGGGCAATATCCTGCTTCAATTACCATTTATCTGGAATTTGTAGAGGAAATTCTTACAGAGAGTAGAAACTTGCATTAGTTCAGTGACTGGAAGTATTGGATTGGGCCCCATCCACAATAGCACTGAGTCACTTCATGAGATTTTCTTTTTCATTTTCTTCCATTTTGTTATTCCTGACAAGAGGAAAAATCTCTAATTGATACTGGTATATCTCAAATATACCTAGTTTATATTTATTCTAGATCATTCCATTATTTTTATTTATCAAGATAGTATTTTTTCTTGTTGCATTCTACATGAAGCTTATTTCCTTATGCATAAGATTTTTTTTTATATGGATCAACTTTAGGGAGATATGGTCTTCCTGAGATGTTTCATGTCTCTATAAGAATGCTTCAAAAAATTCTTCCACCTTGCTGGTGTAGCTCAGTTGGTTGAGCATCCCCCTGTGCACCAAAAGATTGCTCGCTCAATTCCCAGTCAGGACACATACACCAAAAGGCTGCTAGTGTGATTCTAGATCAAGATACAAGTCCAGGTTTCAGGCTCAAGCCCCAGTAAGAGGCATCTAGGGGCAGCCGACCTGTGTTGCACTCTCATATCATGTTTATCTCTTCTCCCTTCCTCTCTCTCTCTCTAAAAAAAAATCAATTATTTTTTTAACTATTCTTAAAAAAAAAAGAAATATGGTATAACCATTTTATTCTAAAAGAATTTTCTTCTGCTAGATTAGCTATAGATTTTTCCTGATTTAGAGTTTTTGTTGTCATTATTGTTTGTTTTGCTTTTAGTGTCCTTATTAGTGTATGCTTCATGGCCTTGCACTAATATAAATTCATCCATAAATGAGATGGTAAAGCACCGATATTTTAATTTCTTTGATGGTGTCTTCTTTTTTCTCATGTGTAAATAAGTTTCCTCACCATTGAAGCATGCAAAGTGCTGAAATTTTTCTAGTCTTTTAGAATAGAAAATTATTTGAAATTCCAAAGTTTAAGCCTATGATTGGCTTCTAGGTTTCCATTTTCCTCCGATGCCAGCCAAGTCACTGCATGATATGTCTTGCAAATCTCCAATGTCAGTTTCTCTTACATCTCTGGCTTTGATGTTTCTCTTTGATTCTCATACATGAAAATTTCCTTTCCTTTTCTTGAATTAACCAAGTAATACATTTTTAAAATTATATTTTATCCAGCATTTCTATGTGGTTTTAATTGGAGGAAGGAAAGTATTTACTAGTATGCTATTAATACATTGTTATCTCTAATTAATGCTCCCTTAAAAAAAAAACTTTGCCAAAACCGGTTTGGCTCAGTGGATAGAGCGTTGGCCTGCAGACTGAAAGGTCCCAGGTTCAATTCCGGTCAAGGGCATGTATCCTGGTTGCGGGCACATCCCCAATAGGGGGCGTGCAGGAGGCGGCTGGTGGATGTCTCTCTCTCATCAATGTTTCTAACTTGCTATCCCTCTCCTTTCCTCTCTGTAAAAAATCAATAAAATATATTTTAAAAAATCTTAAATATATTTTTATTGATCTCAGAGAGGGGGGAAGAGGAAGACAGTGATAGAAATATCAAAGATGAGAATCATTGATCTGCCGCCTTCAGCACGCCCCATACCAGGGATGGAGCCTGCAACCCGGGCATGTGTCCTGACTGAGAATCAAACTGTGACCTCCTGGTTCATAGGTTGACACTCAACCCCTGAGCCGTGCTGGCTGGGCACCCCTCCATTTAAAAAAAGAGAGAGAGTGGAACTTAGAAGCATGTGCATTGGCATGGAATAATATCTGGCTAAAATCTAATAACTTTGTTTTCATTTTCATTTACCTTTATAGTATCTTTTGATTTGTGGAATGTGTTAGGTTTTATTTTGTTTTTGTTTTCTAACTTCATAAAATAATCTCATGTCATATAATTTATCTACTTAAAATATATAGTTCAATTTTTTTAGTATATCCACAGAATTATGCTACTGCCACTACAATCAATTTTAAAACATTTTCATCACTCAAAAAAGAAGCCCTGTACATATTAGCTATCAATTCCTTCTCCTTCCATCCCCCATTCCAAGCTTGAAGCAGCCAAAAAGCTACTTTCTGACCTTTAAAGAGTTGCCTACTCTGTTCATTTCATGTAAATGGAGTCATATAATGTGTTTTTGTGACCAGCTTCTTTCATTTAGCATAAGGTTTTAAAGCTTTACCTATATTGTAACACCAATATTTTATATTATTTTGTGGTCAAATAATATTCCATTATATGAATATACCACATTTTTTTAAATTAATTCATCAGATGATAGACATTTAAGATTAGTTCTACCTTTTGGCTATATGAATAATGTTGCTATGAACATTCATGTACAATCTTTTGTGTAGACATATATTTTCACTTCTCTTGGATATATACATAAGAGTGAAATTATCATATTCATTTGTAACTCTATTTTTAATCATTTGAGGAACTGCCAGACTGCTTTTTACAAAGTAACTGCACTATTTTAAATTTTCATCAGTAATGTATAAGGATTCCAATTTCTCCACATCCTTGAAAACACTTGCTGTTTCTATTTTGATAATAGCAATCTTAGTGGATATAAAGTAGCATCTCATTGTGGTTTTGGTTTTTATTTACCTGGTAGTCAATAATACTGAGCATATTTTTATGTGCCTATGGGTGATTTGCATGTTTTCTTTGGAGAAATGTCTAAGTTCTTTGTCCTTTTTTAATTGAATTAATTGCCTTTTTGCTATTAAAAATGTTGTACATTTTAAAAAATATATTCTGTATATAAGATTTACAATATTTACTCCTATTCTGTAGGTAGATTATCTTTCTCTTTCTTAATAGTATTCTTTGAAATACAACTTTTTAAATTCTAATGAAGTCAAATTTGTCTATTTTTTTTCTTTTGTTGCTTATGGTTTTGGTATTATAGCTATTAAATTATTGTCAAAAGTCACCAAGATTTATCCCTATGATTTATTCCTAAGAGTGGTATAGATTTTACTCCTATATTTAGCTTTATAATTCTTATTGAGTTAATTTTTGTATAGGGCATGACGTAGGGGAATTACTCCTTGGCTCTGAACCTCATCCTCTGGGTGGACTTTGGAGACTATTTCACTTTATTGTCTGAGGGTGGATTATTTGAATGCAAGTTCTGTGTTTACCTGTTCAGTCTCTTCCTGTGAACTCCATCTTCAGTTTAATAGCATCTCTCCTGGGCTTCACCAATTTTATCCCATTGTGTGTGTGGCAAGGGAAGGTTTCATTATGTGTGTACTCTAACTATAACAATTATTTAGTGCAGGATCTCCAACATTTTAAGATCCTCCCTTGGATGCTAATAGAATACATACCAATGCAAATAACTGCCTTGGCTTTTATTTTGTTTTTACTTTTTTGGGGGGTGGGGTTCTTATTTTATTTGGCTAGGTTGATTCAGGCATTAGCCTCATATTATATAAATTTGTTCAGTGGATTTTGTACAGCTACCCACCCAAATAGGCTCCGAGGAGGAAAGAAAAAAGTTATCTCCTAACACATATGTAGAAAAACAAGGATGTGAATTTACAAGGTTCATGCAAAACGGAATAACCTGTCAATTCCAAGAGTACCCTGTAGACCTTTAAAATAGAAAAGAAGCAGAGAGAATTTGAAGATGTTAAAGGTCTGGCTTTGAAGATGACAGGAGAAATCATGAGGGATGAAAGGAACTGGGAAAGGCAAGGAAGAAAGTTTAGCCCTCTCAATCTCCAGAGGAGCATGGCCTTCCCAACACTTTGACTTTAACCTAATGAAACTGACTTCAGACTTCTGGCTTCCAGAACTATGAGAAAATAAGTTTGTGTTGTTTTAAGCCACTAAATTTGTGGTAATTTCTTTACATCAGTAAGAAAAAACTAATACAGGGGCAGATATGGGTCAAAGGCTGTATTTATTATTAACTCATTTAATCTAAAACTTGCTTTCTTCATTTATAAATTCTAACTAAAAATTTAGTCAGCTTGCCTGGTGTGGCTCAGCAGTTGAGCATCAACACAGGAATCAAGAGGTCTCTGGTTCAATTCCTGGTCAGGCTACATGTCCAGGATGCGGAATCAATCCCCAGTAGAGAATGTGCAGGTCATATGATCAATTATTCCTTTTTCATTGATGTTTCTATCTCTCTATCCTCCCATCTCTCTTCTCTTAAAGTCAATAAAAACATATTTTAAAAAACAATTTAGTCATAAGGTTCTTAAAGTTTTTGAGATATTACAAGATAATATCTTATATAGTACTGTTCATTAGTAACATTTTGCAAGTCACAAATGTGACCCATATACGTAATTTTACATTTTCTAGTAGCCATATTAAAAAATTAAAAAACACAAAAAGGTGAAATTATTGTTGATAATATATTTTTGTAACCTAATTCAGATGACCATTGAACATCACAGGTTTGAACTATGTGAGCTAATTAGATGTAGATTTTTCCAATAAAAATATTAAAAGTTTCTTGAAGATTTGAGACAATTTGAAAAAAAATTCAAATGAACTATGTAGCCTAGAAACATGAAAAATTTAAGAAAACATTAAGCATGTTATGAATGCACAAAATATATGTAGATACTTATTTATTTTTATTATTTACTATCATAATATATATACAAATCTATAATAATAAAAGCATAATATGCTAATTAGACTGGATAGCCAAACAACCTTCTGGACATCCTTTCTGATGAAGCCATAGCAGCGGGGGCCAAGGCAGAGGCAGTTAAAGGTGATCAGGCACGCAGGCAAGCAGTTAGGAACAATCAAGCAGTCAAGAGAGTGGTGAGGGGCAATCAGGCAGGCAAGTGGTTAGGGGTGTTCAAGCAGGCAGAGGATCCCCTGCCTCACCTTTGACCTCCTCCACTTCCTCCTCCTTAGACAGTAGAACCAATCCTCCTCCTCCTCAGCTTACTCAATAGGAAGACAAGGATGAAGACTTTTATGATTATCCATTTCCTCTTAATGAACAGTAATTGCTGTACAGTGAGTAATAATTTATCATCATGCTGTACAGGGGGACTACCTGGCAAGCAGGTGAGTGGTTAGGGGTGATCAGGCAGGCAGGCAGGTGAGCAGTTAGGAGCCAATGGTCCCAGATTGTGAGAGTGGTGTTTGACTGCCAGTTTATGCCCAATCCCAGCAGTCAATATTCCTCAAGGGGTCTCAGATTGTGAGAGGGTGTAGGTTGGGCTGAGGTATCCCTGCCCCTCCATACACTAATTTCGTGCACTGGGCCTCTAGTCTATATAATAAAAGCCTAAGCAACCATTACAGCAGTACAATTAGAACAACCAGTCACTATGATGTACACTGACCACCAGGCAGCAGACACTCAATGCAAGAGTGCCCCCTGGCAGTCAGTGCACTCCCACAGAGGGAGTACCACTCAGCCAGAAACCAGGCTTATAGCTGGTGAGTGCAGCATCAATGGTGGGAGCCTCTCCTGCCTCTGAGGCAGTGCTAAGAAGCAATGAGCAGATGGGCGGTAAGGAATGAAGGGTCCTGGACTGTGCACCCCCACCCCAAGTGCACAAATTTTGTGCACCAGGCTTCTAGTCTATTATACAAAGCTAAACTTTAACAATATTTATACACACAAATACAGACTATACATGACACCATTTATAGCCCAGGTAAATGTAAATAAACATAAAGAAGCACTATTAAATCTTTACTTCAGATAATTAACTGTAGTGCATACTATATTACTTGTAATAATTTTGCAGCTACTTTCTGTTGCTATTGTGGTAAGCTCAAGGGCTGTATCTGCTGAAAATGCCAGGTGATGTTAATCATCTTTTTGTGAACAGTTCATATCTCCAGGAAATTGCATATCATAGAAAAAAATAATTTCTTGTGTGTCTTATGTATTTTATATGGTGTTTGGTGCAATACCTCGAACAATAGCATGAGATCCACACAAAGTGCCACTGGTGATGCTGGAAGTGTTCCCAAGAAGCAGAGAAAAGTCATGACATTACAAGAAAAAGTTGAATTGCTGGGCATGCACTATAAATTGAGGTCTGTAGCTCAGTGACTCACCATCTCAAGATAAATAAATCCAGTGTAAGGATGATTGTAAAAAAAAAAAAAAAGGGAGCTGTGAAGCATCCTGGCAGCTAAACCAGCAGGCAGGAAAAGACCTGTTACATTTTTGTGCAATGCTTTCTTATATTGTATCAAAAATGCAGCTTTTATGTATGTGCAGCATTGCTATAAGAAAGGCAAACCTATGCACTCAATATGCTTTGAGAAAAAAGAAAACTTAATATATGACAACTTAAAGGAAAAGGCAAGTGAAGATCTAAAGCTGGAGAATTTAAAAGGATGGGTTGATAATTTTAGAAAAAGATTTTAGGTTAAGAAATGCCAAGATAACAGAAAAAAACACTACTGACCAAGATGCAGCAGAAGAGTTCCCAGGCACCATTAAGAAAATCATTGAGGAAAAGGTTATCTGCCTGAATAGGTTTTTAATGCAGATAAGAGTGCCCTATTATGGAATGTTCCAATCAGTCAAGACTGTTTTTGGCTTCTTTTATGGCATAGACTCTTCCATACTATGGCCCTAAATGGAAAGCAAATGGTGGAAGAAGAATTGGCATCCCATAAATACATTTTTAGAGAAATGAAAAAGCAGAAAGTCAGAAATTATAGTGTATTTCCATAAATTGACATCACCTGTGCCTGCTCTCTTGCCTCACCCTTGACCTCCTCCACTTCCTCCTCCTCAGACAGCAGGACCAATCCTCTTCCTCCTCAGCCTACTCTACAGAAAGACAAGGATGAAGACCTTTATGATGATCCACTTCCTCTTAATTAACAGTAATTTATTGTCATGTTGTACAGTGAATAAACTTATCTGTTATGTGTATGTATGTGAAAATCTAATAACTGTACAAGACTGTGTAAGATGTTTTTATGTCATCATCATCATCATCCCTGCCTAAGTATTCATTCACCATGCAGAATATTGTGAACAAGACTCTGATTGAAGTGGATAGCCTATCCTTACATAACTTACATACTATAAGGTGAGCAATATTTTATTAAAAAAATAGTAATATGTTCATTTTCTTTCTCTTTTATAACTATGCTTTCAAAGAATTATATTATTATACCAGAGGCATGGTGCACAAAATTCTGCATGGTCCCTAGGCCTGGCTGGCAATCAGGGCCAATCTCTGGGCTGCCAGTGGGGCAATCAGGGGGGTCCCCACTGGTATCCACTTTGGCTGGTGTGGGGCCTATGGGCTGGGGGTAGCTCCTGCATTGAATATCTGCCCCTGGTGGTCAATGTGCATCATAATGACCAGTTGTTCCTCCAGTTGGTCAATTTGCATATAAAGGATAGTATGCCTCTTTCTTATAATTGGTGGAACTGTATATCAGCCTATCATCACAGGTTTTTAAAAATATATAAAAATGTTTTTAATATGTATAATGAATATAACTATAACAGTGTATTTCATAAAAATTTATGATTCATTTGTTAATGTGTAGACTAGGCTACTGTAAAGTGATCATATCCATTATATTAGACTATCATAAAGTAATCATGTTGCTATTTCTTCGTTATTAATGCATAAATCATTATGCTGTAAAATATCTTGCATTATCTTTTTATTTTTTATGTCTAGTGTTTGTAATACATATAACATCTTCAGAGTTTTGTATCATATAAGGCATAATTGATGTAGGTCCTTACAAATGATTAATCTTGTAAACAGACTGTATAAACTTACGTTATTGATAAATATAGTACAGTATTATAAATGTATTTTCTTCTTTTTACGATTTTCTTAATAACATTTTCTTTTCTCTACCTTACCTTATTGTAAGAATACAATATATAATACATATATATGTATATGTATTATACAGTGTTAATTGACTGTTATTGGCAAGGTTTCTGGTCAACAGTAGGTTATTAATAGTTAAGTTTGGGGGGAGTCAAAAGTAATACATGGATTTTTGACTGTGAGAGTCAGTTCCCCTAACCCTTGCATTGCTCACGTCAATTATCTGTTTAAAATATTATCATTTGTAATATATTAAAAAAATTAACAAGTAATAAATATAAAGAATATTAATGATATAGTTTACATTCTTTTTCTCACTGGGTGTTTTTATATTTATAGCACATTTTGAATTGGACTAAATGCTTTTCACATGTAAGTAAGTCTAGAAGGTGCTAGGTAGTGATACTGTCCTATATTGGGAACTTAACTATTAAATGCTGACAGTTATCAGCAAGCTTGTTCCAAGTCCACTGACTTCATGGTCTTGTTGTGAGCATTAAATGAGATAATGCATGGAAAAGACTTCACAAAATGACTCCTAGGACATGCTCAGTAAATAGTTTTTATCATTAAAGAAAATGTAAATCCTTACCTCAGTGTTGGAAACATGGAGGACTCAAAACTCTAGTCCCACCTTGCTCTTATTGTCAGGAATGATTTTCTCTCCTCTCATCAATAACTGGAAATCTCCCATATCATCTGCATCTCCTGGCAGGTCTTTCCACTCTCTGAACTCCATATTTCACTCCTCTAAATCTGGGTGTACATCAGGTCTAGGCTTCTATTTATCCTGCATGAGCATGGCAGTGATAAGTTTAACACCAAGGCTTTTCTTTTTGTACCCTCTTTTAATTTTTTTCATTGTGATTTCAGCACCTTGCTATCTATAGTTCCCAAACCTGTCTCCAACAGAGAGTCACCTCTGCATTTCTGGGGCTGGAACTTCTGTAGACAACACAGGGAATTGATGGGCCCTCTGATTCACTGTGGACCTGTTATTCTCATAGACTTTTAGCTTTAGTAGATTTAATTTGAATACTCATCTTTTCTACAAACCAGCTATGGGTCATTGTCTAAGTTACCTAATCTTTCCAAAGCCAGGGCTGATCAGTTCTCCAACACAGTTTCAAGTTACCCAAACACAGTTTCACTGTGAAAGAGAGGCTAAGGGATGGCCTGACTAAAGGAGCCAGGCAGCCTTGATTGCCTGCTTAATTAGATTTTATTGGAATTTTTATCTTTAGATACAATCAGTAGGGTGAGTAATCTTGGGAGGACACATGTTTTTACATTGTCCTCTAGGCAAGGGCACCCAGGGGTTAAGCATAAGGATTCCAGTAAATACCTGGAGGTCTGTGCATGCACAGACTTGTTTGGGAAGGTCAAGAAATAATTGAGGGTGCCACCTTTAACACTCTCCTAAGTCTCCCCTAAGTCAGAATTCTGCCTTCCACATACTTTCTTTTTCCCAGAATATCCTCCTCACAAACTTTCCAAGCAAGTCTCATGCTTCCCAACATTCCAAGATTCAGTTTCTGTATTTGTAAGATGGCAATAATAATATACTTGTGGGGACTAAATAGAAATAATGAATGCAAAGTGCTTGCCATATAGTCAATATGTACTTAATAAAATGTTAGCTGTCACTGTGAGCTCATTTTTAAAATCAAGTCTGATTTTTTATTTTTGTATTCTTGAGTTTACTATTCAGTTTCTACCACCTCTATCATTTCCCCAACAATCTAAGTATCCAGCATCGTTTGGAATTTTTGTCTGTGGGGCTGGCCTTAGTTCTTGTGCTTTAAATTTGTAGTAAGTTCTCAGTGGAGCCAAGTAAATTCTCATCTGACATCAAAACAGATCACATCACTTAGATGTTCATCAGATTAGCTATTTTCATGTCTCAGTATTGTAAATCAAATCTTCAGAATGATGCCTAAAGCCTTGATACACATACCTGGGACAACACCTGGTATCCTCTACAAACATCCTGCTCCTGGCCTATTTTTACTGGTATTTACTCAAAGAGGATTTTATCAGCAGAGGTGTTAGAATTAGAAATAATATGGATATTTTAAGCTTCATTTATGCAGTGAGATTTGGATTCAGAGTTAGGAGGCCTGAGTCATAGCCACAACTCCCTGAACCCTTGGGCAAGGCATGCATCTTTTCCGAATCTGTGTCAGACTGGCCTATCTGAAAGCTTGTTGAGAGGTTACTGGGATAACTGTCCAATATCTGGTTTATAACTTCTACTCTTTCTGCAGCCCTGCAGTCTCACATTTTGACAATATTTGATAGAATTCACTGGCATACCTAGTGTTTTGTTTTGAATTCAGATGTCTTATGTGTGTTTTCCAATACCACCAAACAATTCTGCCATACCAGCTGAGTGACCTACAATTTAACTCAGTTCTGACACTATCTACCTGGGGACAGCTTCAGACTCCAAAAGTAAAAGGTTCAGTGTTACAAGATTTTGTCCTCCTCTTCACACACAAGTTCAGGTGGTTACCTGTGTTTCTGATGATTTCATTATGTCTTACACATTGGAGTTTCTCAGGACTCTCTCCACAGGTTAGATCAATTTGCTAGTGGGGCTCACATAACTCAGGAAAACATTTACTTGCTAAATTACTGGTTTACTATAAAAGGAAAGGAATCAGGAACAGCCAGATGGAAGAGATGCAGAAAGCAGGTATGTAGGAAGGGGCGCACTATGCTTCCATGTCCCCTCCCAACTCATAACCCTCACAACATCTCCACATGTTCACCAACTCAGAAGTTTTCTAAATTCTGTCCTTCAGGGATTTTACTGAGGCTTTGTTACCTGGTCACAATTGATTAGATCATTGGCCATTGATGATTAAAATTAATCTCTAGCACCTCTGATCTCCTGGAGGTCTGGAGGTCAAGGGTTGGGTTGAAAATTACAACTCTCTATCCCATGTTAAATACTTTCCAAAGTCATCAAATTAACATAAACTCAGGTGTGGAAAAGAGCTTGTTAACAAAAGACTCTTCACCTTTAGTGCTCTTATCACTTAGGAAATCCTAAGGATTTTAGGAGCTGTGTGTCCCATATGAGTAGGAAGATAAAATATAGTCATGTTGCTTAACAATGAGAATAAATTCGAGAAATGCTTCATTAGGCAATTTTGTCTTTGTGTGAACATAGAATACACTTATACAAACCTATGTAGTCTAGTCTACTGTCCTAGGCTACAAACCTGTACAGCATGTGACTATACTGAATACTGTAACACAATGGTAAGTATTTGTGTATCTATATGTATAAATATAAAATGGTAATAGTATAAAAGTAAAAAAAGTGGCACCCTAGTCTGTTTGGCTCAGTGTAATAGAGTGTCGGCTTGCAGACTGAAGGTTCCCAGGTTTGATTCTGGTCAGTTGCAGGCTCAATCCTGTGTGAAAAACAACAAATTGATGGGTCTCTCTCACATCAATGTTTCTATGTTTCTCTCTGTGTGTCTCTTCCTCTCCCACTCTCTCTCTAAGAAAAAAAAAGGCAAATATTTTGGTATACCTATGTAGGGTACTCACCTTACAATAAATGGAACTTGCGAGACTGTAAGTTGCTGGGTGAATCAGTGAGTGAGTGGTGAGTGAAGATGAAGGCTGGGACATGACTATACACTACTGTGGACTTTACAAACACTGCACATTTAGGCAGCACTAAACTTATTTTTTAAATCATCTTTCTAATAAGTTAACCTTAGTTTACTGTAACTTTTTAACTTTATAATCTTTTTAATTGTATTAACTTTTGACTCTTGTATAGTAACAGTTTAGAACAAAAATCTTTACATCCTTATCTATAAGCTTTTCTCTATAGTTATTACTACTACTACTATTATTATTACTTCTTAAACTTCTTCATAAAAAACGATGACACAAATCCACACATTAGCCTAGGCCCAGTCAGGCTCATTAATATCATACTGTCTTCCACTTCCACCTCTTGTCCACTGCAAGTTCTTTAGGGCAATAACAGGCATGGAGTAGTCATTGCCAATGAAAACAATGCCACCTTCTGGAACAACTCTTGAGGACCTGTCTGATGTGGTGTCACTCTTTCCAAAAATATGTCCATTATAATTGTTATTTTTATCATAGTAAATTTGCTCAAGTAATTCGCCATGAATATTCCTCTTTATTAACAAAAACCTTTTGGTGTTGGTGTTTATGTTTCCAAATTTTTAAAGGAGCTTGTTGAGGTCTATAAAAAGCTTCTGCTAAGCCCTTCACTGTGAATTTTCTTGGAGATTCTTCTTTCTCACTTCCTGCAGTTTCTTTTTCTCTCGTCTCTTCTTCAGCTGTGCATTCCTGTTTCAGTTCTAAAACGCCCCATTAGTCAATTCCTCAGGAACCACCACTGGAAGCTGCTCAATGTCATCCTTATTCACTTTAGGTTAAAGTTATTTGCATTCTCAATCATGGCCTTGTTGATGTTTGCCATCTCCTCATCCCTGGAAAATCTTTTGATATCATGAACAAACTTTTTGGTGTCTACTTTTAGATGCCATTTACAATCTCTTTGGTGACATCACCTAAAGCCCAAACAAGGTTCTTAATGCAGTCATAGCTATAATAATTTTTATAGCATTACATCAGTCTTTCTCAGTTGCAGCAATAGCCTAGGCAAAGGTGTTCCTCAAGTTGGAAACTTTAAAAACTATTTTAACCCCTTAATCCATTAGTTGGATCAAAGAGGTGGTTTTTGGAGGGAGAAACACTACTGTAGTATTGGGATGAAGATCACCAATAAAAGTGGGATGTCTGAGGGCCTGTACTGGGGAGCTGGGGGAGAGACACGGAAGTGGGCAGGGAAAGGTCAATGATGGGGGGAAAGGAAACATATGTAATGCTTTCAACAATGAAGAATTATTTTTTAAAGTTGGATGTCTGGGAGCATTATCAACAATAAGCAAAACCTCTAAAGGTATTCTTCAAACAATACTTCTCTATTTTTCTGGCATAGCATTTCAGGAGGGCATCTTGAAAGAGGAGCAGGGTCATCTGTGACATCTTCATAATCTTATAGTGCACTGGCAGTGTTTGCTTATTGATATGCTTGAAGACCCTGGGGACTCACTGTGCCAGATCACAAAGGATTTCAATTTGTAGCCTGCAACAAAGCCTATTATTCTGCCCTTAAAAGCCCTGAAACCTGGCATTGACTTGGCCTCCTTATGAATGGAAGTCTTTTCAGGCATCCATTTCCAGAATAGGGCATGTAATATCCAGAATATCCCTATTGAATATTTGCTCTGGGAAGTAATTTTTCTGAACAATCAGCTTATCTAGAGTTTCCAATAATTCTTCAGCTGCTTTCACATCATAGTCTGACTCACCACTTCACATTATGTAATGAATATTGTTTCTTTAAACCACCCAGATCTAGCAGTAGGTTTAACTTCATATTTGAGTCTCACCTTTTCTTTCAACTTTGCAAATACCCTTTTTGTTTTAGCCATGACCATAATGGTGCTGAGAAAGATATGTTTGTGCGTCTGGTCTTCAATCCTGATTATTAGACGTTTCTCCATGTCTAATATATACCTTTCTCAAATTTGTGTTAGTCTTGTCCAGCTGGCATGGCTCAGTGGTTGAACATTGACCTATGAACCAGAAGGTCATGATTCAATTCCAAGTCAGGGCATATGCCTGGGTTGTGGGCTTGATCCCCAGTATGAGGTGTGCAGGAGGAAGCCAGTCAATAATTCTCTCTCATCATTGATGTTTCTATCTCTCTTCCTTCCTCTCTGAAATCAATAGACATATATGTAAAAAAAATTGTGTTAGTCTTGTTACTATATTCGTCAATATAGTACCTATAGTGGAATGTGGCATGCCTGACTGATGAGTAATAACCATCACTGATTTTTCCATCTCTGTAATCCTTAATTACTTTCACTCTTGTTTTCAGGTCAATTACTTGATGTGTGGCCTCATCCTGGTAATATTAGTGAATTTTGTCTGCTTAGGGGATTGTGAGATTAAGTCAAGCACAAGAGAAATGATGCAATTAGGAGATGGAGGGGATAGCAGACATGTGAAGCTACTCCCAGCACAACAAATCCTGATTCTACAGCAAACTCATTGTATAAACAGAGAGAATACCCTCTAAAACACAATAAAAAGTACAGCACAGTAAATGCATAAGCCAGGAACACAGTCATTTATTATCATTATCAAGTATTATGCTCTGGATGTATTTGTAGTGCTATAGTTTTATACCCCTGGCAATGCCATAGGTTTGTTTACATCAGCATCACCATAAACACACAAGTGATGAATGATGGCTATGACATCAATAGGTGATAAATTTCTCAGCTCCATTATAATCTCATGGAACCACTGTGACATATGTGGTGAGTCATTGACCAAAACATTTTTATGCAGCAAATTACTACAAATCTTCTTATTATAAAGCATAATTGTTGGAAGCCACAATTGCCTTTACTAGCAGAAAGGTGTGGACAAAGAAATTGGAAGGCTGGTTAACCTAAAGCTCTGAAAGGTCAGAGCCAACCATCCACTATCTAGTTGAGAAAATGGTAGTTAAATCAACTTCTACCTTTTAGTTTTATGTAAGTTCTTGCTGATGGCTATTATTGGAATTGCCTGCCTAAAGGCTATGGATGTATCCCATACTCTTAATAAAAGGGATATCAAGGCCAGAATGGAGTGAAGTCCTTTCCCTTGAGTTGGACTCCCGCCTGGCCCCAATATTTCCAAATTAATATTTTCTGGTCTCTTTCATTTGTGTGCGGCCTCCTCCAGAGCCTAAGCCCTGAACCTGAATCCTGAACCACGCGGGACATGGGGGGAACACTGGCAACTAGCAGCCCCACGTGGGGCACTCGCACATAATAACACAGGATATCTTAGCCAAGCCTGCCTTTTTACATTCCCACAATTCCTATCATCCCAGTTTGTGCCATGAACCCAAAATTACATACAGTTGGCCCTGCAAGCATTTGAATTTTTGGCTTCAAATCCAACCTATATAGACATTGCCCCCCTGGTTTTATGAAAATGAGAACTACCATGTGAGGCTTATTTTTCAAATTAAAATTGATTTATTAGGGGAGAAATTATTTCCTTTGAGATCAAAGTACTATGTCCATGCAGCAACGGTTAAAATTAGGCAATTCTTACTACTTCTGTTCACTGTCATCTCTTTTATTACAGCAAACCAACAACTCAGCTCTCTGTTCCGCTGCAAAGCCACCTAGGCCCTGGGTGCCAATATTTGGGATGTGGTCAGTGAAAGTGGTGTTGAGATTTTTCATAGTTTTATTGCACCTGCAAAGCTGAGGCAGGCTGCAGCCAGTTCCAGTTCATGCTCAATTATTTATCTGTAACTCACAAGCCTGCTGCTTCTGTTGCAGGACCTTCCTATCTCCCAGGAGCAGGAGGGTGCCCCATGGGTCAGGAAAGCATGCATGGTAAGGGAAGTACTCACAGGGCAGTTTCTAGCCTGGTAGATGGCCCCACAGGTCCCTGCTTCCTGTTATTGACATCCCTGATAATCCCACATCCTGCTATTAGCACTCATAAATGATTTTCTCCATTTAAGTATGGGCTGGGTTTAGTCATTAATTTCTAAAAAATAGTATACAGAAGTGATGGGATGTCACTTTGGAGATTAGGTTATAAAAAAGTTTGGGTTCTCTCTCTCTCTCTCTCTCTCTCTCTCTCTCTCTCTCTCTCTCTGTGTGTGTGTGTGTGTGTGTCCACCTCAAATTCCTTACTCTGAGAAAAATGCTGTGATCAACCTTATACAGAAGCCCACAAGACAAAAAACTGAGGATGATCTGAGGCCTGCAGCAGCCTTCCCACAGCCACGTGAGTCAGTTAGGAAGTGGAACCCCTGTACTTGGGCTGTGAGATGACAGCAACCCTGGCTGATGTCTTGATTATAGCCACTGAGAGATCCTGAGCCAGTGGAACCATCTAAGCCATAGCCTGTTTTCTGAATTATAGATACTGTCCTATCTACTAAAGAGGGACTATACTAATTGACCTTCACACCATCACAAAGTGGCAGTACCCACAGCCAGTAAGGAAGGAATATGCTAATTGACTGCCCCACTCTTAAAGATGACAGTGCTCAGTCCTCTCAGCCCTGACGGGGCTGCAGGCGCACAGCAAGGCCGGCTGACCCCCAGGCAGGCCTGGCAGACCCCTAGGCAGGCCTGGCAGCTCTGTGTGCCTGCCTGCCTTCCTTCAGAGTCCCCCAGTCCTTTCAGCATCCAAGCTGCCCAGGGCTGGCCTGAGGTATAGGCAAACTTCAAATGGCAGCTGCCCAGCCACCCAGGACCACCCAGGCCCACCCAAGGCTCAGGTAACCAGGGCTGATCTAGGTTTGTGCTGCCAGCAGTGGCAGCACAGCCATGGCAGCAGCAGAGGTGTCATGAGGCATCTCCTTCCTCTGAGGGATCCTGGACTATGAGCAGGTCAGGCTGAGGGACCCCCTCCTCCAGTGAATAAATTTTCATACTCCGGGCCTCTAGTGCTATAATAAATGTGTGTTGCTGTAACCTGCTAAGTTTAGGGATAATTTGTGATGCAACAATGCACACTATCAAATTGATCTCGCATTAACCTTTCCTTGGTAGGTTGAGCATCACTGATCCTGAAAAACCCTGTCAGCAAAATGAAACTTAATTTTTAGGTTTCATGCTTTTATAAATGTTGCATCTGCCTGGCATGGCAGTCAGACTATCTAGGTTCCCAATCAGTAATCACCAAGTAACATGGGCTATGGCACATTCCTATGTAACCCCAGAAAATCAGATCCTTTTATCCTTCCTCTTTCTTATTCCCTATCATTTATCCTATAAAAACTTCCTGCCTTCCACCCCACTTTGTAGTTCTCCAAACTCTTGAGAGTGGAGATTGCCTACTTCAGAAAGTGTTCAAGTTTGTTTGTATCACCTAAATTGCTTTCTTGAATCATTTTAACAAGACTAAATCAATCATTAATGGATGGAAGACCCAGGCTCACATGAGAAGCATGGAAAATAGAATTGAACAAGTACAAGAATAATGCACGGTCTCACTTCTCAATTTTTCAGGTAGCAGAGATCAGAGAAGAGATGTCAGGAATTGTGCACAGATTAAACTCACCACGGGGGCTTTGCATAGATGGAGACCCACTCTCTTCATTTCTCTCCACCGGGTTGACTCTTTGCATCTTATCTTTATGCCAGAAGTACATTCAACTCATCATCTCTCCCAGAACATAGAGCTGGAGATGTGAACTAACTGAGAGATAAAAAGAGAGAAAAAAGGACTGTTTAAATTTTCATCAGGTTTGAAACTGTCTTCTGACTTAAGATAGAGTGGATAAGACAGATTTTATTTTGATATGTTAGTTACAGTTTCTCTGAAATAAAATCTCATTTAATTTGTTAATTATTCTAATAATTTTATACTTGGAATATTTTCCCCACTTAGAAATTGGTTAAATATTCATCTATAATTTTTGTGGTTGGTTTATATAGCTTTCAATTTTACGTTGAAATCACTCATATAACTAGGACTTTTAAGAATGTCCAATGAGATATAAGGATATAATTTTATCTTATTGCCACTTAGGTGATTTTCCAGCACTGTTTCCTGAATAACCAAATTTCGTTATTGATCTTGGAAGTTTTTGTTTTGTTTTAATCATGCATAAAGCCTTGTCATTCTAGATTCTTCTAAAGTTTCTTGTACATTTTTTTTCTCTTCATAAAACCTGGTATATATTCTTGAGCTGGCACCATCTTATTTCTATAATTGCAATGCTATAATAAATTATTAGTAATTTTGTTAAAAGGTATGTCCTGGTACCTTCCATTGCTCCCATTTTTTAAAAATTTTTCTTAGTTATTAACATCTTTCTACTTTTTTGTAATGGACTTTAACTGAGTAGAGAGCTGACAGTGATATCCAGGTCTGAAAGAAATCCAATGTTTTTAAATCACTAGATAATGTTAATAATTCCCACTTTTCTCTACATTTAATACAGAGAAAGCAAGACAAGTAGAAAATGTCAGTTTCAGTATAGTACATATTATAACGCCTTCCCTTAGTGCTACTGTCGTCCTACACATTTTTATAGGATTATCTCCAAGGCACAGATACCAGGACTGTGACTTGGGACCATTTACTTTACTTATCCATTTCAGTTTCTCAATCCATTAACCAAGGTCATTGATCAGATTATTCATAAAATTCCTCATGTGTCTGATATATTCTCTAAGCCAACATATTTAGAATTAGAAGGCAAAGAGATGATGTGTGCCCGGGCTTGGCCTGGTCAGACATGGAGAGTGGATTGTGTTGTGTGCATTATAGAAATATTGACAGAAGTTAATAAGAAATGAGCTCTGAATACACTGAGAAACACACAGGATTTTTCTGTGTTTATGCAAATTCTACTAATTAGCATGGGCAAACAAGAAATAGATGCCCATGTTTGTTTTTCTCTGGTGTTTGTTTTCTCTCACTGCTGTATGCTAATGATCAAAACAAGATGTACAAATCAGCCAGTATCTATCTTCCAAGGTTAATATTGTAATTTGGTGAGCTTTCAAACAGCTTGACTTGTAGTACTGTGTTGGCAAGCTGCCAGAAACCCAAAATCAACTCACCAATATCTAGTAATTTCAAATCTAATGGTGACCATTGGTGACCCTTGGGGCTCATTCAGATGGAGGGGAGGAGAGGAATAGAGGGAAAGAAGCCACTATCTTTCTTTATGCTGCAGATTTTACTTTGTTTACATTGATTTGTCCGAACCCTCTTTAGGCAAAGGTTATATCTGCCTTTATTGGTAACTGTCATATACAGCAATAACCTCTTTGATCATTTTGCTACTTGTTTGTTTTAGAAAAGAAGACCCTTTTTATTTATCATGGAGTCATGACTGGGGTTGACAAAGAGTTTGTTAGCTGTCATCAATACCTGGTTGGCTGTCCTGAGAAGAAAGAACACCTTTGTAGTTTGCCACTCCTTTGGGCACCTGATTAGGACAAAGTTATGGAAGTTTCAGAGAAGAGCTCTTAGCTCAACTTGAAGACAAAGTTTCTGTCTTAAAATTGATTGATTGAGAACTGGCCTCAGTTGGCAGAGGTTACTCCGGACTTATTTAAATATTAAAGATGACTACTTGTTAAAAAGCCAATGAGAAATGTCTCAGGTTTATTAGGGGATCACCAAGGCACCTTCCAAACCAGAGACTGTGTGACCCTATTACTGCCTGTAGGACAGAAAGTAAACTGTACTTGGACTAATTCTATTGTGTCAGTATCCTAGTTCAATTCTGGCCAAGTGCATGTATCTCTGTTGCAGGCTCTGGGCTCTGGTTGGGGGCTTGCAGGAAGCAACCAATCAATGTGTCTTTCTGTCTCTCCCTCTCTCTTCCATTCTCTTAAAATCAATGGAAAAAAACATCCTTGGGTAAGGATTAAAATATAAAATCAAAAAATAGTAGTTCATGATGTGGCTGAAGCAGAATCACTCTGGAGGATCCTGAGGCCTTACCAGGACCTAAGAGAAAGGCATTTATACTTGATAAATAAACTCCCCATGTATAACCAGTTGTAGGAACCTCTGCATTAGATGGCCTCAAGTTTTCCTAAAACTCTTTAAAAATCTTCCATTATGTTAAGTAGACAAGAACACTTGTTTTTCATACAGGTTGCATTTCACTACAATATCCCAGTTTAATATGCAAATTCCTATCATCAATGCATTAAGTTCAGCTGAGTGCCAAATGTTCATTCAGAAATGAGTGAATATTTAGCCGAAACTGGTTTGGCTCAGTGGATAGAGCATCAGCCTTTGGACTGAAAGGTTCCAGGTTTGATTCCAGTCAAGGGCATGTACCTTGGTTGCAGGCACATCTCCAGTGGGGGGCATGCAAAAGGCAGCTGATCAATGTCTCGCTCTCATCAATGTTTCTAATTCTCTATCCCTCTTCTTTCTTCTCTGTAAAAAATCAATAAAATATATTTTTTTAAAAATTTGAGACAGCTTGGCATCATCTGGAATTTATAAAAGTAGCCTAACTATTGTAACTTATTATACAAGAGTGTATTTAAATTCTCCTCTGTTGCTTAAAATCAGACATACTTAAAGATAATAGGATTTGACCATTGATAATGTCCACATAATTGAATTAGGACTGTCATTTAGCTTCATTCCATACTCTATTAGAAGTCTGGGACTTAACATTGCTCCAAGTCAAGAGCAAATTAATTTTCCAGACCAGCTTGTTGTATCTGTGGTGGAATAAAACTCTGGAGACCAACTGCTGAGCCCCTAACTCTATTACCTTACACCTCTCCACCTAAGTATCATAAATTGTAAAATGCAGAGAATACAATTACCTTATAGGGTTATTAAGAAGATTAAGTAAATACATGATAAGTACTTTGGTAAGCAGCTGCCACATCAGCATTTTGTGCTATTAGTTGGTGTTGAAAGAAGACAGATGAGGCCAGCCATAGAGGTGAGGAGCTGGGCCACTGTGTGTCTCATAATTCCAGGTATCTGGGGGAGGAAGATGCATATCATCAACTAATTGAGGCACTTTCCAACCATTTCATCCTCCCACCATGACAAACACATATGAACATTTCCCTGTCCTCAATGGCAAGCTCTTGGCAAGTTTGTAAATAAATTAAAAATGTTAAGTATAATTCAGCCCCACCTGCAAGTCAAGGACTGTTATTTAGGTTTGACTGTTATGACTCAGTGTTTGCCTCACAACAGACAGTCACTAATGACAAGTAAAATGAATGTTGAAATGAATGAATGAATGCATGAAAATATAATAAGTCCTACCTTGTTTGGCTCAGAGGATAGACTGTTGGTTGTGAACTGAAAGGTACCTGGTTCAATTCTGGTCAAGGGTAGATGCCTGGGTTATGGGCTTGATCCCCAGTGGGTAGCTTGAAGGAGATAGCCAATCAAGATTCTATCTCATCATTGATGTTTCTCTCTCTCTCTCCCTCTTCCTTGCTCTCTGAAATCAATAAAAATATATATTTTAAAAAGAAAATATAGTAAAACTCTGTTATTAAACTAGATTATTATACCAACATCAGGGATGAAAAATAACATTATTATTTAATTACCTACAAGTACTATATTTCAATGTACATGTTATGACACATTTGATATGAAAGTAATATTAAGACAAGTTGTTATAGATTCCATCCAATATTTGCTCAAGGAAATATCTCTGTCAAAGTTTCCCTTGAAAGTAGCTAAGTTGACAATGCTCTATGATCTTAGAAAATGTTCATTGATAGAGATTTACTTTTTATAATTACAAGAATCATTAAAAATAAAAGAAAACTTTTTGAAAGAAGGGACATTTTAAGCACAATATGGGAAAGTGATAAAATAATAAATTATTATGCTTATTTTTTTTTAGTTTTGGTGATGATACTGTATTTACATCTTTAAGGAAAAGCCCTTATTTATTAGAGATACAAACTGACATATTTATTGATGGAATAATTGAGATTTAGTTAAAGATAATTTAAGCTGGGGGACAGCAGCCTAAGATGACAAAATGCTGGCCATAAATTAAGGGTTAATTGATTGTTTCATAACTCATACATGGATTTTAATTTTATGATTCTCTTTGCTTTATTATGTTTGAAAAAAATCTCATCATAAACATTTGAAAATTCTCTCTCTCTCTCTCTCTCTCTCTCTCTCTCTCTCTCACACACACACACACACACACACACACACACACACAATAACATGTTGAAGTTTCTGGCTCCTAGGCTCTGCTTCGTTCTGCCTATCTATGCTACAAGAAGCACTCTATTCAAAACCACAAATATAGCACATAAGAATGCCAAAGCAGCCCTAGTTGGTTTGGCTCAGTGGATAGAGCATCAGACTGCAGACAGAAGGGTCTTGGGTTTGATTCTGGTCAAGGGCATATGTCCAGGTTGCAGCTTGATCCCCAGTAGGGAGCATGCAGGAGGCAACCAATCAATAATCCTCTCTCATCATTTGTTTCTCTCTCTCCCTTTCCTATCTGAAATCAATAAAAAATATATAGATATCCATATAAATAAATATATATATATCCATATAAATATATATATATATATATATATATATATATATATATATATGTATATGTGTGTGTGTGTGTGTGTGTGTGTGTGTGTGTGTATCTTTTTTTTTTAAGTGCCAAAGCAGAAATCTTTTCAAGAGTATATTATAGAACTGGTCTCTTGAAGCAGTTGGAATACAGTATTTGGGTTCTTTCTTGGTTTTTCATTTCTTGCCCATGTGACCTTGGGTAATTCCTCTCAAGTTCACTGAAACTGTGAAACAGAATTACTTATTTTATACAACTGATTGAGTTCTTAGAGGGCAAATTAAAATGATGGTGTGGAAGCACTTTGAAAATCTCAGAGCCCTGAACCTGAACTCTATAAAGTTCTATTATTATTGATCCTTTTATAGGCATGTCATTCACTGACCCTTTACAGACAAGGCTGGAAATCCCAATAATTGGGACCATTTTCTATGTGTAGAAGCTTTGTCTCTAGAACATCCTTAATTAAATATAAAAGCCCTATCCCAAAGAGAGAGAATGGATTGCTCAATGGAGGGTGTAAAGCACTGGCATTTCAAAAGGCTTAAAGAAAAAAATAAGGCTCATCACAATGCTATTGAGAAAATACCAATATTTCTTCTCCGTGTCCTCCAGTTTCTTGTAGGGAAAGGACTTGGGTATCTCCTCTGATGTTGGGGAAGTTCCAGAGGGCCCCCTTCAAGCCCAACCCATCTCCTCCACACAAAAAGACTAATTAATCTGGTTTATGGGAATTTCAGGTGGTCAGTGAGTTTTAGGACCCTACCCTTTTGATCTCATTTAACCATTTTTTAAAATATATTTTATTGATTTTTTTTTACAGAGAGGAAGGGAGAGGGAAAGAGAGTTAGAAACAATGATGAGAGAGAAACATCAATCAGCTGTCTCTTGCACACCTCCAAGTGGGGATGTGCCCACAACAAAGATACATGCCCTTGACGGGAATCAAACCTAGGACCTTTCAGTCCGCAGGCCAATGCTTTATCCACTGAGCCAAACCGGTTAGGGTGAGTTTTAGTTTTTCATGATAAGATAACATGGACCTATATTTTGAGAATTTGTTCCCTCTATCCTTCCAGAAGTGTAAAACCACAGCCTATGAACCTAACAGCACAAGGGCAACTTTGGGTTTCCCTGAGAACCCAGGTACTAAAGAGGTAAGTTTTGATTTTGAGAGATGGGGAAGTAGAATGAAATCCCTGTTTTTAGAAAGCTACACCAGGGATCCCTGCATTTTATCAGAGATTCAACCTGTCTGGCCAATAAACAAAACAGATGCATTGATCCCCATTGGCCATATGCTCTTTATACTTGCAGCATTTATTATTTAAATTCATATGGAGAAGGAAGGAGAATGTCAGCCTGTTTTACCTTCTCAAGTCCTCCCTAAACACATTTACCACCTCAACTTCCAAATTGTAGACTGAGCCTATTTATAGAAGAAAAGCTCGAGATTACAATATTCTAGCCAACCAGGGGCAGAACTCATCTCAGGAATGAATCAATAGAAAGAACAAGTTCTGAAGTGACTTGAAATAGAGTCTGAGGTGAGTTAGCTCTGGTGTGGAGGGTCATGTTTACCTTGAAGAAGCAAAAGTCCCACCAGCCAATAACTCTAAGGCACACACAGTGGCAGATTTTATTTAACTTATTGCATATTTATTTATCTATTATTTATTCACCTATTATTTGCTTATTTATTTATTTTGCCTGAAGAAGATGGAGTATTGGATGAGAATGAGTTGGGGTCAAGGCCATGAGGTGGAGGGTGCAGAACATGGTGGCAGGTCTGTGTGATAAGGCCATGCAAGTTGCATACCTGCAGCATCTCCCACCCTACTGAGTGCTAGGGTGATATAGTAAAGACAGCTGCAGAGCTATGGTGAGGGACTGGAAGGAACATAGAGGAGGTGCTAAAGCACCAAAATGATCTGGGAACAGATGGGGCACTTTCAAAAAGAGATGCTCACATAGCCTGTGGAGGTAGGCCAAAGATAGAACTGTGCTTCCAAATCTTTATTTGGTTAGTGTTGAGGCAACAAACAAGTCCAATTAGGATGTGGTATATGTTGCCAAATGCGACAGTAACGGTAGAGAAGAGGAGATAACACATAGGAATTTCTCCATTTGCCAATACTCCTGGTGGATTTTCCCACCTAGTCATTTATCCTGACTAATGTAAACTTCTCCAGAATAAACCAGAAAGTAAGACAAGCCATTCTCCAGAGCCTCCCTGCCCCTTGCTCTGCTCATGTCTAACTGCCCACCACATT
The DNA here is from genome assembly GCA_011751065.1 of Lasiurus cinereus. NCBI lineage: Eukaryota > Metazoa > Chordata > Mammalia > Chiroptera > Vespertilionidae > Lasiurus > Lasiurus cinereus. The sequence continues at coordinate 20,115,432 of JAAGEH010000041.1, read as the reverse complement.
TGGAGAAAGAGAGTTCTTGTGTCTCTTATAACTAATAGGGGGAAGGGGATGCAACAAGAATAGGACTACAGTTGTGTAGTAATCATTTCACCTTACTAACTATAGATAAGAATTTTTCTTACAGACCCTGGGATACTGAAGGATGTGTTGAAAAAAGAAAAACAGGGCTGTAAAAAGATAAGGATGCCTCAGGGCCTGGATAGGTCAATTGCTCAGAAAAAAAAAAAAGATTTTGAGAACAGACAAAAGACAGGAAACACTTCAGACTTCAGTTTGGTTGCTGTTTCTGGATCCTGACTCCCTCTGGCAGTTTGCCTCAAAAAAGCTGACCATTCTTAGGTCCCAGGATCAGTTTTAACATCACAGAAATTAACTACCTTGTTATTGGACTTCAAGATCCTGGAAGGAAACACACAGACCATGGACCCTGCAGTTCTTATTCTGCCTCCCTCCAGCCTTGTATGTAGCCTTTCATCCTTATTCATATACAGAAGCCCGGTGCACAAAATTTGGGCACGGGGGTGGGAGGTATCCCTCAGCCCAGCCTGCACCCTCTCCAATCTGGGACATCCCTCTCACAATCCAGCTGGCTACCAACTTTTCGCCTGCCTGCCTTCCTGATTGCCCCCAACCATTTCTTCCTGCCAGTCTGATCACCCCCTAACCATTCCCCTGCCTGTCTGACTTATTCTAACTGCTCCCCTTCGAGCCTGATTGTCCCTAACTGCCTTCCCCTGAAGGCCTGGTCTCCCCAACTGCCCTCCCCTGTTGGCCATATTGTGGTGGCCATCTTATGTGTTGGAGTATATTAGATAGAATAGAGGCCTGGTGCATGGGTAGGGGCCAGCTGGTTTGCCCTAAGGGTGTCTAAGATCAGGGTGGGGGTTCTCTTGGGGCATGGAGCAGCCTAAGTAAAGGGCCTGTGGTTGGTTTCAGGCCGGCTACACCCCTCAGCGACCCAAGTGGAGGCTCTGATATCTGGGATTTATTTATTTTCTATAATTGGAACTTTGTAGCCTTGAGTGGAAGCCAGGGCCAGCCAGAGCAGCTGGAAAGCTTGGCTTCCTCCATTGTCGGAGAAATGCAAGCCTCCTGCTTGCTCCATTGCTGCAGCCATCTTGGTTGGGTTAATTTGCATACTTGCTCCTGATTGGCTTGTGGGCATGGCTTGTGGTTATAGTGGAGGTACAGTCAATTTTCATGTTTCTCTTTTATTAGTATAGATATTAGTAATCAGCTGACTAGTAAAGGAGGTTAGAGCAGAATTTTCAGGATGACCTGCTGCTCTCTCCATACTGCTGGCATTATTAGAATAAATGCTCATATGTGATTCAATCTTGTCTCTGCTTAATTTGTGACAGGTGAGCCAGACCCATTTTACTTCTGGTTTCATAAGGACATTATTGGTATTGGACTAGGACCCTGCCCTTTGACCTCATTTAACTTTAATTACCTCTTTAAGGGGCCTATCTCCAAATGTAGTCACATTGAGGGTTAAGACTTCAACTTACGGACCCAATTCAGTTCATAACATTCTGCTTTTGGCCCTGCAAAATGTATGTCCTTATATGCAAAGCACATTCACTTTTTCCTAATAACTCAAAAAATCTTAACACATTTCAGCATCAATTCCAAGTCTAAAGACGTTTAAATTAGGAATTTTTGAGACCAGAGGTATGATTCATCCTGAGGTAAACTCATTGGCTTAATACTTCAGGCTCACTGAGTTGGCCTTGTCCCCTAAACTATTTGTAGAGTCCCCTCACCCCTCAGAGACAGTGCAGGAAAACTTTGTCCCAGAGGCACTGGACTGCAGCATCCTGGCCAGCTGACCAAAGGAGGTGGTCTCAGGCTCTGAAACCAAGAAATAAATGGCCTTGCTCCCTGGGGCCATGGTGATGCCAGCAGGGTTGGTTCCTATAGAGACCTCTTTCCTTGGCTTGTAGATGGTGTCTTCTTGATGTGTCTTCATATTGCCATTTGTGAAAAAGGGAATCAATAAAGAGCAGGCACAGGTGAGAGGAGCAAGCTCTGTGGACTCTTCCTCTTCTTTTGAAGACATCAGTTCCATTGGAATGGGGCTGCATCCTGAAGGCCCCATTTAACATCAATTGCCTTCTTAAAAATCCTATCTCCATATACAGTTACATTGGGAACCTGGATTCTACTTTATGTATTGTGGGTTTATTTTTAGATGGGAGGAAGAAGACACAATTCAGTTCATAGCAGTTAGCAAAAAATAGAAGCAGAGATAAAAGAAGCTCTGAAATTGATCAGCTGACTAATTTTTTATAGATTACCTCTGGTTAAGCACAATTGTTTCAAATTAGTTGTATATGAACCACCTCCAATAAGAGAGGAGGAGGACACAAGAGGAGTAAACTATTTCTGCCTTTGGATAATGCTTTCCAGACTTAAAACATGGTTAGGACCAGAAGTAATTATCATTGCAGTTTAGGATTAGCTAAAGGGGTTTAAAATTTACTCAGGTGTCAAAGAGAAAATATACTTCCACTTGACATCACTGGGCCTGAATAGAGGGAGGCATTCTTGTTTGAAGATGAGAAAAACAGAAACACTAACATGGGGCCTGCAGAAATGTGGGAAGGTCTTTCTGTATGGAAATTTGATCCAAGCTTGGCGGTGGCAGAGGGTGAGGGGAGCGTGGTGGGGTGGGGGGGAAGGTAGGAGCATACCATGAAAAAGCTTTTAGAGTACAGGTGTTTTGTTTTCTTTGTGAAATTCTGTAAAATATGAACTAGAATATGAAAGAGGAGATCAATAAACAGCAGGCTGACCATTTAGTTTTAAATTAAATCATTCCAATAGTATAAATCAAAAGCCCCCAATATAGAAATGTAGAATGAGAGAACTTTAAATTCTATAAAAACCTTCCCTTTAAATAAGCAGGAATCAAAAGTTATTTTACTCTTGAATCTGAAAAAATATTTTTAAAAATTTAGGCCTGCGAGTCTTATGAAACTTAGAGACAACCTTTAGTGGTTCTCAGTGTGAGCCCCAGACCATCAGCATCAGCATCACTTGGGATCTCAGGCTTTACTGCAGACAAAGCCTCAGGTTCTGTTGCCAACCTGCTGAATGAGAAACCCTGGAAGTGGTTCCAGGCCCTCTGGGTGATTCTGATATATCCTGAAGTATGAGAACCACTGTTCTAGGAGAATGTGAAATCCTATCAAATTAAGCAGGTAAATTCAATCTGAAGAAACATAGACCATAGCACAAATGTATTCATTACTCCATTTATCATTCAATAAATACCTATGAGTGAACTCTCATGATACTGGTATAATAAACCTACTTTATTAATAACTAGAAAGGAGCAAAGGGAAGGCCAAATTGTATAGGCATGCCATTAGTTCAACTTTGCCAGAAAGCTGCAATTTAGACGCATGCTAAGAAAGTCTGGGTGACATAGGGAAGGTACCTGTCTGTCAGTCACCTGGGAACGGGTCATTGGCTAGAGTAGGTATGGCCATTGCAAGCACGGGATGATTTGAGATGCATAAACTCTTAAAGGAGTTTTTTCTCTTATTGGTCTTGCTCTCTTGGGACTCTTGTTGCAAGGGTGTGCTCTCATGCTGCTGCATTTGCATGTGTATGGGGTCCATATGGCTTACGTCCATGTGGACCCCATACACAATAGACTAATGGACTATAACTAGTCTGATGCTACACAGGACACAGCTCCACCATGGAAGGGAAACTCTGGACACTGGCCTTTCTTCTAGCTCTGCTGAATCTCCAGCTGCACATCTTCCAGGACTGGTTTAAGGAAAATGGGACTTTGAAATCTCAGGGATATAATTCCACACAAAGAAAAATCACTCATCCTCTTGTGCAAGTCTTAGAAAATTCTATTTCTCAAGATATAATGACCCAATCCCCAGCACCAGTGGAGAAAGAGATCCCCCACTTCCACTGATGACAAATACCCCTGTGCTATGTGCTGAGAACACAATAGTAGACACTTCAGTCACAGAACAGTCTGGAAGCTACATGAAAAAATTTAAACAATGCAAGAGTGAGGTCATATGAAAAGCACATGGAAAAGATAACATATAAATATATTAATATTACAATAAATATAAGGAATGTACACTTTTGAAAACTGGAGCACTAAGATGGGATAAAAATAAGATTCAACATTCACCTCTTAAGAAAGGCACACCTTGCCTTACCCAGCTTGGCTCAGTGGATGGAGTATCAGCCTGTGGACTGAGGGGTCCAGGGTTTGGTTCTAGCTAGGGGAACATGCCTTGGTTGTGTGCTTGATCCCCAGTGGGGGGTGTGCAAGAGGCAGCCGATCAATGATTCCCGCTCATCATTGATGTTTCTATTTCTCTCTCCTTCTCCCTTCCTATCTGAAATCAATAAAGGAACACATTTAAAAGAAAGAAAGGAAGGAAGGAAGGAAGGCAGGCACACCTACAACTAGGAAAGGTTTTCAGGCAAAAGCAAAAAAAAAAAAAAGGATGATACAGTCTTTATTTTAGAGGAAATATAACTCAGAGCCAAAATAATATATCTGGAATAGATAAGGAGAACTTAGGTAGATTGGAACAAGCAATATTCTAAAGAGCTGGCTATAGAACTTAGGGAGTGTTATGTGATAAAGCAAGGGCCAGTGGTGTCTAAAGGGCTAACTAAGGGCAGAGTAAGAAAAACTAAACATGCTGACATTTACACTACTAGTGATACAGATGATTATTTAAATAGCGCATGTTAAGTATGTTTAAAATATGCATTTACTTTCATTGAAATTTTAATTAGCTCAAACAGCCTATAATGTTATGGATATTATTATTATTTTGAATAAGGCTAAATGAAAAAAAATATTATTGAACAGATTATATTGTGTTCTATATCTCTTTCTGAATGTAACCAACAATCAGATATGAATGTGATGCATTTTTTGAAAAATCTGAAGTTTAATTATGGTAACTGAGGTTGAATCACCAGATTAAATGGGCTTCATCCATTATTCATCACTTAGTTCTTTGAAGCTATAGAACACAATCTACTATTATAATCTCAGGGATCAGAATGGTGACTTTTTTCAAAAGCTATTAGGACCTAAGAAATGCTGGGTCTCACAATTCCTATTCTATTGCAATCTTTTTTATTTTGAAACTAAAGGCCCACTACATGAAATTCATGCACTGGGTGAGGGGAATCCCTTAGCCTTCTTGCAGTCTGGGAGCCGTTGGGGGATTTTCGACTGCCAGTAAGGAGCGGGCCTAAGTGGCAGTCAAACATCCTTAGCACTGCCACAAAAGTGGGAGAGGTTCCCACCACTGCTGCTGTGCTCACCAGCCACGAGCCCAGCTTCTGGCTGAGTGGCACTCCCCATGTGGGAGTGCACTGACCAACAGGGGAAGCTCCTATGTTGAGCATCAGCCCCCAGATGGGCAGTACACATCATAGTGACTGGTCATTCCACCATTCTGTCTATTTGCATATTAGCCTTTTATTATATAGGATTATCAGTATGTTGTTCTATGATCACTTGCACAGGAACACAGTTATAAAGACAGTGCAGTTACCAGGAACCTGCAGGAAGTTGTTCTGTCAACTTAAGTTCCTTACTATTAAGCTGTGGAGAGAAGCCCCTAATGTCTTCACACAGGGTATCACCTCAGCCTGTGAAGGATTTTGTTTTGCGTATAGTGCAGCACTGCTGCTCCTGGTCCCTGCCCCAGCTGCTCTGCTCTATACAGCCCTCACACTGCATTTTTCATTAGCTTTCTAAAGTATCTGTAACAGGCTAAGGAAGACTTGGCCTCCCATCTATATTCACATGCTTCAGGCATAGCGTTATTGAACTCTGGGGAATTGTTCTAAGGGAGAATCACAATCTCAATTTCACTTGTGACTACTTAAAAGGTCTCTGTTCCAAATTGCCAATTGGAGACAAATTCACCAGTTAGCATAAATATTAGCAACAAATTACATGCAACATATGGAGGAAAGCCAGAATATCTCACAAATCTGAGTCAGACAGCTCCTGTGATTAGTGAAGGATAATGTGTTTTTCACCCTAGAGCTGAGATGAAATGAGAAACTCAAGGAAGGGACTGGAAAGCAGTTCCGTATGATGTCAACGTAGCCTGTCATGACTGTTGGAGGGGTGAAAACTCCCTGCCTCATGTTGTCCAGAAATAATAGAGACTGTCACACCTGGAAAGGACCTTAGATTCATCTTGAGAATGAGGACACTCTGATCGAAGTCTTGTTGAGGTTAAGACAAACCTAAATCCCCGGAGAAATTCTTTGCTGTCTTCTGCTAAAAGCTACTACCCATTTGGAGAAAATGGGATGAACACAGAAGTCAAAGAGCCTTGGAGCAGTCATATTTTTTCCAAAGCTGAGGGTTTGGCTGAACATATATGATTAGAGAATTTTAAATGTTCAAATCAAGTATGACCACAAAGAAGTAACAAGGAACAATTATTTTAGGAGTCATGATTAATTTAATGTTTGTTTTTTGAATGATCACTAGAATTATAAATTAGGGAGATATTTAAAATAGGCAGTCTGGACTTTAGCAGTTTCTTAGAAGATCCTTGCAGGAGAAAAAAAAGAACACCAGAAGAATGAGTGAAGTTGCATTTAGTGGGAGCAATTATTACATAAGCAACCATAAAAAAAAGAATGTTTAGTAGCTCAGTTTTTCTTAGATTTTTTTTTTAAAAACTTAGTCTGTTCATGAATAATGATTTTTTGTCAATAAACTGAATAAATGCATAAAAGTTACAGGCTATATCTGTAGTAGTTTTTCTAGGCACCCTGATTGTACCATCTCATCCTAACCGCATTAGCAGGTGTCAGCCTGACTTCCAGCTTCCAGTACCTCCATTTATTTGCTTCTCTGGCTCTTAGTGCCTGTTTTGCATTGGGAAATTAATGCCCCTTAGGAATACCTCTCAAGAATAACTTTCTGGATGTGGAGAACAAACACTCAAACTTCTTTCTCAGTATAAGTCTGAGATGCAGCTCTACACTGGTCACTTGGACTCAAGCTTCAATAACCCACAATGGTAATTTGTTAATAACAAATTCTTGATTTTTTTTTTGCCTTCCCCATAGCACCTCCTTACTCTCCTACTGATATTTCCTGAAAACATACCTTCAGTAAAATATCTGACTCAAATATCTCTCTGATAAATCACATCTGGAATATCCAAACTAAGGAAATTAGTATTAAATGTGGTTCCAGAAAGAGATTCTTATAATCTAGACAATTGACAACAATGAAACATTTATGGTGGTAACTGAAGGTAATAATAATCATTGGCATGCTGTCACATCCAAATTACTTGTGATGAATTGGGTGATGGTAATACATTGATTTACTTAATATCTTCAGCATTTGAGTAATCTTAGCCAAGTTTTTTGACTGATGACAAGTGTCATTAGTTCCCCAAAGGGCATTTCATGAAAGCAATAGGATTCATGAGAGGATACAAAGATATCCTCATCTCCTATAAACCAAGGAAAGACTGACTGTAAGGAAATATATTAATGCCTGAGCCTAATATCTGATTCTGAGAGTAGTTGCATTACAAGGAAGGCAAATTCATAGTCCAAGCATATCTCCTAGGCTAAAGCCAGAACCCTGAAGGAAAGAGGTGAAATCTGAGATCTGATATGAGGATATCTGAATAGATATGCTTGAGAATCTTAAGCCGCCTGATTCTTCTGCAGCAAAAGAGTCCCATTCTCTCTTGATAGAGCATAGCAATTCTTCTTGCCTGGAGACCATGAACATAGTTCATTAATAGATGATATAAAATATAATGCTTATCCTCCTAAATATAGGTCTTCTCATTCATAGAGCAATAACTAGAGTCAAGTTTTAGTTTGACCTGCCTTGGAAACACTCCATCACTCACCAAAATAGCTACAGCAGACCCTAGAGAAAATAAATATTTGGGGATGTTTCTCAGAGATGCTAGACTGGTAGTGGTGATATAATATATAAAAAAAGTTTTTTTTATATGAAGCCATCCTACTGTGACTCATATTTTAATATCCTGGTAAGCCCCTAGAAATAATATTAACACATTATTGGAATGCATTAATGAGGGGTTGCCAGCAGTATCAACAATTTCAGTTGTGACTGTCATCTGTAAACCCAAGTAGGAAATCCTACTTAGTTTCACCATATATGATAAGGATTCAAATCTGGATAGACCATGTGGCTACTATTAAGAACCAGAGGCAAAAGGGGCATAATTGCCATAATAGGCAGCAAAGTTAGAATGGCAGTCTCTAATTCATAGGAATCTATCTGTATTAGTGGCAAATAACTCTTGTTGTTCTCAGCAATGAGACAAGCAGTCAGCATGAGTATTAGTTGACCTATTTAACCCAAACAAGATCAATAGTTGATGAGCAGAAGGTTAATGTTGGCTGTATGACTGGAAAAGTCACAATTCCTTACCTAGTTCCAGACATCTGATAGTTCTCAGCTCAGAGCCTGGGTCTTCTTTAGAAAAAATCTTATAATGGCACAGAAATAATACAATAGTGATTTATCCAATACTTTCCCAAAAGGACTCCACAGCATTCTGCAATTTCAAGAGCTACTGGATATGATCTAAGCTTACATTTTTATCAAGGGATGTATATGAGAAATGGTAATAAATGGAAGTCAATTAAGAGGCTCTTATAGTGGGCCAATGGGACAAAACTGTGTGGATATCAGGTGGCCCAAAGTGCCATCATGTCCTCCACCACCCAATGAGGTGAGGTGAATTGAGATGAGACAAAAATGGAGCAGGAAGGAGTATGCCTGAAATATGAAGGATTTATTCTGAAAACTCTGGTATTATGTTTAATGATAACTATAAATGGAAAATTGAAATAATCACAGCCTAATAGGATATCTGAGCTCTCAAAGATGAAGATATGTTATTCTGGTTAAGAGCTAAGACTAAATGAACTATTTGGAGGAGAAAGGAAATATAGAATGGGTTGTAGAAGAGGAATATGATAAAATGTCATTTATAACCTTGGGACCAACTACAAGAGCAATAACATGATTTTAGTTTCTCCCATCAATTCTCTCTCTTTATATATATACTAGAGGCCTGATGCATGAAGTTTCCTGAAAGAATGGGCCTTCCTTCCCCTGGCTGCTGGCACCACCTTCGCTCTGGCCAGAGTCTCCTTTCTTCCTTCCCACACTGCCTAGAGGCCCAAAGTGGCCTGTGTCATGCCATATCAATGACGCAAGCATTTCCCCCTGGCCCCGGGGCTGCTTGATGCCTGTGTATGCATGTTAACCTGCCATCTTTGTTTGGTCAATTTGCATGCTCACTCCTCATTGGCTGGTGGGTGTTGCGCAGGTATGGTCAACTAGCATGTTACTTTTTTTATTAGGTAGATTAATTTATTTATATATATTATTATTTTATAGAGATACATTATTAATTATATTATAATTATATTTATATATTATATGTATTAATATAACTATAATCTGCTTGTAATTATAATTACAATATAGTTAATGTTAAATTATAATTATTAGTTATATTAAATCTTTAACATACTATATATAGATATCTATGTACATTATTTATATAATAATAATTAGAAACTACCTTGAAGAGTCAGGGTCAAGACAGTGTAAGGTTATTGAGAAGCACAATGAATAATACAAGAAATTTAGGCCTGAATATTCCTAGCAATCTTGTCGATCTGTCATATTTGCTTATTTATAATCTTGGCTTAAATTGGCACAAATTGGCACATTCATATCATTTTTTTCCTATTGAAAGACTATTTTAACTATTATAAAAATAGATTCCAAGTTAGCAATCAGAGAAGGAGAGAGAGAGAAAGAGAGAGAGAGAGAGAGAGAGAGAGAGAGAGAGAGAGAGAAGATAAAATGAGCTTTATTTCTGGTATTCCAATCAATACACAGCTAAATATTTCACTACCCTGTTGAGCCAATCCAACTTGGACCAGTGATTTTTGCAGCAGATGGAATACAGTTAGTTACCCATGTCTAAAATGGGTGTCTGATGTAACAAGGTCAATCTAAACATCATTATGCTGGGGCTTGTTCTTCTTTTTCTTATATAACAAATGAGAGCATTTCAAGCCACCTCAGAGAGACCACATTTTGGCTATGGCTTCACCCATGAAGTATGTTTGAAATGCCTGCTGAATTGCTAAGGACAAAGAGAGAGTGCTCCCGAGAGATCCCTTCAGTTCTTATGAATCATAAAAAGAAGCCCTGTTCCCTGGATACTAGTACTTTCAGGAGAGCAATTGAGAAGCTCAGCACCTGAGAAGTATGAGGTAATCCCACTGCAAAGGCTACATAATGTTGGCAGCCTTAAGCCAGAATCTATTGAGTTTACAGCTGAGAGGTGGCATTTGGGGTACCAGACAGAGGTGGGCCCAAGAAAGCAAACAAGGACTGCAGAGCCTAACCAAATGGAAGAAAGCAACACCATGTTCACCCATACATACCTCTCTGTCTTAGCAATCAGTAATGCTCTCAGTGACCAGGGAAGAAGGGAGATTTCCCAGAGGCCTTCAGGGTCTTTACTTCCTGGCAAAATTCTACTATGCCATTTCCTGCCTATGCTCTACTATTTCATCCTCCTGTGCTTTGCTCTCTGCCAAACATTTTTCCAAGGGTGGTCTTCAGATCACCTGCAGCACTGTCCTCTGGGGTGACTGGTAAAATGCAAACCCTCAGTTCCACTCCATATATCAGTGGTTCTCAACCTTTGGATTGCGACCCCTTTCACAGGGGTCACCTAAGACCATCGGAAAACACAGATATTTACATTATGATTCATAATAGCAAAATTACAGTTATAAAGTAGCAACAAAAACAGTTTTATGGTTGGGGATCACCACAGCATGAGGAACTGTATTAAAGGGTTACAGCATTAGGAAGGTTGAGAACCACTGCCATATATCTACAGAATCAGAATTTCTATTTTCTTTTGAAAACAAGATGTTCAACATCTGTGATTGATGTATATATATTCTTCTTTTGGCTAGTCTAGTGAAGGAAAATGGCTCCTTTAGTAATTTTGTTTTTATTAATACAGCATCATGGTAATGAAGCCATGGGAAGGGGGACCTCCACATGAGTTACAGGAGCATGTATGCTCCCAGAAGGTGGCTTATTCCTGCCATGCACACAGGGTTTGAACCTCATCAAAAGAGATTTTGTAACATAACAGGTAAGGAAAACAAGGAATTCCTAGAGTGACCAAAAAAGAATGAAGTCTACTGGCCATAGCACAGGAAGAAAAGAGAGAGAAATCAAAGTGGGGAGGAAATAATTTATGTCTTATGAAGTGGCTAATGTAATTAGCTTTCAGTATGTGTGTATGGAGAGGTGAGAAGCTGGCAATGGCTTTTTAAAAAATTTGTATTGAATTTTATTGGGTGACATTGGTTAATAAAATTATACAGGTTTCAGGTGCACAATTCTATAATACAACATCAATATACTGTATTGTATATTTACCACCCAAAGTCAAGTCTCAGTCAGTCAATATTTATGCCACCCTTTGGCTTCGCCTATCTCTCTCCATCCCCTTTTCCCTCTGCTAATCACAGTACTCTTGTGGGTTTAAGGCAGTTTGCTGCTCTATGACTAATGAGTTTACCAACCACTGCTAAGGCATTACCCTTACCCAGAAGTTTTGACTTCAAGTTAAAGACATTAGTACATTATTAAAATGTTTTTTAAGTGTTTTTCTCTAATCTAAGGCTTTTGATCTCCTGCAGTCTGACTGCAGAATCGCTGCAGTGGGTGGAGGCTGCACTCAGTCTCTGCTTGCCCCTCCTCTCCACCCTGCCTGCTAACAGTGAGGAAGGCAGCCATGTCCCCAGGGAAGTTTCCCATCTCCGGATGACCTTGGGCAAAGTTGTAAAGCAGCATGGCTGCATTTCATAGTATCTCCATCATTCTTTGGCTCCATCTCCATCTCAGGCAAATAGCAGATATTTTTTTTCTGCTCCTCCTAATTGCAGGAGTCTTCCACAGGGCTCTCATCAGCAGTTAGTATATGCTATGTCATAAATTTTCTCATTAACCATCAAAGCTGGCCTGGACCCATTTGGTCAGAGCCTTAGTGTTAAATGAATTCATGCTGAGCACCAATAGCTTATGATAATAATTAACACTATTGGGGCAATTTTGCCCTAGCTCCCATTTCAAGGACTTTGCCTCTATTACTTTTTGGATACTCACAATATCCCTATTTTGTAGGGTTGGCAATCTTATTTATTCAAATCACTTAGTGAGGGCAACTTTACTGCTAAGGATAGGGCTCATTTGGCAACTAAGAAGGAATCATGATGATAATTATCTAAAAACACCAGACTTGCTTTCCCCCAAGATTTCTGATCTCTCCTTGAAAGTTTCTGAAGGTATCCTGTTTATGTGCTCATTTGGATATAGAGAAAGTGGAATGAAAAAAAAAATCATATTAGCTCCCTATTGAAAACATTGGTGAATCAAAAAACAAAACCATACAACAACAACAAACCACAGTTGATAATTCAAAATCATTTCTGTATAGTGCATGATGCAATGTCCCTAGCTCAGGTGACCTTTTTCATCCAAAGATTTTTTTTTTTCAGAACAAGAAGACATATACCACCAATAATATTTATTATTGTGTCAGACACAGCATTGAGGCTGGGATATATAATGGGCAACAAAGACAGACAAAACCTTTAGTTTAGATAAAAGAGCTTAAGAGTACTTGATATAGTTCCTTACTACTTTATATAGTTGTATTTAAGTTGTATTTTTTTATTTTCTTAAACAACAAACGTAATGTTCCTTTTATATCCATTTCTTTTCATCAATTCTGTGTAATTTCATTTGTCTTTTCTATTATCAGATGGCTGAATTTTTAATGGAATTTTTAATAAATGTAATCCTTTGCATTTATTGAAGTGATTGATATGATTGCACTAATTTCTATAAATGTATTTCAGACATTCTCTTTGTTTACAGTGAAGGAACATTTTGCTACAAGAAGCAGAGAATTGGACAAACATTTGTATGGATCAGGATGGCAGTTGTTAACTTACCAAAATTTATGATGTTGGGTGGTTCTAGGGTTGGTTTAGCAGTATCATGATATCAAGGTACTGGGTTTTCCTCTGTGCAATTTACTTGTCTATCCCTTTATGGTTACATGCTAGCTGCTCAGCATTAAGTATCATGTGATACAACCACATCAAAACCAGCCAGCACTAACAATTATTAGTAATACTGAGAGATCACTTATTTTGTATCAGGTATGTTCCAGAAACTTTATAGACACTGACTCATGACAATCTATGAGATAAATATTATTATCCTCTCTAGTTTACAAAGGAGTACTGAAGTATGGAGAATAGCTCATTAAACTATTATGAGTAATGGAAAAAGGGCTGACCACTCAATCCCTGAGAGTAGTTTTACACCCACCCACTCCCCCAAGCACTGGATTCCCCTCTTTCAGTCTGAAATTTGAATAGCTGCTCAGAAGCAATCTTCTTCTGTTATTTTAGTCTCACTACATTTTGGTTCTGATTTTCCATGGTTTTATTTTTCATCATCTTTCTTTTTCTGGATATTGCTAATATTTTTGGACTACTGATAAGGTTATTTAAGTGCGGCTATAGGTTTTTTTCATTTGAGGCTCTATATTTTTCTGCTATTTCATGAAATTTTGGATGAGTAAGAGGGATGATCTATGTTCTCAATCAGCTTTTTTGAAAGAACTCAGCACTGCTAATATAAACTGAAGAAACTAGAGGCCTGGTACATGAAATTCGTGCATGGGGCGGGGGTGGGGAGGCGGTGTCCCTTAGCCCAGCCTGCACCCTTTCCAGTCCTGGTAGGATCGGGCCTAAACGGGCAGTTGGACATCCCTCTCACAATCCAGGACTGCTGGCTCCCAACTGCTTGCCTGCCTGCCTTCCTGATTGCCCCTAACTGCTTCAGCCTGCCAGCCTGATCATCCCCTTACCACTCCCCTGCCTTCCTGATTGCCCCTAACTGCTTCTGCCTGCCAGCCTGATCACCCCCTAACCACTCCATTGCCAGCCTGATGGATTCCTAACTGCTCCCCTGCCATCCTTTTTCCTCCTAACTGCCCTCCCCCGCAGGCCTAGTCACCCCTAACTGTCTTCCCCTGCAGGCCTGGGTCCCCCCCAAATGCTCTCCCTTGCAGGTCTGGGTCCTCCCCAACTGCCCTTCCCTGCAGGCCTAGTCCCCCCAGCTTCTCTCCTCTGCCAGCCTTCCCTCTAATTGCCCTCCCCTGCAGGCTTGATCACCCACAACTGCCCTCCCTTATAGACCTTGTCCCTTCCACTACCCTCCTCTGCTGGCTATCTTGTGGTGGCCATCCTGTGTCCACATGGGATCAGTCATCTTTGACTACATGGGGGCAGCCATCTTGTGTGTTGTAGTGATGGTCAATTTGCCTATTATTCTTTTATTAAACAGGATACAGGCCTGGTGCATGGGTGGGGGCCAGCTGGTTTGCCCTGAAGGGTGTCCTGGATCAGGGTGAGGATTCTCTTGGGACATGGGGCAGCCTGGACAAGGGGCCTGTGATGGTTTGCAGGCCGATCATGCCCTCTGGTGACCCAAGTGGAGGCCCTGGGATCTGGGATTTATTTATCTTCTATAATTAAAACTTTATAGCCTTGAGCGAAGCCAAGCCTCCAGCTCTCTTCATGGCTGCAACCATTTTTGTTGAGATTTGTTTATCTTCTATAATTGAAACTTTGTAACCTTAAGTGGAGGACAAGGCAGGCCAGGGCTGTGGAAAGTTTGGCTTCCTCCATTGCCAGGGAAACCCAAGCCTCCTGCTTTCTCTGTGGCTGCAACCATCTTGGTTGGGTTAATTTGGATACTCGCTCCTGATTGGTTTGTGGGCATGGCTTGTGGCTTGTGATCACCCACAACTGCCCTCCCTTGCTGATCATCTTGTGGCAGCCATCTTGTGTCCACATTGGGGGGCCATCTTTGACCACATGGGGGCAGCCATCTTGTGTGTTGAAGTGATGGTCAATTTGCAATTACCTCTTTATTTTATAGGATTATAGCATCCATTAATAAAAAGTAAATTCTTTAGTCCAATGTAACATTTTTCCCCTAAAATCTAATTTGGTGATATTAATATTACCATCTTTACTATCTTCTTTTGCATCTGATTTAGCTAAATATAAAGACTTATTTTTAAATCCTCACCTGAGGATATGTTTTTATTGATATTTAGAGAGATAGGAAAGGAGAGAAAAGAGAGAGAAACATTGATGTGAAAGAAAAACAGATCTATTTCCTCCTGTATGTGTCCCAACAGGGGAGTGGAACCCACAACCTAAGCATATGCCCTGACCAAGAATCAAACCCACAACCTTTTTGTTGTATGGAGAATGCTCCAACCAACTGAGCCACCTGGCTAGGGCAACACTCATTTTTAATCTCTTGTTTGTTTGTGTATATGTTTTACTTATCTAGTATATTATTGTATATTAATAAGTTGTGCTAATTTTTTTCTCATCTTTTGGTGGTTTTCTGAAGTTTTGTTTGTTCTATTTTCCCAATGCGTTTGGAATCTATGCATCTTCTCCTCTCATGATGATGATTACCTTAATTAAAAGAACAATGCCATAGCCCACCTGTATTTTCTATCAAGAAAAGGAAGTACCATCCATGTAGGACCAGAATTGTTTTCTGTGCTCATCACAAGCCACATTCATATACTTACTATCTGAGCCTGTACATGTCTACCTGCACATGTGAGAGTATACACACACACATATACACATACACACACACACACACACACACACACACACACACACACGTGCTATTTTGCACATCTGAAATCACACTCGTCCACTCAGTTCTTTGCTTTGATGAGACTGAGTCTTCAGATTTCTGACCAAATAATAATGGAGGAGCTCTCTGATAAAAAAACATAGAGTAATTTTTGTTCTCAAAAGACATAGAGTAATTTTTTCTAAAAGATATGTTTTTAATTGACTTTAGAGAGCAAGGGAGGGAGAGGGAGAGAGAGAGAGAGACATTAATTGGCTGACTCCTTCATGCCCCCTACTGGGGATGAAGCCTGCAATCAGGCATGTGCTCTGACCTAGAATCTAACTGGGGACCTTTTTGTGCTTGGGGTGACACTCAACCCACTGAGCAATACTGGCCAGGGCTTCCCACCTCTGTTTTTAACACAATTGCAGCAATAGCAGCCTTGAGAGGTGACAGGCAGCTTAAAGAAATTGTATACAGTGGAATATTCTTTTCATATTAAAAGCTGTTTATCATTCTTATCTTGTTGAGTATGTGGGCTGCTTTGGCTTGCCTCTTTGAATTCACATAGTTGATTAGATCTCTGTTTCATTGTGCTGGCTTATTAAAAGCTCACCCCCAGTATCAGTCATGGTGACTCCAGCATCAGAGGGCAGATGCCTGGGTAGTAAACTTCTCAGGAAGTGAGGACAAAGGCTGCAGGCAGGACAGCAAGGCAACCTGAGATGTCTGGGTGCCTGGGGCCCCCTCATTAGTAGTTTTCTCAAGGAAATAAGACAGTTCTATGTTTCTCTGAACCATGCTCTGTGTTACTTATGCTATTTAATCTTTACAACAGTTCTATGACATAGATCTAATCATCTCCATTTTACACATAACCTAACTGAGCCTCAAATATACACAATTTCAGTCAGATAGAGGCAGATGTAGGAGTCAAATTTATGCTTGCAGTCTTCCCTCATGATGCTTTTAAGAACAGGGGAGGAGAACAGTGGATTGAGACTATCATAATTAGATATGGATGTTTCATTTTTGAACTCTCATGAACTCAATTTATTTTATTTATCCCACTACTGTCTCTCACCCCTGGTGATTCAATAAGTTCCCTTGGTTTGGAATTGAAAGACCTACTTTCTATGATCTATGAGCTCCATGATTTTGAGGATGACTGCCATGTTGTTTGTTTGCAAAATGAGCAGTTTGACCCAAGCAGTAATTTTCAAACTCTGCTCTGATGTCCTCTATAGGTTGGAGGTGTGGGTAGGGAACAGCTAAGATAATCTGCTCTGAGCTGTTACTTTGATTTGTTAGAGCCTCTGTACATAGATTTCATCTGAAAATGCAGGTTTTCTTCTACAACATAAAAGGTGGGGGATGGTGGGCTAGCGGGTGGGTGGAGAGCTCTGGAAAAAGAATCCAGGGCATTCAGACTGTTGTAGAACCAAGACAACACCAGCTCTAGTTCCTACTCCATTGCCCAGCCCTGGCTGCAAGATAATTGACAGGAATGAGGAAATGAACCAAATTAAGGGAAAGTTTATAGAGACAGGCAATAATGAGGAATGAAAGTATACGCAAATCTGGCAATTACTAATCAATTCTAAACTGAGCAATATGCCTCCAACATAATTCTTATCTGTCTTAACAGGGAGAGACTAGGGTAGAAACAAGGAACAGGGATATACTTTTAGTAGAGTGGGCAACAGAGGCAACAAAAGCATCTCTTCAGGCCAGTAATTGAGAGAGGGCCTATGTGTGTTTCAAAATTCAAGAATAATGTGTCTAAGCTCAGATGGGGGGGTGGGGGGGATAGGTAATTCTCAGAGCTTTTGAAAGTACATTTCATTAGCTATGCAAATTGAAAAGCTTAAAAGTCCTAGTAGTACTTGTTTGGTGACATTATTAAATCATAATTTTCTGCTTGGATAGGAAAATAAACACAAAGAAAGAATCCCAGCTCCTTCTAATAAAGGCACTCACCCTACATCTGGAGTGATTATTTGTGCTAAACTTACATTTCCCCTGCCAGGCCTGTGTGGCTCAGTGGTTGGATGACAACCTATGAACTAGGAGGTTAGGGTTCCATCTGCAGTCAGGGCACATGCCAGGTTGTGGACTTAATCCCCAGTGTGGGGCATGCAGGAGAGCTGATCAATGATTCTCATCATTGATATTTCTATCTCTCTCCCTCTTCCTTTCTCTCTAAAAATCAATAAAAAAATATTTTAAAATAAATAAACTTAATTCTAACTGGTTTGGCTCACTGGATAGACATGTGGATTGGTTGCCTCCTGCAGACCCCCTATTGGGGATGGAGCCCACAACCCAGGCATGTGTCCTTGACCGGAATTGAACCCGGGTCCCTTCAGTCTGCAGGCCAATGCTCTATCCACTGAGCCTAACCAGCTAGAGCTTAAAATTATTAATGCTTTTATTTTTAAATTTGAAGATTCTAAGTAAATCTCATGGGACAATGGGGAATATCCTGAGACCTTGGAGCTGTGGCTCACCTGCAGTCCCTCTTCTAGCCACTTCCTCGCCTTCTCAGGACAGGTCCTCAGTTGCTCACTCCCCTGTCCCTGGTGTCTTGCCCAGCCTCCCTCTTCTTGACCCCACCCAGCAACTGCTGATTTCTGGACCTGGTAGGGACTGTTCAGGGGCTGGGTTTGGGGATGTGTACCCCATCTGCATCTCTAGGTGGCACAATGGCTTTCCCGTTCTGGTCTGGTAGTTTCAAGATGCCTTAGAAGACTTGGCAGAGGGAGCTTTTCATCCACCACTGATTTACATATCAGCACTTCTGGGGCTGAGAGTACAATTTTTTGAGGGTTGTCCTTCTACTGTGGGTTAGCATAGCAGGCCAGTGCCAATAGGCAGGCAGCATTGACTTGCAAGCCCCTTGCTGGAGCATCGTGCCTTGTTCTGGCAATTGGCCTGCAGGAGAGGGAACTGCTGAATCATGGGATGTGCACTCCTGTAGCGAGTACTGAGGCAGGAGAGTTAGAACAGGACTCAAAGGCCTTTTCTGTTTTGGCTGAAACATGGAAAACATGACTTTCACTGGCCCACTCAAAGGCCTTTTCTGTCTTGCCTGGGAAACTGAAGACCTGTTCCTCCACTTCCCCCTTCCTGATTTCCTATAGTTGAGACTAATAAAATCAGCCTCAACATATTCGGCAGCCGTACTGACTTAAATGTGACCAACTGGGCCATTATAATAATAATATCTTTAAAATAATTTGCATTATGGTTTTGGAACTCTCCACCCTTGCGCCTCAAATTGCCATGACAGTTCCAAGAGGACTGAAAACCCCAATCTATAATAATAAAAGCATAATATGCTAATTAGACTGGACATCATTTTGAACATCCTTCTGGATGAAGCTGCAGCAGTGGGGGCTGAGGCAGAGGCAGTTAGGGGCAATCAAGCAGACAGGTGAGCAGTTAGGGGCGATCAGGCAAGCAGGAAAGTGTTTAGGTGTGATCAGGCAGTCAGGCAGAGGAGTTAGGGACCATCAGGCAGGCAAGCGAGTGAGCAGTTAGGAGCCAACAGTCCTGATTGTGAGAGGGTGCAGGCCTGGTTGAGTGATCACTCTTGTGCCCCCCCACCCCCTCACCCCCACCCTGGCACGATTTCATATTCAATAAAAAAGAAAAGAAAGAAAAAAGATACACACTTCATAATGCCCTTCCCACAACAAAATAAAGTTGTAAAAAAAAAAAAGAAAGAAAGAAAAAAAATCACCATCTGGAGAGGAGGGACAAAGATGAGCCGCATCAGGACCAGCCTATCTTCTCCTCCCTCCTACACACCCCCCCATATTTAATAAAAACCTTGTACCCAGACCCCACTGAGGTGCCAGGTTCTCCCAAGTCGCTCGCACTCACTTCTGGGGTGCTTACTAATACTATTGTTTTAATAAACTTACTGTGCTTTGCTAAATTTTCCTGTCATGTTCTTGAATTCTTTTTTGTTCTTCTGTGACAAGGACCTGGACCCCAGTATCAGGTTAAGGCCTCCCTTGGCATCCCCGGGTCCTACCTGCATCAGCTGTTTGTGAGCTAGCCAAGAGGTCTCTCCTTGAGCTAACAAATGGCTGCAGTTTGTGGCTCCCTCTCTAATCCTATCTCTAGGAACCTGCATCTCCTTTACCCCCCTCCTCCACTCCTCATAGTCTCTCTCTCTCTCTCTCTCTTTCTTTCTCTCTGACTCCCTTCCATGCCTGAGGAAGTTTGACCTTAGGTAGCAAACAGAAGCAACACGATTGGTTCCCATAAGAGCCTCAGAAGAAAGGAAAAAAAGGTTTATATTTTGTGCCTTTAAAGGTACTTTTTTTTCTACTTTTTAAACAGAGCCCCCACATTTTCACTATGTACTGGACCAGCAACGTGTGTATCCAGCTCTGTCTGTAAAGGTGTGGGATTTATGGGAAGAATAAAATAGGATGCTTCCTTTTGTTTGTGAGACTCTGTTTTGTTTCATTCCCTAAGCACTCTTCTGTGAATCCACTTTCCCAGAAAGGTTTCTTGAATGACAATGAAGTGTTATGCTCACCTCATTAGGACATGGAACTCTGGAGGTTAATTTTTCCCTTTTGCTCTTCTCCATCCCTGAAATGTAGTTAACCTTGCTAAGAATGTGGCGTTAAAATTTTGCATGCTTATTTGTGTGTATTTGTTTTCCTCATTAAATGAACGCTTTGAGATTTTGGTCATCTGTTCCCAAGCTTTTTTCCCTACTGCTATCAATGTGCTAAGGAATAATAATAATAAAAAAAAAAGGTACAAACTTCTATTTCCTCGAAAGTAAGACATCTCCCGAAAATAAGACCTACTTCCAGTTTTGCCTCTTGCTATAATATAAGACATCCCCCTGAAAATAAGACCTCCCTGATAATAAGGCCTCCCCCGAACATAAGGTCTCCCTGGAATATAAGGGCCTTGAAGCTACCGTAAGGCATCTGACTCCTGATTTAAAGAGACCTCGCACTGCCTGAACAGCTCCGGCTGCACTGTGGCCAATCAGTGAGCTGGTTTGTGATGACAACTACTACTATACTGTATTCAGGTAATAAATTTCCTTTTTTTTTTTTAATGTGTACCATATTCTTCTTCATGGAAAAATAAGACATCCCCTGAAAATAGTACCTAGCACATATTTGGGAGCAAAAATTAATATAAGACACTGTCTTATTTTTGGGGAAACAAGGTATATTGGTTTTCTTAAAGCTGCTGAGAGTAAATCTTAAAAGTTCTCATCTCAAGAAAAAACTATTTGCATTCATGTATGGTAATGAATGTAAATGAGACTTAACTGTGGTGATCATTTTGCAATATAGAGGAACATGGAATCATTACATTGTACACCTCAAACTAATATATTGCATGTCAATCATGTCTAATTTTTAAAAAACAGGGGGAAAACGAAAATAATTTGTTCCCACTTGTTTCAAGAAGGGAGAAAGAATGATAAATCTTTTCCTTCTCATACATCCATAATTTCCCCTGGTAAGCTGTATGCCTCACTCTCAGCAACAGCTTTTTCCAGGGACTCTATTTTCATCCTTATGGGAGCCAACAAGACTGTGTGGTGGGTGGAAGATTGGGAAGCTCTTTAGGACAATCTGTTAACTGGACCATGTGAGAACACAGCAGTGTCCAGCACAGACTTGACACTCCTCTGCCCAAAAGACCTGGACATTTTTGCAAATGAGAACAAATTAAATATACAATTCAGCCAAGCCAGTGGCTTTAGGAAATGCTTTTTAAAAAAATCACAGGGCCCTGGGCCCTGGGCCACTAGTGTGACTGAGTTGGTTGGAAGGTCATCTTGTGCACCCAAGGGGCACAGGTTTGATTGCTGGTCAGGGCAAATACCCAGGTTTTGGGTTTGATCCCTGGTTGGGAGGCACTGATAAATGTTTCTATCTTCTCTCTCTCTTCCTAAAATCAATAAAAGCATAGCCTCTGGTAAGGATAAAAAAAAAAAAAAACACTGGTACTGGTCGTATCACTAGATCAGTGATAAGATACTTAACATCCCTGGCCTTAAAAATCAGGGTAATAAGGATTCTAATTTCACAAAGTGCTCTGAATATTATAATGGACATTTTATTGTTTTTATTTGCTCAGCATCTATCTATCCTATGTGCTTCTGGCTATGCTCACATAGCCCTTTTTTTTTTGAGGGGGGGGTAATCTACTTGGAGACAGGGAGAGATCTCTTTCTCTTCTTTTTACAAAAGAAGGGCCTCTTCCTTAATCTCATTAATCTAACCAGACCCCCTGATTGACCTCAATTGAATGATCTCTAAAAGATCCCACTCCCAAACATCATTACATTGGAAATTTGGGCTTCAACTTATGAATCTGGATAGGGCACAGAGGGCCAACCTATAATATGCTGCAAGTGCCAATATTCCAATAAAGAGGCAGTAGAAGCTTCTGATTCCTTAGATCTCAGCCCAGAAATTAGCCCATTGATACTTCTATTTTATTGTCTCTGTCAAAACAATCACAGAGCCTGCCCAGGTTCCAAGGGTGAAGGGTCAAGATCCCATCTCTTAATGGGAGGAGTGTCAAACACTTTGTGTTTTATTTCTTTAACTAGAGGCCTGGTGCATGAAATCTGTGCATGTAGTGGGAGGTCCCCTCAGCCTAGCCTGCACCCTCTCCAATCTGGGACCACTTAGGGGATGTCCAATTGCCAGTTTAGGCCAGATCCTGGGGATTGAGCCTAAACCAGCAGTCAGAAATCTCTCTCACAATCTTGGACCACTGGCTAATAATTGCTCACCTGCCTACCTACCTGGTTGCCCTAATGGCTCCCCTGCCCACTTGATAACCCTTCACTGCCTCTGAGTGCTGACCTGATCACCCCTAACTGCCCCCCGCTGCTAGCCAGGTCATCCCCAACAGTCCCCTCCCTGCCAGCCTGGTCACTCCTAACTGCCCCCCTTCCAGCCTGGTTGCTCCCAACTGTCTCCCCCCCTCCCACCCCCTGCCAGCTTAGTCAACCCTCACTGCACCTGCTTTCAGCCTAATTGCCCTGAACTGCCCCCCCCTGCTGTCCTGGTTGCCCCCATATGAACCCCCTGCTGTCCTGGTCACTCCTTATGCCCCCTCTTCCCCACTGCCAACTGGTTGCCCCACACAATCTGCTTGTTCATTCATTTGGTCATCCCTCACTAACTCCGCTGCCTGCCTGGTTTAATTTGCATATTACCTTTTTATTATATAGGGTCAGCCACATCATCTTAAACTCCATCACTGAAATTTAAATCAGTCAGCCCTTTCACAAGAATATGAAAAAGCTAAACATGAGTTGATAAACTTCTAGGAATTGAAACAGAAGAAAAGAATTCCTTTACTTGAAATCACTTCTTTGAAATTGCTTCCATTAAGTCTTTTGTTCTGGCATAGAAAGCTATAGCGGGTTGCTTTAATTTGTGTTTTATACTAGAATTTAAGTACAAGGCCTTAGTTTGATATAGTGAGGACTGTCTTTCTGTGTCAATAATACAGGCCAAAACATGTTTGCCTAGGATGGCATCGAACATCTAAAAATTTGAGGGACTATTTTGTTCAAAACAAGACTGTTTTGTCATTGTCTACATGTGATTCAAGAGGGTGAACAACAGATTCCACCTCCTCAGTCTCACAAAGCTGAGCAGGAGAGGAGGAATTCTGACAGAGTCAGGAAAAGCAAGAATGTTATCTTCTCTCCTGTTCTTCTTTAGAGGTTGTTTTATTTTGTTTTGTTTCTTGAGAAGCTAGTATAGTTTCCACAAGGTAAATATAGATTTAGTGATAAAGATGATAAAAGACGTGGGTGTTTGCTTATAAGAATGGAAATGATATGCTCTTACTAATTTCCTTTAGAGAGATGTGACAAATTGTGGGCTAACTAGTATAGCTGGTTAGACTGCAACCAATAGTGTTATCTGTTCAACTCCTTAGTTTTCCTCTTTGCTGAGGGAGACCCTATAGCATTAATTACAATGTATCAGTTAAGAGGAAGGGCTGGGGAGCCAGAGTTCTAAATTCTGATTGCTTGCTTACTAGCTGTGCAACTTTGGGCAAGTTAGTCAACCTCTTTGTTCCTCTATTTTCTCTTCTGCGAAGTGGGGGGTATATAAAATCTATGTCAGAGGATTATAAGGATTAAGTAAGATGATATGTATAAGAAGCTCCGAGAAGTGCAGTGTCCTCCTAAGCACCCAGTAATCAGTGGCAGGTAATCAAGTTGGCAATTATCCTGTCATGGCTTTTGGCTTTTCCTAACTCTTCCATAAATTGATGACTGACTTCCATTAGAGGCCAAACTCTGACCGACAAAAAGGCCATCTCTAATGAGGTCCGGACCACTACTGAAAGACTCATTTAGATGAGAACATAAGCTGGAGCAGAGAGTGCACGTTCCTGTAGGAGGCAGAGCTGGCTGGCAGGAGAGGAAACTGGACAATAGTGGAAGACAGTGGAATCTACTTAAGATTGGAAAGAGAAGGAAGGTACCCTTTCAACGTTTGTGCCCTGCTTCATCATTGGCTTAGCTTTAGGAAGACCCAACTCTCTGTGGCCACCAATAAAATAGAATCTATAACAAATTCTATTCTCCACTAAGTGGGATTGTATTTGATACCAGAGAGGGCCTAATGTCTATTACAGACTCAAATTCTGAAAAGGAGTTAGTGATCTCTGCATCTCCATCAGCCACTTTTGTTTGGGTTTCATTTTCCCTATTTTTTTCTTCTGGTTGAGGAACGTCAATATGAATAGCATATTTAACTGGGTAAGCCCCACCTTGATGTTAATTCTAGGTCAGGAGCATGAGAGAGATGACATGAACTCCACAAACAATGAACTGGAGTGATTTTTATTTGTCTGTTGTTTGCCCAAAGCATGGCAGCAAGTGTTGCTGAGGAAAACTGAAATTATTTTAATCAAGCACAATGTTTAGATTCCTTTTTATAAAGAACAGTAGCTAACAAAAGCGTTTGAGGTAGGTAGAGACTAACTACTCCCTTGTTCTTTGCCAGCTTATACTAGCAAGCTCTAAAACCTTGCTATCTGGTTATAAAAAACGATGCCTCAGACCAAAACCTGTCGGCATACAAACATGCATGCAGTTCATATAAACTGCACATAGTTCATATAAACTGTCCTCTAAGCTTGATGAAGTTCCAGTGCTATGTCCTTTCAAATGCTCTCACCACACATTATTTGAAAGCTTCAATTGTGGCAGACACAGAAACTTTAGGTAGTCAAGATTTGGTGCCTTAGAGTTGGCATCAAATTATGAGAAAAAGCCTTTGCTGGTTTGGCCTAGTGGATAGAGCGTAGGCCTGAGGACTGAAAGGACCAGGGTTTGATTCCAGTCAAGGGCACATGCCTGGGTTATGGGCTCGATCTCCAATGAGGGGCATGCAGAAGGCAGCCAATCAATGATTTTCTCTTATCATTGATGTTTCTATCTCTCTCTACCTCTCCCTTCCTCTATGAAATCAATAAAAATATATTTTAAAAAATTATCAGAAAGAATCCTAAATAGTGGCTGACCAGGAATGGTGGGACTAGGGCAAGGCAAGCAGGCCTCTTCCAGGATCCACTCACTCTCAGGTGCCCGCACTGCACTTGTATGACCTTAAAAGTGAGTTTCTCCTTAACTTTTGCACCCTAGGCCACTGGCTTGACTCTTTCTAATCCAGGCCTTGGGCTGGACTTGGAAGCATTTAAAAATCATGTCAAAGAGAGCTATTTTCACCCTTTGTCAGACTGGTGGACACTATCATTGTTCAGTATTACAACCCCTGTCAGTGGGTCTGCTGATTAGTAGAGTACTAGTTACAGTGTCAGCATAGAGATCAGAAGCAGGAAAACAGTCACCCCTGGAATGTGATCCTTTTGGATGTAACACCAGCTAACCACTCTTGGGCTGCGATTCTTGATTTGAACAACTGATCAGTGTCAAATCTCACCCTAACTGGCATGTGCATTATGTTACACTACCTATGCTGAAGTATTTTTAGTGAGTTACAGGCATCGCAACAAATAGGACTGTCCCAGGAGGTTGTCAGGTACATGTTGGTCTCAAAGAGATCTCCAGAAATAAAAAATGTAGAGATGTTGAATGTGAGATACCCTCTACCTTCTTACTTATAGAGTACTTTCCTGCCTCCTGCTTTATACCTGCTTTATATCTTGCTGAAATATAACTCATACTGAGTTGCTTATTTGGCATTCAGATGCCAAAATTGCCAATGATTTGTCTTCTCCTATTCTCCTTTTCTTCTACTTCTTTCCTGAAACCATAGGTTTAGAAAAGCATTTTATCATTCCAGAGTGAGAACAACTTGTGCTCTAAGATTTGATAGACTTACTCAGATGTGTTGCAATCATCCTCCTGTTTGCATTTCATTCCAACCTGTCTCCCATGGAAGACAGACAAGTGAAAATTCACTATTTGTCAAGTGGGCTGACTATATCATTTGAGAATAACTTCTTCCCACAGTTGTGACTTGGACACTAAAAAGAATATGGTTCCATGTGTCATCTGTATTTTTATTTCCTTGCATGCATATTCAAAGAGAAAACTGCTTACCTGTGCATTGTCATGGTTTCCATTGCCATGGCAGCAAAGAGTAGAGAGAGAGAAAGGAAGAGCGGGTTGGAGAGAGAAAGAGAGAGAGAGAGAGAGAGAGAGAGAGAGAGAGAGAGAGAGAGAGCTGGTTAGTAGCAGGATTGAGGGATTGAGAAGGAAATCACAGGTCCTGGATCAATGCTTTGCATAACCAGGGTTTTTGATACGTAGAGCCTACTTGGGGGGTAGTTGGTTGGCCCATTCTCTCAGCTTTTAAAGAAAAACAGGAGCTAAGATAAAATGTTGGAAAAGTATTTGGTATTATATAGGAGTTCAGCTGTCATCTTTCTTGGTTGGTGACCTTTAAAAAAAAGTGATGGGTTTTTTTACATGCATAATTAAGGCTTGGAAAGGCTTTTCTCCTCCATAAAGTGATGGTGGTGAGGGGGAACTAAGGTCACGCTGAATTCCTTGGAGCTGAAAACCCAATGCTCTTTGGTGGAGTACTAGAAGGACATTTTCTGTGAGGAGAGCTTTATTTCATCTGCAGAACTGAGAACTGAGAGTCCCAGCCCTTGCTTTAACTGGCTGGTTTTCTTTCAAAGACAAGCTGGCAGAGAAGTTCCTGCAAGGACTGAATGGCGTGAGCATCACCTAGGTGATCAATTGTAATGCCAGATTGTCTCTGGGACTAAAAATGAAGTTTTCTTTTAAATTTCTCAATTACTCCCCGTGTCTTTAAAAGCAGGGGTATAGTGAATACAAGCACCCCATTTCTCAGGGTAGGTCCCTGAGACCCAGATGCAGAAGAATATTTTCAAAATTACACAGCAAAAGAATGATGGAAATTAAAAGAAAAATAATGCCCTGAATTTTGGATGAATGGAGATTTAGAGTGAACAAATGGAACTTTTTCTCCTCTGAGCAACTCTGGCTTCAGTGCAAGCATTTAGCAAAAACATATTGGCTCCCATAATCCTTCCCTTTGTTCTGTTGGAGCATTTCTGAGTAGGGCCAATGCCATGGGTCTGGTTAACGTGACACAGAGTTGAGCCCTGGCTTCTCACTGGAATTCTTTAGATAATAGCATTTGTTTCCTCTCATAGAGGCGCCAGAATATTAAAGTCCACAACATTGCCTGTTTTCTGCAAGAAGCCAAATGTCACCACTTACGTGCCTGAGTTCTTTTTCACCTGTACATCCCTGATTCTTTGATTTACTCCCCAAAGCTTTGTCCAAGACTATTTGGCAGCAGGTCCCTCAGTCATCAAAATCCAGAGACCCTACGGAGTGAGCTCTCCTAGCTGACCTCCTTTTTGAAGCATAGATTTATATGCGGAGGCCACTGATGACATCAACGTTTTGCAGTGTTGAGCCACGTTTGAAGTCTTACCTAGAAGATGTGCAGAATATAAATGTTTTCATGAAATGAAATGTTCAGGAGGAGAAATGTTGCAGTTGAAAAATTAAGGAACATAAATTGACTACTTAGTTTTGGGGGTGTTTTAATTCATTTACTTAATACAAGTGCATTAAGCAGTATGTGCAAAACAGTTTTGGTGCCAAGTAAATTATACTACTAGTTGCCCTTCTCTAAGAGCTAATACTCCAGCTAGAAGGGAAAAGCATACCTGGCAAATATATTATGAGCCAATAAGTAATCTAGACAATATGGATTCTATACAGAAGTTCAATGACACTGAGAATGGAAAAGTTGGAAAAGATGGTGTAGAGGAAATTGCCATCCCATGTAGGTAAACGAAAAGAAAAGTGGATTAACACAGACCATTTATGTAAAAAAAAAATACACTTACAAAGCAACACTAATTTTCATGGACATGTGGGCTTAATCACAACAAACACTTTGGTGTGGGTGTCTTTGTGTTGGGAGAAGAGGAAGTATGGATGAGAAGCAAACAGAAAACAAAATAATAGGAAGACTTTGCTGGAATCAGTGATTATAACATGTTATGAAATTCAAATAATTCAGTTTTCTTCTTCATTTCTAGTTTCAATGTGAATAAGAAAGAGAAGATATAAAAAATCTAAAACCAGCAAATTCCAAACCAAAGCTAGAGTATTCAAAGAGTGAAGTGTACTTTGTACAAATATGATCTAGGAGACTGAATTGACAGAGGGTTATGATAACCTTCAAAATGCCAGTAATCTTTGGCTGTTGTTCTAGAACAAAACTGCTTGCATAAAGGAGTTTATGATTTCCCTGGGTGGGGCCCACTGCATGCAAGTATCTACATAGCTCTGGGACTGAATGTAAGGGGAACATTGACAATCTTTACTGGGCTCTAAAAGTGACTAAAGAACTCAAAGATGATGTAGTGTTATGCCCAGAGTTTGGGGTCCCCAATAATCCACCACTAAAGAGCCTTTTCCGATGCAAAAGTAAAGAGTCTTTATTCAAACCCGGGTTTGGCTCTCAGCCTCTTTCTGGTACAGCAGCAAGGCAAGAGAGAGAGCCGGGCGGGAAAAATGAGTTTTATGGGGTAGGATAATTGGGAGGGCTTAGGAAAGTGACAAGGGTTACAGAGATTGGTCACTTGAATTAGGGTCTTTCTGTGGTTTAGCCTTATTAGGACCCTCGCTGTGTTCCTGGAGCTTCATTGGTCCATTTGGGTGGGGGTCGGGGAAGTTAAGACATTGCTGGCACACCTGTGGCCACTCCCAGAAAAGGTAGGGGGTTTAGGCAGGGGTCCCAGCCCTATAGGACAAGATGGAGGGGAGTACATTTCCTTTCATTCCCCCCTTGTCTTGGGACACACATCTCAATCCTGAGACGGGATGCATTTCTGCCTCTTCTTCTGTTGCTAGAGGCTGGTACTGGGCTTGTAACCATTAATTGGACTACTCATATGCATTCCTTGACAAATTGGATCAGTTTGTTAATAATACAAGGACCGAAAGTTAACAGCATTAAGGGGATTATAAGGAGTCCAATGAGGGTGGAAATAAGAGTAGTTAACCATGGGGACCAATTAAACAGTGATTCATACCAAGACTGAGACCGCTCCCTTCTAGCCTACGCTTCTGCTATCCCTCTCTTACGAGGGCCATGGATTCCTTGACAACTCTCAGGCAGTGAAGTCTGACTCTGGGTCAGGTTCCCTGTGGTGGGTGGACCCAGGTCACGATGCAGTCTACTTTGAGGGCGGTGAAGGTCGTCAGCACTAGACATAGGAACCCTTCCAACCTGGCTCAAGGGTCTCCCGGCGATGTCTCTTGACATAACCCGGGCTTATGCTGAGGAGGAGTTGGGGCTGGGCCGGTTTCATAGATGGCATGGAGGCATGGCCAAAAGTCCTCATGCACCCTCTGGAGCCCTCTCAAGGAAAGAAACAGTTCTTGACTTTCAAATTCTGCAAGAAATTTGGCTTTAAGATTAGGGATAATAGAGGGTGGCCAGCTGAACATGATTTCATAAGGAGTAAAACCCAGGGTGTAGGGGGGAGTTCCTAACCCAATTAAGGGCAGATGGAAGGAGAGCCACCCAGTCCCCGCCAATCTCCTGGTCAATTTGGTAAGGGTCTCTTTCAGAGTTCTATTTATTCTTTCTACATGCCCTGAACTTTGGGGCCTATAAATACAATGTAATTTCCAATTTGCCCCAATGGCTTTGGCCACTGCCTGTGTTACCTGCGAGAGAAAGGCTGATCCATTTTCCGACCCTATCACAGTGGGCAAAACGTACCTGGGCAAGATGTCTTCCAGCAGCCTCTTAGCTACCATCTGAAGCTGTTTCATGCTTAGTTGGGTATGCTCCTACCCATCCAGAGAAGGTATCTACAAATACTAAAAGATATTTATAGCCATACTTTCCTGGTTTAATTTCAGTGAAGTCGACCTCCCATTGTGCTCCAGGCTTGGTTCCTCTGAGCCGGGTTTCTTTTTCACTTGGCCTGGTTCTCAAGTTTGTGAGTTGACAGGTCTTGCAGGTGGATACAACCTGTTCTATTTTGATGTCCTGTTGGTGGGTCTTAATTCTGCCGTGTCAGATTAATTCCTTTAATTTGCGTGCTCCCAGGTGAATGGACCAGTACATGCGTTCTAACACTGTAACCCAAGCCAGTCATGTAGTATGAGCTCCTTGTTTGGTGTGTACCACCACCCTTTAATTTCCTGGATGTGGGGAAGCCTCCTGATCCGCTGCAGCTCTTCCTGAGAATACCCAGGCTGATCTGGCAAGACTGGGTCTGCTAGTTGTAAGGCCATGGTAGGGACCAAAGTGAAGGCTGCTGCTTTGGCTGCCTGATCAGCCTTTTGTTTACTTCTTGCCACTGGGTCATCTGGCTTCTGGTGCCCTTGGCAGTGGATAATGGCTAGCTTAGCGGGGAGCCACAAAGCCGCAAGCAGGTCAGGAATTTCCTATTTATTCTTTATTGTCCATCCCTTTGCTGTCAATAGCCCTCTCTCCTGATAGATCGCCCCGTGAACATGAGCTGTATAAAATGCATAATGGCTATCTGTGTAGATGTTAAGCCATTTCCCAGCCCCCAGTGTCAGTGCCTTGGTGAGTGCAATGAGTTCTTACTGAGCTGATGACCCAGGGGGCAGAGCCTCTTCCCATACAGTGTCCGTGTCAGTGACCACTGCTGCACTCTCATACCTGCACCCATCTCACATGAAGATGCTTCCTTCCGTGAACCAGGTGGCCTCTGCATCAGGGAGGGGCCGGTCTTTTCGGAGTCCATGCACCTGCTCTGGGATTCCCGCACAGTCATGTGGCGGGGCATCTAGGTCAGGGTGAGGCAGCAGTGTAGCAGGGTTGAGGGCCACACTTGGATGGAACCGCACTCTAGGAGGGTTGAGCAGCAAGCTTTGATAGTGAGTCATACGTGCATTGCTAGGCTATTTTAGGACCCCCTCAATGGCATTCGGAGTTGTAATCCAGATCTCCTGTCCTAGGGTCAGTTTGTCAGAATCCAGAGGCAGCAATAGCCAGCCGACCCTAGGAATTCCCTTACTTCTCTTCAGGGGGTGGGGGCAGGGATGTTCAGGACAGTTTCTTTTCTAGCATCTGATAACTGCTACTGTCCACCCTCCAGAATGTATCCCAGGTAACTCACCCTCTCTTGTCATATTTGAGCTTTCTTTGTGGAGGCCTGATACCCTAAGGTCCCCAGGGTGGCCAACAGGTCTCTAGTCCCCTGCTCGCAGTCTTCGGCGGTATCGGCAGCAATCAAGATGTCATCTATGTACTGAAGGAGGGTGAGAGTGGGGTCCTCTCTCCTGTACACACCGAGGTCATCATGCAGTGCCTGGTGAAAGAAGGTAGATGAATTCTTGAATCCTTGGGGAAGTCGCATCCAGGTTAGTTGTCCACTGTATTCCTCCTCCAGGTCGTGCCATTCAAAGGCAAACAGGGGTTGGCTTTGAGACGCTAGTGGCAGGCTGAAGAAGGCATCCTTCAAGTCTAATACAGTATACCAGACTCTAGAGGGTGTCAAGGAACTTAGGAGAGTGTATGGGTTAGGAACAGTTGGATGTATATCCATGGCTCTCTTATTTACTTCCCGGAGGTCCTGCACCAGTTGATAGTCATTGGTGTGAGGCTTTCTGACCAGGAGAAGAGGGGCTGTTCCAGGCAGATTGACAGGGGACTAGTACCCCTAGACTTCGCAGTCTCCTGATGTGAGGCTGGATTCCCTCCCGGGCCTCCTGGGACATAGGATACTGATTGACTCTTATTGGGCCTTCTCCAGGCTTTAGGTCCACCAGGATTGCGGTCCTGTGAGCAGCTAGTCCAACTCCCCCATCTCTGCCCAAGCTGTGGGGAATTCTTGTAGCCACCTGTCCACAGTGCTTTCTTCTAGGGGTGCCCCTGGTGGAGACCATACTCATTCTCCAGTCTCAGAGTCAGAACTTGCATGGTGTGGCCTTTACCATCGGTGACCTGGGGCCCCCCCTTGACTGACAGTTATTTGGGCTCCAATCTTGGTTAGCAAGTCCCATCCTAGTAGGGGGTAGAGGCATTCTGGTATTACCATACTGACCCATGCCAGTTGCCCCTTGCACCCAGGATTTCTTGTTGGCTAGCTCCCTCTGCAGTGTGCAGAGGACTGAATGTTGTGCTCCGGTATCAACAAGGAAGTCAACAGGGGTCCCCTCCACTCTAAGAGTTACCCTGGGCTCGGGGTGGGGATCCGAACTCCGACACCCCTAATAGCTCAGTTCTTTCAGCTCTAAGACTCACTCGGTCAGTCTTGCCTCCCTTCCCACCGGCCTTCTTTGGATATTCTCGGGCCCAATGCCCTATCTCCTTGCAATAAATACACTGATTCCGCTGCATCTTCTTTTTCCCTCCCCTCAGGGAATTCTGTGGTAGTGGCTAGCAGAATCTTGGCCAGGTTTTCGGGTCTGCTTGTCACTGGCAGCTGCCATGGCGTGGGCTTGCCTATCTTGAGGGGACTCCCGGTTATTGTACACTTTCTCGGCCACTTCCAGCAAGTCCCAAAGACTCTTTTCTCTGAATCTATATATTTTCTGCAGTTTCTTTCTGATATCTGAAGCTGACTGGTTTATAAAACTCATGACTACAGCTGCCTTATTCTCAGGGGCTTCTGTGTCCATGGGGGTGTAAGTACGGTATGCCTCCATGATCCGTTCTAAGAAAGCAGCTAGAGGCTCATCCCTTTCCTGCTGTATGTTCCCTACCTTGGTCAAATTGGTAGGCTTTCTAGCAGCCATGCGGAGACCCCCCCCACCCCCCGCCATTAGAGTCTGGCGGTAGACCCGGAGCCTCTCCTTACCTTCTGCCATGTTGAAGTCCCATTCAGGTCTAGTCAGGGGAAAGGAGATGTCTATCGAGCCTGGTTGGTGCCAGGGTTCCCGTCCAGGCCTGGGACTAGCTTCCAGGCCTCATTGAGGATCCTCTCCCTCTCCTTGGTGGTGAATAGGACCTGCAAAATCTGCTGATAGGTGGGCTGATGGGTGAAAAGAACAAAATCTAACAAATTGATAAGCCCTCTGGCTTCTCAGAAAACTTAGGATTCTGAGCTTTCCAATTATAGAGATCACTAGTGGTGAAAGGCCAGTAGTGATGGGGCTGATTCCCCTTCCCTCTGTACTCTGACCAACCACCAGTGATGGGAGGGTATGGGCCTGACACTTCAGCGCCAGCCATTTTCAGGGCTCGCAAGCAGGATACCAGGCTTTCTCCGTGGCACTCTTATTAGCTTCAAGTGTTCAGGGTTCAGATAGGGATCTTTAAAACATGATATTGCAGTCCCTCTATAAGTACTTTGGCATAACTACCCTGTTTAGGGAGGCAAAATGCAAATTATTTACTTTTCCTGGCTTACTGGCCTGTATTATTTGATTTCCTTACAACATTTCTCCTCTTTCTTATTACATACACAATCCTTTATTACATTTTCACTTCCAAATTAGCCTTTAAACCTTTTTTTATTTCTATGTCCTTTAAAAATGTATAACCATGTCTCAGACTTTCTACTCAATATTCCTTATTCTTTGAAACCTTAATCCTTTATGATACCCAACAAGTAAACAACCAGAATTTCTGAGCTTAAAGTTCCTTTGCTGGATATTCCACCACTGCCCAAGAAGTATCCAGTAACCCTACCCTGACAGATTGGGCAATGAGATTTCCTTTATGTGTATTAGAAGGGTTAAAAAGAAGAAAACGGGGCAGAAGAAGATCCATTGTATTTTGTAGTAGCATAGTTCAGATAAGCAACAAAACAAAACAAAACAAAACAAAAAAAAAACAAGGATGCCTGCAGAGAGGGCGTAGCCAGCAAAATAATAAAAACCTATCTCTCCATGTTTCATGATTAACTGCCAACATCCTCCCTCCAGTTCCTCAGTCCAGTTGCTTGTCTCCCTTTCCTATTGTGAATCTGAGGAAGACAATTTCTACAGAGGGGAGAAACAGAAAAGTGGGAGTTTCAAAGAAAAGTATAGACGACCGCTGTAGTAGTGCCCCCTTTCGAAGCCTGAGGTCCAACCTGTGGAGAAAAATGACTCTTAGTCAGCCTGGAAAGATAAGGGTGTGTAGGGAGATTTCTTGTGAACTGGAAGCCTGGATGGCCACCTGAAAGAAAAGATCTTTAATCCAGTTACAGATGCTAAAATAAAATAGCACATTAATAACTCCAGCCTTAGTTCAGCCTTAGATGGCTCACATTGGACTATGATGTCACAGGCAGGGACAGGGCCTGTAGTCTCTCTGCCCTGCAGAGCTGTAAGCCCTGTCCCTGGAAGTCTCCAACCACCAAAAGAAATAAGAAAGCCATAAATAAAATTCTTTGTTCTTTGAAATGTCACAAATTCATGCCTAGGACTTTAAAATTTAATATAGCAAATTCACAAATCAGAACAAAATGAAATCATTACTTATACAAAATTAGAGAGGAATTTTTATTAGCTAAATGGGCTGACTCCCTCTCTGACAGAGAGCAAAAACTCAGAAAAAGAATTCCAGCAGCTGCTAAACACTTTTGCACTCTGTCACAGCAGGTCCATCCCAAATCAAGTGAAATAGAAAGAGATAATTATCAACCAATGTCCACAGAATAAAACAGAGAAACACAAATCCCAAACAAAGGGCCCCAAGAAAGTCTTCCAACTCCTCGGAAACAAAACTGATCAAACAGATAAAAACACCCAAAGCAGCTTTCCGATCCCACGGAAACAAAACTGATCACTGGACGATGGCCATGCGCCAACCTGTAGGAGCAACCCACTTCGTCCCAGAGGTTTGAGGGGATTCCTCGTCCCTCCTGTGAGGGGATTCTACATCCCTCCTATGAGGGGATTCCACGTCCCTCGTGAGGAATCAAGAGCATCCTCTGACTCCTCCCGCCCGAGATCCACTAGTGCTTCCACCTAGACCGTTTCAGGCACTACAGACTTCAGAAGCGAGCTCGCACACAGAATAGAAACAGACAGACACTTACCACGGTCAGATGAACTCTCCGGCTCGGGGTCCCTCGTGGGTATTGGGAATCCAGGACGAGCCCCCAACTGTTATGCCCAGAGTTCAGGGTCCCCAATAATCCACCACTAAGGAGCCTTTTCTGATGCAAAAGTAAAGAGTCTTTATTCAAACCCGGGTTTGGCTCTCAGCCTCTTTCTGGTGCAGCAGCAAGGCAAGAGAGCGAGCCTGGTGGGAACAATGAGTTTTATGGGGTAGGATAATTGGGAGGGCTTAGGAAAGTGACAAGAGTTACAGAGATTGGTCACTTGAATTAGGGTCTTTCTGTGGTTTAGCCTTATTAGGACACTCGCTGTGTTCCTGGAGCTTCATTGTTCCATTTGGATGGGGGTTGGGGAAGTTAAAACATTGCTGGCACACCTGTGGCCACTCCCAGAAAAGGTAGGGGGTTTAGGCAGGGGTTCCAGCCCTATAGGACAGGATGGAGGGGAGTTGATTTCCTTTCAGTAGCAAGAAGTATTAGAGGAACTGTTTTTGGTCCTAAAACCATGATAAAGAAAACATCTGACTTATATACAGGTGCTTTTGGAACACTTGAGTCTGCCTGATGGGGAAAGAGCTGATGAGGTTGCTGCCCTGTCTATATCTACAGAGACCCCAGGAGTTTTATGTCTACCAGGATAATCAATCTTTCTTTTTTTATTGTAATATATAATTGATTTCAGAAAGGAAGGCAGAGGGAGAGAGAGATAGAAACATCAATGATGAGAGAGAATCATTGATTGGTTCTTCTTGTGTGCCTGCCTCCTTCTCTCCACCTCCCTCACCCCCCGCCACCAATGAGGATTGAGCCCACAAGCAGGACATATGTGCTATGACTGGGAATCAAACTGTAACCTCCTGGTTCATAGGTCAATGCTTAACCATTGAGCCATGCATCTTCTTCTTTACCTCCCCACTATTCACAGCAATCTATTAATGTTTATAAAAGTTCTACTATTCACTATTTTTTAGTATGAGGCAAGGTAGAAAAAAAGATAAGTCAAAATTCCTGGAAACTTACAATTTTGTTGAAAGAAACAAGATTCACAACATGAAAACATATGGCAAAGAGTCTATAATTAAATACTTGATTAATCCAAATGGTGCTTTAGGGATCCAGTGGAGGAGGAAAGAGATCCTTGAGAAGATGTCATAGAGACATGTATGACAAAGTATTTTTAAAGAAGTAACTTTGTACAATGTAGGTGAAAGGGTAAAAAACAAGCACAGATAGAGGGGAAAAAAAGTGTATGTGTGTGTGTGTGTGTACAGGTTGGAATCAACAAACAAGAAAATCAGCCAAGTAGAGAAAAGCACCTTTTGCATTGACTGGAATGTGCACGATTTCTTGCATCCATGATCTTTTTTTTCTTTTGGCCTAGAGCTGGCATTTAATTTGAAGTATATTAACACATGAAATCTAATGCAGCAGCATGATTCTCCCAATTCAGGGTGTTTAATTAAAGAAAATCTTGAAAGTTGACTAGTGACTTTTCAGAATATAATGAAGTTTCTTCTCAGCAAGGTAAGTATCAAGGTTATCTGCAGAAGTAAATGCTGGGGGAAAGAACAAATGTAGACTATATCTGGAGAAGGAAGTGATGGTTCATGATAGTAGAATTGAACACCAAAGAACATGAAACAAAATACCTTAAGAATGGTAAAAATTTTCTGGATGACCTTTCAGTAATTTGTGTCAAACCTAAAGATGAAGGTGAATGAAGATGTACTGTATATACACAAGTGCAACAATGCATGTATGAGAATGTTCATTGTGCCATCTATATATAAAAGCCTAATTGACCCTTCAAGCATTTGACCAGTAGCTATGATGCACACTGATCACCAGGGGACAGACACTCAATGCACAGATATGGAAATATGAAACAGACTGATGAATCTCAGAGAGAGGGGGCAGAGGAAAGAGTGGGATGAGATTATCCAACAATCTTAAATGCACACTAGCGACCTGGTGCATGAATTCATGCACCAATGAGGTCCCTCAGCCTGGTATGCAGGGATCCGGCCAAAACTGGCAGTCTCACATACCCTGAAGGGTCCCAGACTGTGAGAGGGTGCAGAGGAGGCTAAGGGACCCTACTGGTGCATGAATCCATGTACCAGGCCTCTAGTTGTATATAATAGCAAATAGATAAGCAATGTGACCTTGAAGAGGATAAAAGTTAAATATAGATAATCAAAAAGAAATAAAATAATATATGTCAACTGAAGTTATCAAGTTTACATTTAATGAAACCAAAACTTATTTATGATGTGTTGTTGAATAAAAATACAGGATGTAAAACATGGAAAGACTAAATGAAATTTTATACAAAATTCAAATACATTCGTGAGTTTAATTCTTTCAATCTTCACTAATAACAGAGGAATATGCAAATTTTCTGGGACACCATCACAGTAACCGTAACAACCAAACAGCAGGATGCATGGGGCAACAAGGCCAGCAGGGGGGTTAGTGAGGGACAGCCAAACAACTGAACAGCAGACTGTGTGGGGCAACCATGCTGGCAGAGGGGAGCAGTTGGGGGCGACCAGGCTGGCAGGTGGGGCAGTTGGGGGCCATCATGCCAGTAGACAAAGGTGATTAGGAGTGACCAGGCTGTGAGGAGCAGTTAGAAGTGATCAGATAGGAAGGCAGGTGAGCAGTTAGGAGTTAGTGTTCCAGATTATGAGAGGGATTCTGACTTATGGTTTAGGCCCGATCTGGAAGTCAGACATTCCCTGAGGAGTCCCAGATTGAAAAGGGTGCAGGCTGGGCTGAGGTGACTACCTTCCATGCACAAATTTTGTGCACAGGCCTCTGGTAATCTATAAAATAAGTGTCATTAGCTATCTTTTTCATCTGAGGACTCTGATATCCTGTTTCTGATATACAATAAAAAAGGCCAGAATAGGAAGTCAATGATTTGGGGATGAAAGAACTAGCTTTGAATACTTGCTCTCTTTTGAGAGCTCTGCTGGGTAGTTGTTGAGAACTGCATCTCCACCTCCCTTCCTTTTCTCGACCACCCCCATTCATTTGTTAAACACCCAATATTTACTTAAAGATAAGGCTTACAAAGAGGTAATTAAGGTTCAGTGAGGTCATAATTGTGGGGCCCTGACAATAGTATTAGTATCCTTATAAAAAGAGACATCAGAGTTGATAAAGCATTCTCTCTTCTTTCTTTCCTCCTTCCCTCCCCTTGTCTTCGTCCCCATGGTCTCTCTTTACCATGAGAAATTCTAATGAGAAGACAGCTATCTGCAAGCCAGGAGGAGAGTCAACATCTTGATTTTGGACTTCCCAGCCTCCAGAACTGTGAAAGAAGATTTCCTATTATTTAAGCCGCTCACTCTATGATATTTTGTTATGGCAGCAGATTGGTCTTTCTTATATGAATGCATCTCACCTAATCAGTTGAAGACCTGAAAAGAATAAAAAGGCTAACACACATGCAAGTAAGAGGGAGCTCCTTCTTTCTGACTGCCTTGAGCTCTGACCTTGGTTTTTAGACTTGAACTAAAACATTGGCTTTAGACTTGAAATAAAATGTTGGCTTTTTCTGAGTCTCATGCCTTCTGGCATTTAAACTGGATTGCCCCTCCTAGATCTCAGGCTTTATGACAGGACTGGAACTATATCACCAGCTCTTCTGGGTCTCCAACTTTCCAACTACAGATCTTAGAACTAGTCAGCCTTCATAATTTATTGAGTTAATTCCTTAAAATACATATGTACATACATACATACATACATACATACATACATACATACATATTCACACACATATATACTTCCTATTAGTTCTGTTTCTTTGGAGACATTTCTTTAAATCAAAGTTACTTTTAGCAAGGGTTCTGAAAATAGTCTAGTTTATCTTTCTGTGAATTACTCAGTATTTTCTCAATCAGAAGATTTGCCTTTAACACCTATCTTATTTTGGTATATAAGATACCAATAAGCCTTCTCAATCTTTGCCTCATGAAATCATATATGTACTTCACCACTTCACCTTCCAATAAGACTGCTTCTTTAAAATGTTTCATTACTCAGCTAGCATGGCTCAGTGATTGAGTATCAG
The DNA here is from genome assembly GCA_011751065.1 of Lasiurus cinereus. NCBI lineage: Eukaryota > Metazoa > Chordata > Mammalia > Chiroptera > Vespertilionidae > Lasiurus > Lasiurus cinereus. The sequence continues at coordinate 20,075,983 of JAAGEH010000041.1, read as the reverse complement.
TCACAGTTCCATTCCCAGTCAGGTCACATGTCTGGTTTGTGGGCTTCATCCCAATTGGGGGGCATGCAGGAGACAGTTAATCAATGATTCTCTCTCATCACTGATGTTTCTATATCCCTCTCCCTTCCTTTCTGAAATCAATAAAAATATATTCCTCCTGGGATGCACAAGTGAGATTAGCAAGTGATGGAAGGATGCAACCCTTAGATGTACTCTATTAGTTTGTTTGGTCTATCAGGATTATTTGGATTGTTTAATGCCATCCTCACAGGCTATAAGATGCAAAATAGGCAAAGCAGCTATTAAGTTTAGAAAAGTCTATGTTCCATGAGGATTCAATGAGCATTGTGCAGGTTAATTAAATTTTTATAAATTAATTATCTTTTTCTGATTTTAAGAGGTAGTTCTGTTTCAAAGCCCACAGCCAAACCAATGTTGAGAGAAATTACAAAACCCAAACAAATAATTGTCCCTGTTTTTTATCTTGGGGGTCATAAAACACAAGGCAACAAATACAAGATGAGTAGGGAAGATATAATAACTGAATTTTAGGGTTATGTGGACACATCAATAGCAATACAAGGTAAACTTCTGTCTTAATCTGTAATGATAAAAGTATAATATGCTAATTAGACAGGACATCCTTCTGGACAACCTTCCGGACAAAGCTAGGGCTGCAATGAAAGCCTGGGTTCCAGGTGCCTGTTGGTGGCCGGAGGGAAGCCCAGGTCCTGGGTATTAGAGGGAAACCGGCACCGCTAACTGGAGGAAGGAAGGCCTACTCTTGCCAGAATGTTGTGCATTGGGTTTGTAGTAATACATAATCAAGAAAATTCAGGATTTGTTAGCTCTAAAGCTTGAAGAAGTTTTCAAGAACTGAAATAAAATTCCAGATGATTTGTGCTTCCACATCCCCAATAACTACATTTCAGCAATGGAGCCCTAGAGAACAAGTCACAATGGACTTGAGCTGAGATTTTCACTAACAATCTTCCAGAAATTAGGAAGCAGATATGGAAGGGAAATTTGTATTTTGTAAATTAATAGATTTTTATTTTCAAAGAATGTTTAGGCTGATAGAAAAACTGAGCTGGCCCAGCCAGTGTTGCTCAGTGGCTGAGCATCAAGTCTATCCATGAACCAGGAGAACACGGTTCAATTCCTGATCAGGGCACATGTCTGAGTTGCAAGTTTGATTCCCAGTAGAGGGCATGCAGGAGGCAGACAATCAATGATTCTCTCAAGATTGGTATTTCTCTCTTTCCCTTTCCCTCCATCTTGCTCAAATAAACTTTTAAAAACCCACTCTAAATTCATACCTTAAAAAAAGAAAGGAAAATTGAGCAGAATGTATAGTGAGTTACCTCCTCACTCCCCTCCCTTCTATAGACACTATTAATACATTGTATTAGTGGGATATATCCTATCTAATAAAAGAGTAATATACAAATTGACCATATCTCCACTACACCCACAAGCCATGCCCACCAGCCAATCAGAAACGAGTATGCAAATTAACCCAACCAAGATGGCTATGGCCACAGAGAGAGCAGGAGGGAGGCTTGGGTTGCCCCAGAAATGGATGAAACCAAGCTTTCCACACACCATGACTGGCCCAGGCCTCCGCTTAAGGCTACAAAGTTTCAATTATAGAAGATAAATATAAATTCCAACCGAAATGGCTGCTGCCAAGGAGCAAGCAGAAGGCTTGGCTCCGTTCCAGGATACAAAGTTTCAATTTAGAAGATAAATCCCAGATACCAGGGCCTCCATTTGGGTTGCCACAGGGAATGGGTGGCCGGCAAACCACCCCAGGCCCCTTGCCCAGGCTGCCCCATGCCACAGGGAACCCACAACCTGATCTGGGACACCCTTTAGGGCAAACCAACTGGCCTCCATCCATGCACCAGGCCTCTATCCTATTTTTTTAAAATATATTTTTATTGATGTTTTACAGAGAGGAAGGGAAAGGGATAGAAAGTTAGAAACTTTGATGAGAGAGAGACATTGATCAGTTGCCTTCTGCACACCCCCCACTGGAGATGTGCCTGTAACCAAGGTACATGTCCTTGACTAGAATCAAACCTGGGACCTTTCAATCTGCAGGCTGACGCTCTATCCATTGAGCCAAACCGGTTTCAGCCCTCTATCCTATTTAATAAAAGAGAAATATGCAGATTTCCCATCACTCCAACACACAAAATGACTGCCCCCATGTGGACACAAGATGGCCATCACAAGATGGACAGCAGGGGAGGGCAATTGGGAGGAACCAGGCCTGCAAGGGAGGACAGTTGGGGATGATCAAGCCTGCAGGGGAGGGCAGTTAGGGGTAAACAGGATGGTAGGGGAGCAGTTAGGGAGTGATCAGACTGGCAGGCAGAATCGGTTAGGGGCTATCAGGAAGGTAGGCAAGTGAGCAGTTGGGAGCCAGCAGTCCTATGGGATCGGGCCTAAAGACATTCCTTGAGGGGTCCCAGATTGGAAAGGGTACAGGCTGGCTGAAGGACACCCCCTCCCCATGCATGAATTTTATGTACTGGGCCTCTAGTACATATATACATTCCAATTGATGAGCCAATATTGATATATTACTATTAACTAAAGCCCAAACTTTATTTTAAGGTTCACTATGTGTTGCATGCCCTAAGGGTTTTTGACAAATGCATAGCAAATCCATAATAGTATCACAAAGAATAGTTTCACTGTCATAGAATTCCGCAGTGTTCAAACAATTCGCCCCTTCCTTCCTTTCCCCATCCCTGGCAAAAACTAATCTTTTAACTATATCCATAGTTTTATCTTTTCCACAGTGCCACAGATTTGGAATATTACAGTACATAGTCTTTATAGGTTGGCTTTTTTCACTTAAGTTTCTCCAAGAATTTTTATGGCTTGATAGCACATTTCTTTCTATTGCTAAATAATATCTCATTATTTGGGTATAGAACTATGGATTTATTAACAGTAGGCCATAGAATCCTCTAAGAGCTAAGGAATTCTATCCAAGAAGTTGCATCTCTTTCTTCTTTCTCCAAAGGGGAAGGACCATGTGGTAGAAGTCATTGACTGCAGGAGACAGAGTTGCATATGGCAACCACATCAGGGTGTAATTAGGAGAAATCTTTCTGTATTCTCTAGCTCAGTTGATGTGCTATCACAAATTCCTTCTGACCAATTACCTCCAATCTGTGTTTTCCATTGTTTTTAGAGGAATTTCTCTGATATAGAAATTTTTTGTCACTATTCTGCTAAAATCATTTGATGACTCTGCTCTCCCTTGGAATAAAGTCCTGGTTCTTCATCATCTGGCTCTTCTTGTTTCTCTGGATTCATTTTTTGCTCCTTCCTGCCTCACACTTCACCCTTTGGCAACACCATTTCCTGTACAACACTTTTCCTGACCTCTGTGACTGCTTTACTCTTCTTTTTTTCCTATGACCCCTAACTGACTTCACTTGACTTCAGCCTTAGCTGAAATATTACATGTTATAAGAGGCCTTCCATGAAATTACTTTCTTGCCTTATTCTTCTGTCTCAATTGTGTTGAGTCCCATTCTGGATTGCAATAAACTTTGTGTATATCTCCATTTTTGTATCTGTGTTACTGTGACTTGTAAGATTATTTCTATATTTGCCTTCTACACTAGATTCTAAGATTCATGTTGTCATTCACTATTAAATTCACTAACCCTGGAACAGAGATTGGTGCATAATTCAATATGTAGACTCTTTTAAAATATTTTATGTGTTTTTATTGATTTCAGAGAGAGAAAAAGAGAGTGAAAGAGAGAAACATAAATGGTGAAAGAGAATCATTGATTGGCTATTTCCTGTGTGTCCCCTACTGTGATCGAACCTGAAACCCGAACATGTGCCCTGACTGGTAATGGAAAAGTGATCGCATGGTTCATGAGTCAGTGCTCAACCACTGAGCCACAGCAGCCAGGCCATAGATACTATTTAAATGAATGAAAGAATACAGATCCAAGGCCAACTTGACTCCTGACTGGTCATTAAGTAGAGCTCCTGTGCTTGAAATCCCTGCCTCTCTCAGTGAGGACAGCACCTTGGAAGGTAATTACAGTTGGCCCAGGCCACAGTTCAGAGCAGGGGGACTTGGAATGGTCTGCAAGGACCCTGCTAAGCATTGAATGTTGTGTGTCCTTATTTTCCCTGCTAATATCTCTGAAGTCACTGCAACATCTAGAGATTACTTTTCCCTCTGCTCTCAGCTTGGCATAGGCAACATTTTCCCACTGCTCATTTCTCACCTCCCAAGTTCCCACTGAGGACAGTCAAAAAAAAGCTGTCTCAACAGGAAATAACTTGAATCATTTCTCAGTTGGCAAACCTGGAAGCCAGAGAAATGAGATATGGACTTTCTCATTAATTAAGAAGCTTTGCCTTAAAGAGCAAATTTATTTGAAAAGACCGAGTGAGATCAAACTCTAACCCACATCTGAGAGAGTTATCATGACAATACCTTCCTCTCATATTTCCCATTCCTCTCTGCTCTCCCCTCTGGCTCAGGTTTCTCCTATTCATTTTTTCATGGCCAATGCCAGGCAACAGTATCTCTCCTTTCCTGGGAGAGACTATTTTCTCTTCTTGGTCTTTAAGGTCAAACCCAACTGGTTCTATTTGCTCATGAAACAAAATATCCGAGCTTCTCTTTTTTCTCTGACACTTGACTAAAGAGTATTTACAAGGAATGTGGGAGAGGCAAAGGATAGCTCTGATGTGTTTATCTCATTCTTTTAGTCTTTTCTGGGTATAGTTTGTGACTTCTCTTGTTGGGAAATATTAGCTGTATTCTCAATGAAGATTGAGGTATCCTGTTGATGGGGCCATCTGGAAAACTTTGTAATAAATGTAACTATGTAATTCCTTAGGATGGGAGTACTGTTTTTTATTTATTTTTATTTCTTTGTTTCTGTTTTGTTTTGTTTTTGTTTTTGGTGAGAAAATGCCCTTTCAAGTCCTATGCAAATTATATCCATGTTTTCTGGTTGCTGAAAAAAGAAGGGAACTGATATTGAGAATCCATTCAGTACCAGGCATAAAGCTCAGTGACTTGCATAAATGGCTATTATTTCAATTTTCATAACAACCATAATAATGATTTTACCAACATTTACAGATAGAGTTCTAATTATGTGTTGAGATATATGTTGATAGGTTTACTTGTGCTATCTAATCTCAGCCTCACAACCAAACATAATATACGTACTTCTAACTTATTGTTTTGTAGATAAGACTGAAACATAAAAATAAGTGAATCATAATTAGGAAAACATAATTAGTAAAACAGATCTAAGGATTGATTCCAGGACCACATGAATCTGTGCCCAAACCCCTAGATAATATGCTATACTGTTTTTGACTATGTAAGATGAGAATTATCATCATTTTCCCCATTTTATAACCCAAGCAAACAATTTAAAAATAGGTGGAAGCCATGGTGGGAAATCAGCTTTGTCTCATCCTCAACTCTAGTGCTTTAATTCACATTATGATGTAAGAGACCAGAGGTCCTGATTCAGGATTGTGTCTTTATGGTATGAAACTTTGTGGATGACATGTAGGTTAAGGCATTAGCACATTGTGTTGTCATATGACACTCTGGACAATCTCTCCAGCTCCCCCAATCCTAAAATCACTTTATTTATTCACAGTAAGTGTTAGTGCAGAGAAAGAAGGGAGAAATTGACAAAACCATCCTAGAACAATATCTGGGTCTTCAAATTTAGTTTTGTTTGTATTGGGTTATGTTAGTTTATATTAGTTTATCCTATAAGAAAGTAAGATCTTCCCTCTGAATGTTCTTTTTAGTAGCATAAACAACAAAAAATCTGTGTATGAATATATATGTTGTGGTTGAGCAAAACCATTATAAACAAATTGAGTTAACCAAAGTTGGAAGTTGTTAGAGCTGTAGACCATAGGGAAGATACAGACTTTTTTTTTGGTGGCACTTGGCTACATAAGTGGTCTGGACAGTGAGGTACTAAGAAACGAGTGGTCAGCTGAGAAGTAGGGCTTTTTGAATACCAACTAGTGTTATCTGATATCTGTGTGAACAAACTGTAGCATAAAACTCTCAGTGATATATCCAAATTTTGCAGAGAAGTCCAAAACATCTTGAGTATGACAAACTATGCTGACCATGCAGTTTACAATTTCTGTTTTCAAATCTTCAGCAGAACATGCTGACAAGGAAAGACTACAACAGGATTTGGTCCTAAATCTGTAGGTGTGGCCCCCTGGTAACCAGGGAATCTCCATGTGAGCAAGTGCAAAACAGTGCACTTCAGGTTACTTGTCAGAAGGACTAAGGGAAGAAAATGTTGTCATTTTAAAACAAAAACTGAACTGTATTTCATGGGGAAAATAAACACATTCTTCTATGATTTAAAAATATAGCTCTCCACATGTAGGTATGTAAATCAGGTGCATTGAGATGTGGATTAGACACTCAACCTCAAATTTTGTAGCTCTATATTAATTCATCTGTGAATAATCTATTCTATGTTTTCTTCTTCCTTCTTTTAGTGTCCTTATTTTATCCCCATATATACCCATTCTTAATTAATTTATATATTTGTATTATTGTATACAATGAATTCTAGTTCTAAGGTTTTAACACAATACTTTTTTTAATAGGTAGATAGAAATCTAGAACATTTCTTTTAGTTTATGTAAAACACTTTACACTTCCAAGGTAACACATTTTTTAAAATATTTTTTATTGATTTTAGAGAGGAAGAGAGAGGGAGAGTCAAAAACATCAATGATGAGAATCATTGATCGGATGCCTCCTGCATGTCCCCTACTGGGGATGGAGCCCACAACCCAAGCATGTGCCCTTGATCAGAATGGAACCCAGGACCATTCAGTCCGCAGCTGATGCTCTATCCACTGGCCCAAAACAGCTAGAGAGATAACATATTTTTTATGAACTCTTAGGCCCTTTCAAATTTTTAGCTATTGCAAGCAACCCTGTGATGAATATTCTTGTTCATTCATTCATATTTTTGTGTATCTATGTGAGAAATTATCTAGGTTTTATATCCAATATTAGATATGTACATATTTAATTTTATTAAATACTTTTAAATTATTTTAGAACCAGTTTACAATTCCTGTTTTGACATCCTCAGAACATGATTTTATCTGACTTCATTTTTGCCAATCAGATGAGTATAAGGTGGAGTATTATTATTATTATTTTAATTTGCATTTCTCTGACAACTAATGAGAATGGGTATCTCTTTACATCCATTTTAGCAATTTCTGATTTTGCCTTTAGTGGATTGATTATTCACATGTTGCCCTGTTTTCTATTTAGATTACTAGCTTTCTTTTGCTGATTTGCAGATATCTTATGTATAAATCCTTTATTAGTCACATATTACTTGATATTAATATCTTGTTAGTTACATATAAACATTTATTTGATCACAGTATGATTATTTGCAACCTAATTTTGACATGTTCAAATTCATAAGATATTTTCTTTTATGGTTTTTGCTTTTGTTATCTTATTTAATATTTGTCCTTTCTCATCTATATTTTCTTCAAATGGTTTTCTAGCTTTACCTTTAACATTTTCACTTTTAATCTATCTAGAAATTATTATTATTTACTATTTGGAGTATAATTCAGTTTTACTTTTCTTTAGATAGTAAACACCATGTATCAAATAGTCTTTCCCTACTTCTTAATGTTGGCTCTGTTACCAAATTGGCAGCTTCATGCATATATGGATATATTTCTAAACTTTCCAGACTATTATCATGATCTCTGTCTTTCTCTGACCCATTTCTACACTGTTTTAATTGTTTTGGCTTTGTAATATATTGTAGCATATCAGGGTGTTGATTCTTTTTGAGAATTTTTCTTTCTTCTTCCATCTTAAAATATTAGTTATTTCCTGCTGATCTCTAGACTTGTGTGTTTTTTTAGAGTGGCCCTCTGGAATGAGACTGAGCCACAATTGTCTCAGCTTGGAAATTCTCAATTTTCATGCAGGTGAATTTATGGTGGGAAATTAGGGAATTTATCAGTCAGGGAATGATAACTTGCATAGGGGGTTTAACTAAAAAAAAAAAAAACCTGCAGCAGAGGCTCTAGCCATTAACTACCTACGTATGATTTAGTCCAAGTTATTTAACTGTGACTGTAAAATGAGGTGATTGGATGATTTCTAAGAACTTGTTTGGTGCTGATGTTCTGATGCAAGATAATTTCTCACTAATATCAGTAGCTGAAACAATAACATAAGATGCAGACTTGTCACCCTCTAAAGACATTCTATTACAGCAACCTCCTCCCACAGTTCTGATCTCCAATTCAGAGTCAGTCCTTTTCTTCCTTCAGGATCTCTGTGCTGTCATGCTGTCCTACAGCTGCTATAAGCCTCCACTCAGTATTTACCTCAAATCTGCCCACCTAGTTCCAGTTTCAGACATCCCACAATGTTTCATCCAGCAAACCTCATCTATTTGTTGTCTCACTTGCAGAAGCATTGTTCAGTCACTTGGCATGTGGAATGAATCTGGCAAGTCTATTCCCATGGAAGTACTTATACCTGGAATATATTCATGCATTATTTCCCAAGGGGAATGTTATGTTAACCAGACATAAAATTTTAATCAAAATGTAATACCTCAGTCAACAGAAAGAGTTGGTACTAAAACATATAGTTGGCCAGCTCCCCGTATACAGAATTTTCAAATAATATCACACAATCAAATTTTTTTGCAACTATGTAGGCTTTTATTCTTATGTGAAATTTTCCTCTCACCCTTCATAGAATATATGCTCTGTTCTCCCCAGCAGTGACTCAGGTATAGACGGAGATAACCATACTTGATTAGTCTCATTCATTCATTTGACAAGGATTTGTGCATCAGAAATTATGCTAGGTACCTGTTAAGAGTAAGACTGTCTTTAAATTAAAAGTCAAATAACACTTAAGGTAAGAAAACCATTTTTTAACCAGGTTCATATTTGAAGATCAATCTAGGATGAAGGCTAAAGCCCAAACATTGTAGATAAGGCCTTGGTTAAAATAGATGTTCCACATCCACTTATATCTTACTCTTGACCTTCATTCACAATGAAGAGTATTTGGCTGGATATTTGTCATAGTTCTAATAATGCTGCAAAGATGAGAAATCATTCTGCAATCTTATCAAAAATGTAAGAAAACAGGGGTAGGTTTTATTCTGATGGGTTTTCCTAGCTTAAATCAATTACTCTTATCTCTTCATTCTCCTTTCCAAAAAAATGTTGTTGTTGTTGTTTTTGTTGTTTTTATAAAACCAGCTAGCTGCTTAGCATCCCGTATGCAGCTAGCACTAAACTTTATCTCTTAGTAATTAGTGTTTGTGCACAGAGCAATTAATTAGCTTTCAGCATTAGCCACTTTTTTCTCTCTCACTCACGGAACTAAAGGACCAAAATGCTGAAGTTTAGAGAAAAATTATTTCAGTGAGTTTGACCTGTTTTCTATAAGCCATCCCCAGGCACTTAAACAGGCACAATACTGCATGCTCTTACCTCCCTTCTGCATAATGTAGTTGGAGTGGATATTGGACAGGCCTCACAGGTATGTGTAATTGTTTATGAGCTGGGAGATTGGTATAAGAGTTTGAAAGACTCAAGCACCAGCCTTATCCGCCCCCAAAGCTTCTGGTTTCAGAGTTTTCTCTAAAAACATCTATCTAGTTGTATATCACCATTAATGTAAGATATATATGCAAAGTGTGGAGCATTTGCCGAGACCAGCTTGGCTCAATGGATAGAGCATCGGCTTGTGGACTGAGGGGTCCCAGGTTCGATTCTGGTCAAGGGCATGTACCTTGCTTGTGGGCACATCTCCACTGTGGGGCGTGCAGGAGGCGCCTCATCAATCTCTCTCTCTCATAGATGTTTCTGACTTTCTATCTCTCTCCTTTCCTCTCTGTAAAAAATCAATAAAATATTCAAAAAAAAGTGTGGAGCATTTGTTAATGGACATATAACATTAACGTTGTCAAATAAGAAACATCCAAACCTGTAGAGAATTTTTCTGAGTTTATTTGAGCAAAACTGATGCCATTCCAGGAAATAAGACCTCAAATGCTCAGAGAATGACAGTTTTGCAGTTTCTTTTATCGTCTGGAATTGAGGGAATGTAAAGGTTACACAAAGTTGGAGAAAGCAAGGTCCAGAATAATTTATAAGATTCTGTGCTCCTTTGAAGGTAATTACATCTTTGAAATGATCTAAAAAAGAGAATTACTTTAGCATTTCAAAGGTATGTTAATAAGAACAATGGACAAGGACCTCGCCTGTTTGGGTCAGTGGGTAGAGAATCTGTCAAGGGCACATGCCTGGGTTTCAGGCTCCATCCTCAATAGAGGGGGAGGGGTGCGGGAGGCAGCTGACCAATAATTCTCTCTCATCATTGATATTTTCTCTCTCTATCTCTTTCTCTTTCTATCTCTCTCTCTCTTCCTCTCTGTAATCAATAAAAAAAATAGTATTTTTGTTTTGTTTTGTTTTTGTTTTTGTTTTTTAAAAAGAACAATGGACAAGGTTGCTTAAAGCGAAAATAAACATTTTTGTAGAACTGAGCCATGACTACTCACGATGACCTGCTCAGTTAGGATTTTATGATTAGATAATCCTGTGAGGTTACTTTTGGTCAGATTAATTACAGAACTCCTTTTTCATCGATAGTAGTTAAGATTAGTGAAACATTTACTGTATGCCAAGAACTATGCTAAGCACTTTACATGTATCATTTCACTGGTCTTCATAATAATCCTATCATGTAGATAGAGCCATCATCCCTTTTGGAAGTTGTGGAAATTAGCTGCCAAAGAAGCAAAGTCATTTAGCTAGTATGATCTTTAGCTAGGAGGTAGCAGAGCTGGAATTCACAATCAGCGGAGAGCAAGGCCAAGGGAATTTGACAGAGCCATACATACAGGGCAGTCTTTGTGAGTCAAAAGCAAAAGGGACAACATTGCTGTGAGGCCTGGCTCCAGGACCCAGCATGGGTCGGTCCCTGAGTGGAGCAGTAAAAATCTTGCCTGGAGGAAAGGGGAGATAGTGCATAAAGAAAAACTGGACTAATGCTGGAGAGGAACTCTCCACACATGACCCCTTGGAGATGCAAAAGACCCCATGAGAGTTCTTGAATATGCAAAAAGGCACTTGCCAATGCGTCTCTTGGATGGTAATCTCAGGTCCTGGTTTTAGATGAAAAACAGGAGTTCTCAGGTGAATCTTTGCTGAGGAATGGAGCATCACTCTGTGCTCTTAGTCATTTTGTGGTACAGTCCTTATCCTCCCTGTCCTAAGGTCTTTCTTTCCATTGCAAATCTTTCTTAGACTATGCCACTCCTGTCTCATTCTCATTATTACCCCCAAAATTAACCTTAAGTCTTTCAGGCCTAATGAGTCTCATGCATTTTCTTTACTACCGCTGCCACTCCCAAAGGTAGGAATCAGAATTCCTATGGAAGTTATAGAAGTAGATATCTCATAGAAATAACACTCAGGAATTTTCATCCCACAGACAGTGCTATTGGGATAGAAGTTGTTATTATGTTGGATCCAGAGATAATTCTGATTAGTGGTGTCCATTGTGCATTGACAAGGAAATTCTGTTCCATGCAGTCCTTAAGGGATCCAGGCAGGCTCTTACTACCTGTGCTTCAGCTGGCAAAAGGGGAAAGAATACACACACACACTTGAGAATACACACCTAAGGAGAGTGCACACTAAGTTTCCTTACATTGCATTGGCCACAGCTCAAGCCTAACTCAACTCAGGCGACACCTGATTGCAAAGAAGCTAACAAGGAAGTGTAGCACTTCATCATATTTTCACATCACTTCTCTCTTCATTTGCATTGTGAAGGGCTTAGGACTCAGGTTTAGGCCACATTTATATCCTTTTTAAATTTTTATCTGATTATCCTTAGCCACAGTGATTTATCCTTCTATTATATATATATATATATATATACACACATATATATGTATAAAGCAACATAAAAAAAAAGATGGCCATAGCCGGTTTGGCTCAGTGGATAAAATGTCACCTAAAGTGGATAGGATGAAGGGTCCTGGGTTCAATTCTAGTCAAGTGCATATGCTCGAGTTGTGGGCTCAATCCCTGGTAGAGGACATGCAGGAAGATAGCTGATCAATGATTCTCATCATTGATGTTTCTATTTCTCTCTCCCTCTCACTTCCTCTCTGAAAGCAATAAAAATACATATTAAAAATAAAAAGATAAATCTTCCTCTAATTGCCAAGGTTGTAGGATAAATCACCAAAAAAATTAGAATTCCTTTTGCTATTTCATTTAAAAACCCTTTAATATTTATCTTAAGGTAATAAACATAAAACCATCCTCCATCTTTTCCTAGAAATTTCTGGGGAAAGTGAAACAGCAGAACACGAAAAATGCTCTGCCTATAAAAGTGACATGAATTTGAGAATTGTTCATTCTATCTCTTGAGACAAAGGATAATAGGATTCTAGAAAAAGCAAGAAGCAGGGAAATAATAGGTGAAGGAGAAGAAAAGGGCCTCAGTTGGTGGGGATTCCATTGTCAGAATTTCTTCTTCTTTTTTTAAAATTTATTTATTTTTTTCTTTTCCATATTGCCCTCCCCCGGCCTTCCTCACCCTCCCCCCTGTACATACCCTCACCTGTCTCCCCCACCCCCAATGCCCTGTATCCATTGGCTGTGCTTACATACATGCATACGAGTCCTTCGGTTGATCTCTTACAGGACCCCTGGCCCCAACCTCCCCTGCCTTCCCATTGTAGCATGACAGTCTGTTCATTGCTTCTTTGCCTCTGTATTTGTCCCCTCCCCCACCCACCCCCCATTCTTGTCTTTAAAAACATCTTGCCTTTGTAGGCTAGAAATAAACTTATAAGAGCAAAAAAATGTTTGAGTCCCAATTTCAATGTCCAGTAGTTTTGAGTCCCAGTTTCAATGTCAAACAATTCCTTATGTGTGTGTACATGTCATCAATGGTATCTGGATAGTGGACAAATGGTGGCAATGCTGGTCCAACCCTCTCTGGTTTGGTCCTAGGCATCCTGTAGCGATGCACAGCTGCTGACTGTTCGCATGGCAAGGCGTCATCAGCGTCTTCCATCTGTGAACTGTTTCTCCTCTTGTCTTCCTGGTTGGAGCAGACCTGTCAGTTCCTCTCTGTTGCAGGAGTCCACTTGGTCTTGCAGTTGTTTTCTGAAAGTATATAAACATATTCTCGACCAAAAGTTAATAAAGGAATATTTTCTATAAAATTGACTTGGGGTCCTTTTTATTTTGCTTACCTGCTTTTCCTTTGGCTTATTTTGACACTATGTGTATTTTTCATGGATGTCTTGCTGTTAGTATTACAAATGAAAATTAATTTTCTAAAGTGAAAATTTTCTAGATGTAATTTACTTACCAGATACTTTTTCTTACATGATATTATCCTACTCTCCCCCTTTTTTGATGGAGAATTTTGTAAAATTTTTAATGCAATCTTGATAACTTTAAATTTTAATTTTTTGCACACAAATATGCCTGTTTTATGTTCATTGCATGTTAAGCAATTTTGCCATGAGATTAGTTATCAATAGAAATTTTAATTAATACTTTAGAAACAGCTTTTTGTCCAGTACACTTAAATTTTCTTGGGTGTTCACTTATTTCAATTCGCCAATTTAAATTAATCTGAAAGCTTGATAACTCTTTTACCATCAAATTTAATATTCTAGCAATAATCTTAGATTACCCTGTAAATATTAGTGGAAAGGTTTATTTGCATCCTTGAGTAGACACTGAGCATTTCTAGTGCTAGGCTGAATTTAGATATAGGGCAGCTGCTGTTGGCATGTTTTTGTCTGTTACCTGGGTCCCGATCTGTGCTGAGCATAGGAAGCGAAGTAGCCATGGGAACAGGAGACTTCCCTCAGAAGGGGTGAGGGTTCAAACCCCTGCAAGGTTGGAGGGGGTGAGGCTCTGTGCCCTACCTCTGTTGACCCCCAAGTTCTCTCCTGATGGCCCCTCTGTGACTCCATTGTCAGAATTTCAAGAAATTGTGTTGACATTTACTTTGATGTATTTTTCCCCCCTTGCACTGATTTGTATTACTTTCCAGTATCTTCATGTTTTTCAATAAATATTTAGCACATAAACATTTGTGGTGTTTTCAGAAAAAGAAGAAAGACAAAGTTTCTTTGTATGGTGCAAATCAAGCCAGCCTCAGGAGCAGAAGGTCACGGTCAAGAGATGGAAATACCAGGGGGTCAGGCAGCTTGAGCCAGGTTTGACACAGGACAAACAAACCGATCCCCTACTTATCTCAGGAATCTTTGAAGAAGACACAACAGATTTCTTCTAGGGTATCCCTTTAGGTTTCAAATTATTTAAACTGGACCTTGCAGGAAGTTTCAGAAATGGAAGGAATTGGAGCTAATAGGTTCCTACTTGTTATGAATTATCTTTTTATGTGGCTTATTCTAATGTATCAAATTGTCTCTGTGCTCAGGGAGAACCTGTGTGGGAACTTGAAGTTTACTGCATCTCAAATCGAGTCCTAGATATTAAAGCTTCTTCCTGGTACTTGATGATGTTGCTACAAAAAATATACTTTGCCATGATGTTAACCCCAGGATTGAGAGAAGTCAGTACCTAGCATACAGAAAGTAAGGCTCTGCCTCATTGGATTTGCTGAACTTTTACACCCAAATTAGGAGGCAGCTTTGTAGATGCAAGGATCCACTGGCAAGACCTGAAGACCAAGCCATACATGAAATGGTCACAGGCTTTGCACACTCAGCAGAATCTAGTGCAAAAAGGGAGGCTAAACTTGTGTTTGTCTTTTTCAGATAAAGAGAGGATTATTCTAAATTTTTTTTAAAAGGACATCATGCATCATGACAGTGTTCATAGTTAAAATATCCAATTTGTTCTCTGAGAAAAATAAAGACCCTGAAGTACCAAATGTCTATGCAAGTCAAAAGTTATAAAGTTAAAATTTTATTAAAACACACTAAAGACTAACTCTGTTGATTTTGAATCCAACATTTTTTTTTTACTGATTTCAGCAATACTTGAGGCTTCAGAGTATTTTAAGATCATTATAGAACACTAACACTTTTTGGCTACTGTTATTAAGTAATTATCACATTTGCTCCATATCTATTATTTGTCAGAAATCATACTAAAGGCTTTAGATATTTTGTCTTATTTTTTTAAATAAATATTTATTTTTCAGTTTATTACAGATGTTCCTCTTTCCCCCCCCCTAGGATCCCCCCCCCCGGTTTCCCCACCCCCCCCCATGCCCTTAACCCCCGCCACTGTCCTCATTCAGAAGTGTAAGATTTTTGTCCAATCTCTTTCTGCACCCCTCACTCCCCTTTTCCCCCTGAGAATTGTTAATCCACTACCTTTCTATGCCCCTAATTCTATTATATTCACCAGTTTATTCTGTTCATCAGATTTTTTTATTCTCTTGACTTTTAGATTCACTTGTTAATGGGTATGGATTTGTTATCACTTTATTGTTCATAATTTTTATCTTTACCTTTTTATTCTTCTTCCTTTTCTTAAAAAAAACCCTTCGGAATTTCATATAATCCTGGTTTGGTGGTGATGATCTCTTTTAGTTTTTTCTTATCTGTGAAGCTCTTTATATGCCCTTCAATTTTGAATGATAGCTTTGCTGGATAGAGTAATCTTGGTTGTAGGTTCTTGCTATTAATTACTTTGAATATTCCCTGCCACTCCCTTCTGGCCTGCACAGTTTCTGTTGAGAAATCAGCTGACAGTCGTATGGGTATTCCCTTGTAGGTAACTAACTGTTTTGCTCTTGCTGCTTTCAAGATTCTCTCTTTGTCATTGGCCTTTGGCATTTTAATTATGATGTGTCTTGGTGTGGTCCTCTTTGGATTCTTTTTGTTTGGTGTTCTGTGCTTTCTGGACTTGGAAGTCCATTTCTTTCACCAGGTAGAGAAAGTTTTCAGTCATTATTTCTTCAAATAGGTTTTCAGTATATTGCTCTCTCTCTTCTTCTGGCACCCCCATAATTCTGATGTTGGTATGCTTGAAGTTGTCCCAGAGGCTCCTTACACTATCTTCACATTTTTGGACTCTTTTTTATTTTTGTTTTTCTGTTAGGGTGTTTTTTGCTTCCTCATATTTCAGATCTTTGATTTGATTCTTGGGGTCCTCTAGTCTGCTGTTGGATTTCTGTATATTATTCTTCATATCAGACAGTGCATGCTTAATTTCTGACTGATCCTTTTCTTTTTCTTTTTCTTTTTTTTTAGCATTCTCATTAAGATCTTTGAAGGTCTCACTAAGTTTAGCAGAGTTCTCAATAAGTTTGTCGGTGGTTTGTAGAAGACTCTTGAGTATCCTTATAAATGTGGTTTTGAACTCTATTTTCGTTAGCTTTCCTCCATTTCTTTCATTCATGATATGTTTCTTGGTCTCCGAATTTTGGCTGCTTCCCAGTATTGATGGGGTGGCTTTGTGTGCTAGTTGTCCTTAGGGCCCAGTAGCTCCACCTTGCCAATCACCTGAGGTGGACACTCTTGGTGACCCCTTTGTGGGCTAGGTTCACAGTCTTGTTGTAGTTAAGCCTTGATTGACATTGGTACACTGAGAAGAATCGACCTCCAGGCCAATTGACTATGAGGATTAGCTGTGTCTATTAATGGAAAAGCTGCTGTGCTGGAGACACCCCTATGGGGCAGGACTTGCTTCAGTGAGGTTTTGGTGCTCACAGAACCTGCCTCTTGAGTCTGTCACTTATGTATGTGAGGAGTTAAAATCTGCTGTCATCTCACACTGACCTCTAGGTACATTGGTTCCCTGGATCTCCAAGGAGGTACAAGTCAGCTAGTGTCTGAGGCCACCCAGCAGGAGCTATGGGAGCTCTGCAGATTTCTCTTCTTTGCTTGGAGTTTGGAAGATTTGGAATTGATTTCTCCTCTTTGCTTGGAGTTTGGAAGTTTTGGAATTGTCTGACCCAGTTGCAATTTGTTAGGTTAAGTTGCCAGAGGGCAGGCCACTCATATGCAAAAGTCACCACACAGGTGGGTGGGTTTGTAAATTGGGCGGGGCAGGGTCTCAGGGAGTCTCTAGCCTAGGGCGTGGCAAACAGCAATGGCCGCCAGTCAGCCCTCTCTGCAGTGTTTTGTTCAGTGTCCTGTGTCCGACGCCCCCGCTCAGTAAAAAATGATTCCAGTGTGCAACTCACCAAGAGAGCCACCCTTCCTTTCTGACCCAATGGCAGACAGTCCAGTTTCTTCCTGGATGAGTCTGGGTCCCCAGAATCTCACCAGAAACTGGATTTCAGAGAGTCAGGAACTTGCAATTCCCTTCCAATTGAAAAACAACAGTACACTCCAGCCTGATTTGGGCACGTCTCCGTACCTCTGCCTTTCTGGGCCTCTGCACATCCTACTAGGTCTGGATGCACTTTTTTCTTTCCTTCTAGTTGTAGAACTTCCTCTCTGCCAGCTTTCCCGTGGTTCTGGGGGATAGTTGTTTTGACTTTTAGTTGTAGTTTTGGTGTAGTTGCGAGAGACAGCACATATAGATGTATACCTTATGCCGCCATCTTAGTTCCCCCGATATTTTATCTTATTTAATAATCACACTAACTTTTTTAGTTACCTATTAATATTAATACCCTCATTTTACAAAAGAAATAGCTGAGGCTTAAAGAAGTCAATCATCTTTCTTAGGAAAATTAGAAATTATTTTTAAGTTAAAAGCCACTGCTCTTATCTAATCTACTAGCTTTCATATAAGACATTGACCTAATTGCAAGAATCTCAGAGTTCCTCCATGGAGACAAGACTCATAGAAATGAATGCAAGAGTAGTTCAGGGCTGAGGAATTAGGACTTATTGGCATCACGGGAGTTGAGATAAGATAAAAAATGTTTTGTTAAAGAAGGCTAGATATGTTTCACGAAACAGAAAGAACATAAGCTAGTCTCTGAGATTGACTAAATTTTCTGATTGCTGAGTGTCTGATGTGTAATAGACAGGAAACTCATCCATAGAATACCTCCTAATGATCCATTATTTAACTAATTCTTATAAACAGACTAACATAACAAAAGGTTTTATCATCTTAGCATAACAGATTAAAAGGCCAAGACCATCAAGAGACAATGACTACCTGGCCTGTGTGTACTCTTGTGAGATAAGCAGCAGAGGCAAGATGCAGGTTCTAGAAGTCTACCTCATCTAGCTCCTTCAACCACTTTGTTTACTGACCCTCACACACCAATACATGAGCACACCTATCCATGCGTGTAAGATTTCAGGCCAGTAGCTGCACAGAAAGCCTTGATTTCAGCTACAAATCCTAACTGGTCACAGGCTTTGGCAGACATAGATGATAGCTCAGTGTATATATTATACTCCACTGTGCCACTACTGAGCATATGAAGTCTATATCTTCAGTCTTTTCATTTCTAAAAATTACAGTGAAAGCATCATTTGGAGATGAAAGGGCAAATGTGATCACAGAAACTAATTTGAGAACTCTTAATTATTCAAAACTGCCATAAAGCTGGTTTAGAGGCAGTAGCTATCCTGGAAATGATCCTAGAGCCTGAGATTACCTCTCTAAAGAAGACATCTTCAAAGGCATAAAGATAATTGTCAGGAACAAGCACCTGGGAGACTCTGAGAAACTTCCAAACACTAAATGAATGGCTCTTAGGTGTTGATGAACTGAGGGATGCCGCCATGTTAATTTCACTGTCTTGCTATTATTTTATTGAGGCCCTGAACTGTCCTTGCATTATGTATGTATGTATGTGTGTGGGGTGTGTGTGTGTGTGGGGGGGTGTGTGTGTGTATTGATTTCAGAAAAGAAGGGAGAGGGAGAGAGAGATAGAAACATCAAAGATGAGAGAGAATCATTGTTGGTTGTCTTCTGCATGCCCCCCACTGGGGATCAAGCTTGCAACCCTGACACATGCCCTGACTAGGAATGGAACCATGACCTTCTGGTTCATTGGTCAATGCTCAACCACTAAGCCACACAGGCCGGGCTGCATTACCTTTTTATCATTGATGGTGGTGTTCCATCTTTATATAGCCATATGTACCTGCTACTAGGAGAGGAATCATTTGGGAAAGATTTTTTCTGAATATCTTCTCACATCAGTTATTCATGGTAGAATGGAATGAAGTTTGCTTTGTTAGTTTTCTAAAAATCTAACATTAGAAACTACCTTCAGCATAAGTATTTTTCAAGTTGTTAAATTTATTGGCAAGAGAAAAGAGATCTAACTAGTAAAGAGAGAAAGTAGGTGTGAGGACTTGGGGTATCTTTACAGAGAAAAGGCAATGTTTTTCAACATACTTTCATTTTCATTCAATTCTCACAGTTCCCTGTAAAGGTTGGCAGGACAGACACATTTCCTATCATTGGCAAATGGGAATACTGGACCTAAAATAGGCTCGAGTTTTATGTAATTGAGAGGAAATGGTGAAGGTAGAGTTGAACTTGGTTTCTGTCTCCTGATCATGTGTTCTTTCCATCTTACCAATATCTATCCACCCATTCCCCTCTGGCTTTCTTTCACTAGCAAGTCATTACTTTCGTGTTTTGGTAGAGAGGTTTTCAAATTCCCACAGCTCATTACTTCTGGCCTTCTTTTTGTGTTAAAGTCTTTCTTCATAGACTCTGTGACATTTCACCAAGCTAGGAAAAAGTAAAGTAGATTACCAGTGTGCTTAAGTGGGTCCATATTTCCCCTTCCTCCTGCCATTCCTGACCCTTAGTGGGAAAGTGAGTTACTCCTCTTTTCAGAAGCATTAGTATCCTAAAGTCAATTCCTCACTAGGAAAAAAACAAGACTTAGTCTAAAGGTCAAGGAAATATCAGTCATCAGTGACATCATGTTTTATCCTATATGTCAAGAGTAAGAAATTTATATGGAGAATTTCCCTCTAAAATTATACCCTAGATGAGGAAATTCAAGATTATAGAGTCTAAGGAAATTGCCCAAGGTTAAAAAGCTAATAACCATAAGAATGAGTTTAGAGGAGAAAGGTAAATGAAGGTGTACACTTAAGAGCAGCAAACACTGATGAGTGAGAAACATTGGTTGGCTGTCTCCTGCATGCCCCCACTAGGGATCAAGCAGGAAGCCTGGGCATGTGCCCTGATCTGGAATTAAACTGGTGAACTCTTGGTTTATTGGTCAACACCCAACCATTGAGCCACACTGGCCAAGGTAAACCATTTACTCTTAAGTGTCCTTGGTTATAGAAAATAGGATTTTGCAATTTACTAGATGGTTATAAACTGTTGTTCACTTAACTTTCTGTCTCAGTTTTCTTATTCTGCTTATCCTAATTCACTAGTCTGTCTCAATACGACACTGTTAACCTAAAAATAAAAGGCAAATAGCATTTGTATTCCAAAAGCATAGCTATTAGGAAAGCACTGATTCACACAGAAACCAAAATAATATTCTGGTTAGAAGGTGAAGGCAAGGGGTATTTATGAGATGGGAAAGGGGGAAATCATCCTTGATTTTTTTCCATTGATATACCTATTTCTTTTTCTCATGGTTCAGTGCCCTTCTTTTTTTATGTAATCTCTCTCCTGGGTGTAAGAATAGGAAAAAGGAATATATGTGGGTGTTAACAAGATAAGGAAGGACTTTCCATATATGCCAATAAGTTAACATAGTGATGCTAATTCAAAAGAATGTCTTTGATTTTTGGTGTTGTACTTGTTTGGAATACAATGGTGCTTTAAGCCCAATCTAAAGGTTGTTTTGTTCAGTGTTGCATTTCTAAGGTTTGAAGAATAGGTTGTGCTAAACAGTTCCTCTGAGATGGCAACTCTGATCTATTTGGAAGTGACTCCATTTACACTATTTTTTTAATCCATTGCTTTTCAGAAAAGAAACCCATTAAAAAGCTGGTAGCCAGAACTCACTTGCCTGCCTAGTTTAGAGCTTATCAAGGAGCAGTACAAAGAGAAGTCACACTAACACTGCTGAGAATGAAGATACAGCCTGAGATGGAGATGCCTACGGCTAAAGAAACAGGTCCAGGCTCAGTATGGACTGACCCTGCTGGTAAGAAGGATCTATATAAATCGACCAACTTTTAATAACTCTGAAATCCCTGGCTTTCTGAAGCTGATTTTCAAAGCTATCTTCTGAAACATAAAAGGAGGTCTCATTTTGATTGGAAGATTAAGATGAGAGATAAATTAAAAACCTCCTAAAATGTCCCAGAGGTGCACACACCTAGGAGAGAGATTACATCAAAAAAAGAGGGCCACTGAACTATGAGAAGAAGAAATAGGTATATCAATGGAAAAAAATCAAGGATGATTTCCACCAAAGCTTCCTAAAGCTTAGATCTTATAGCTATGGGATTAACTTTTCAAACCACTTTTAAGATGTGTTCTCTGGAATAATCATTCAAATTTAGGCTGCCAGAAAGCAAAGAAAAAAGCTGAAAGAAAGAAAGAAAGAAAGAAAGAAAAAAGATGCTGCAAACTTTACCTACAGATGTTGAGAATCCATGTTCCACTAAGAGTGTCATTAGTCTCACTGCTTCTTCAGATAGCATTTCAGAGTTTTTGTGTGCTGCTGAGATGGGCCTATGGATGAATAACGTGGTTCTATGGAAAGTGGCCTACAGCTTGATCTGCTCATCAATTCCTAGCAAGTCAGGTCTTCATGGGTCGTGATGTCCCACCAAAGATAAGAGGTTTATCTCTTCCTTAAGCAAGCCCTGTCCACTGTTTCTGTACATCTTGGTTAACACACCTTTGAAAGAAGCTTAACCACCCTCAAAAGAGCGTGCAATGCTGTCAACTATCCTGTAATCCAATGTCCTTCTTCTTTTTTCCTCACCTGCATGTAATCTTTCTTAGTTCCCTCCTTAATTTCAAATGCCTGGAAGAAGCTACTAACCTGTTATTCTGTGGAGCATCTTAGATTCTGCTCCCCGGAAGATGTCCTCAATTTAGATCAGATAAACTCTTATAAATACTTTCTACACATGCTCCTTACATGAAAAAAAAATACCACTAAGCTCCTTCTCCAGCTTCCTTATAATACCAGATAGACATGGTCCCAGGTGAAATCATTCAGGAAAACTTTATTGAACACAATGTCCCCAGTATATGGTAATATGTTATCAGTGGAATCATGCTGCCTAGCATGGTCTCTAGTCAGATCATGAGAGGGTCAGTATTTATGGCAGCATCACGTCACCCCAGCAGGTACCCTCCATTGAATGCCAGGTTGTACCCTAGGTTCTCCCACTGCACCTTGTGCTTCACTCATCATACTCTTACATGATTGATCACTGCCTCTTGGGTTTTCTGTTGGCACTCAGTATAGTTTCTTGAACTGGCAGCATGTTTAGGAGGTGTGCCCCTCTGCTACCCTTTGATCACTATATATATGATGATATGTAAAAGGGTGCCAAGTCTCTGGCTTTGTTTAGGAGTCAAGGAAGCCGAGAGCCAGTGTATGACTAAAGGTGGGCATTTGTGACAAAGATCCAGAATAAAGCTGTTGGGTTCTTATAGAGATCCAGCATAGGAACTCGGCTATATCAGCATTTATCCATGTCCTCATAGTCATTAGTTCATTATTAATTTTTTTTATTCTTTTTTTCAATTACAGTTAACATGCAATCTTATATTAGTTTCAGGTGTGTGCACAGTGGTTATATAATTTATGAAATGATTTCTCCTGATAAGTCTAGTTCACTGTTTACTAAGCATGTCTTAAATATGATGATGCATTTATGGACTGCAAAATCTAGCGAAGTCTACTTTGACATTAAATAAGTGATAATAAGGGGGATATGAGATATGAAAAGTAAAGAACAACTGGAGTGCTAAGGGAGCTTCATATTCACAAATGCAGAATATCCTAAAACAAACAAGAAGAAAAAGAAGCAGAAAAAAAAAGAAGAAGGAGGAGGAGGAGAAGGAGGATGATGATGATGAGGAGGAGGGGGGAGATACCAGATAGCTGGAAACTAGAGAGAGAGATCTGAAGAAAAAACTTAAAATTAATACTAGTTTCTAAACATTTCAGAGTCCATAAAGGTTGCTAGGGCTTACTCTACTGTTTAAATTTTTAGAAATTGAAAAAATACACTTGAAAAGCAGAAGAAAAATTTCCAGAAGCCAGTTTCCAAACAAACATAGATCCTCTTCCCAGACACTCTCTTAATCATGGAGGGAGAGCTGGTCTATTCGAAGGTAAAAGGATTGGCTTCAGGTGACCCAGACTCCCATCTGCCTCTGGAATATGTTGACTGTGTGATTACGACCTATTTCTCCTTGCATCTTTGTTTTCTTGACTATAAAAATGAATAATACCTGTTCTATGTCCCTCTGCAGGGAATTTCACATGTCTCTTATACTTGGGTCTGGACATCAACTCCAAGAAGAAATGTAACCTTACTATCCTTATTATCTTCTATAGTCTGTCTTTGATTCTGTCATTTTCTGAGACATACCATAATCTATGTGCATATATATATATATATATATATATATATATATATATATATATAGTAGAGAAATATGCTAGTCAACCAGGATGCCATAAGGGGGTCAATGCAGCATTGGGGACAGGGGCCTCCACCTGCCTGCACTGGGGGAGGGCCTCCTCAGCAGCTGCTGAGGCTGTTTCAAGGGCTGGAAAGGGAGGCAAGGCCAGACCCACAGTAACCCCAGCATCACATTCAAGTCATGCTCAGCAGCATGTCCTGCTTGGTCATCACTCTGTTGTGGATCAGGTAGACCCCACAGAGAGCAGAGAACCTTGGGACGTGGGCCTAAGCTGTCAGTAGAACACCCCCTGAAGGCTTCTGGATTGGAGACAGTGCAGGTCGGGCTGAGGGACACCCCTGCCTGCCCTCCCCCTTCCCCCCTCCTGTGAACAAATTTTGTGCACCAGGCCTCTAGTATATAGCATATTGAGAAAATCTAAAAATTTAACCCAATGACAGGGATTACTATTATTGGTAATTCTCTGTAAATGCCCTTCAATGGGCAAGTGTAATTCAAAATATCCCTTGAGTGGTATTGACTAAACTATAAATGCTAAAATCTAATTTCTAAGGGGTGGAAAGGCTTAATTTCTTGGGAACTGGAAGAACCCTGACAATTCAAATTAACTATACATCATTGTTCAAAGTCCCCTGTCTGAATCTTGACCTTTACTCTCTTTACCCACCTGCAAGCCTAATGCTTTTGAAAAATCAAAGAAGAATTTTATTTCATTGGATATCCAACATTCTCGAGTTCAGCCAACTTCAATGTTATGGCTACAATAAAAAGTTCTGTTATTTCATTGGGAATGATTCTCATTTGTTAAAGATGCCAATCTCTATAGGCACCAGGAAGTATTAGTAATACTAAAAATGTCCATAAGTGGCATGATATGAGAATAGCAATAAAGGTGTCTTATCACCCACATTAAGACTATCTCCCCCAGCCTCTAGTCTGTAGGTGGCCTCAAATTTGGGGGCTTAAGACATTTTCTTCTGCTAATATGCATGTATGTCACCTGAATGAGTAAGAGAGGATAGCAAGATGTCACTCTTCTGTTAGAATGAACACAATTCTGATTGGCATGATGAGTAGGCATCTCCTTGGAAAGTACTCTGCCCATTCTGAAGGCTTGTATGACAGATGGGGTATAGTAATGGACATATGTCACAAGGATTACTCAAGGAGGAGAGAAGAGTGAGGAGG
This sequence comes from Lasiurus cinereus, assembly GCA_011751065.1. Classification (NCBI taxonomy): domain Eukaryota; kingdom Metazoa; phylum Chordata; class Mammalia; order Chiroptera; family Vespertilionidae; genus Lasiurus; species Lasiurus cinereus. The sequence continues at coordinate 20,051,179 of JAAGEH010000041.1, read as the reverse complement.
CACACCTAGGGGCTTCCACCAGCAATATAAGGAATATACAGAGAAGAAACAAAAAGATGCAGAGAGAAGAAAAGGACAATAATGTGAACATGCTCCATATTCAAAATATTGTTTGAGCTACTAGGCCCAATAAGGTATATATTTTCAATAACACTTAATTTAACAAAGATATATATGATCACCTTAAGCAGAGTTTAACCGTATACCCACAAAGATAGAATAGGATTGGATTATGGTATGTTGGGAACCCGTGAAGGGAGAAGTTGGAGTGGGGGGTCATATTACAAAAGGCCTGCACTGGTTTTCTGGGGCTTCTGTAATGAATTACTACAAATTGGATGGCTTAAATCAACAAGAATGTATTCCTTCACAGTTATGGGGGCTAGAAATCTGAAATCAAAGTGCATTCAAGGCCACAGTCAACTGAGGGCTGAAGGATAATATCTGTTCCTTTCTTTTTTCCTTAACTTCTGGTGGTTGCCAACAATTTTTGACATTCCTTGACTTGTGGCAGCATAACACTAATCTCTGTCTCCATCTTCATGTGGCATTCTTCCCTCTGTGTGCTTCTGTCTCTATGTTCACATTTCTTCTTATGAAGACATTGGTCATACTGGGTTTAAGCCTAATTCAGTATAAACCCTCTTAACTTGATTATATCTGTACAGACCTATTTCCAAAGGTCACATTCACAGACTCTGGGTGAGTTTGAATCTTCTGGAGGCACTGTTCAACCTAATGTCCAACCAGAATGGCCAGTTAAGAAGTTGGGACTTCAAACAGTAAGCATACACCTTACTACCCTGAATGTGGCAGTTCACTGAACTATCATAGTTTTATTCCAGGAGATGGCAGAAGAAATGGACAGTATGCTTACTAATTGCAAGCCTAGGAATAAGCATGTAGATATGCATCTGCCATCTATAAGCAACTTGAGTGTGGGAGGGAATAATGCAGAGTACAAATTGCTTGTCTAAAATATGAGCAAGTGGCAAAAAAGAAACCGATGTATGTGGGACATGGGGGTCCTGGGGAATCTGGACACTGGCCATGTTTGCCTTTGATATCACCCCCTCCCCATACCAATGGCCAGTACTTCTCTGCAGTTCCTGTGGGGTGCTCAGCATCTATCTTGGTTGCTGTTCTCCCAGGGTCTGGATTTCTTCAAAAATTTCAGGCTTTGCTATTTTGGCCTACAGATAAATTATTCAACTTTATCCATGTCCTCAGATATTATATCATTATGGGCCCCAAAGTACCAAGGGCTACTTATCACAACAACTCAGCAAAAAGCAAACAGTGAGTCACTGGGTTATTGAAGGAGAACAAAATACATGGGTGATTGATTGGAATGGAAATTGATTTGAAATGCACTAGTTATGTTGAAACATATGATCACAATGGAAGTGTCTGAACCTGTGTTTTACCTAAATATATGTCACAAGATGTACCATCTTAGTCACAGTTCTCTTTTGGGATCTTCATAACCCTGATGAAATCAGTGCTTATCCTTGGGGGATGGGTTAGGGATTCTTGATAAATAGCAGTAGGAGACAGGTGACTATCATAACCCCCTTCATCCACATTATTATTATTGAAATAACAAACAATACATAAAAGACATATATTATAATAGTATAATAGAATGAAGGGTAACATTTATACACATACCAGAAACTGAGACTATCTGTCACCCTGAGAAGCAATATGATGGCTCTTGAGGTGGGGAGGAGATAGATGAGAGGAGGGGAAAAAGAAAAGCAAACACTCTGGAAGTAAAAATGCAATTGGAACAAAGGAAGAATAAATGCTAGTAGGCAGCATGCCCTTCACCTACCCTCTAACTTGGAAATGTAAGACATGCCTAGTGAAAGACGGAGAGGAATATCTCCTAGAAGCCTTCAATTTCTCTCTCCATGGGGACATTGGCACTGGAGAAACTCTCCTTATAAAAGTTGTCAATAGCCTCACAGAGCTAAAGATATCAAAGGAAGATCCATCTACTCCAAAACTGTTTGATTTCTAAACAAGTAAGTCTTGCTTTTAAAATGCATTTACCTATAAACAGGGATTGACCCTGCATACTGTTCTGTAAAAATATGGTCAAGATCCATACCTTATATCCAGCTTGAATATGTAAATAAACCAGCTTCAAGATAGCATAGATTCTTCTTTTAAAATTACAGTTTACATGAAATGTTATTTTATATTAGTTTCAAGGAGTATTGTTAATAATATTGCAATAACTATGTATAGTGTCAGGATAGTATAGATTCTTGATTATAGAGAAGAACAACCATAGTCAAATGCCAAGGGATGTTTCAAAGCATTTTTAAAGCTCAAGAATGAAAACTCATCAATATTCTGAGGATATACTGGATATTGCTCTCAAAAAATGAATTTATTGCTTTAAGTAAAAAATAAAAATTTAATTTTCAATGAGTTTCAAGAGAATATTGGTTCTGTGAAAAAGAAAAACAACAAGGTTAAAAGTAACTAATCAAAATGTTTAAAGAAACACAGCAAACAAAGCAATTGAGATGAATGCCTGAGTAGCCAGAATTATGGATCTTACTTATATTGGGAGAAAAATTTATAAATAAAAACCCTATTAGAAAAAATAAGACATATTAAAGGGACACAAGCTACATATAATATATCTTCCTATAATAGTGAACAGAGTCAATGAAGCAGAAACAATCTGAGAAATATAAAAATCATTCCATATTTAAACAAGACTATGGTCTCAAAGGACAATATTTACCATGTTTGAGGGAAGGCTAAGTCCTAGTACAGTTTTTAAATTAAACCAATGTGAATTGATTCATAGAAGAAAAGTTAAGAAAACAATTTACTTAGAAAAAAAAGTAGAGAGAAAAGACAAAACTCAGCTTGCTGTAATTTTTCCTCACTATCAAACATTAAGCATTAGAATTCAATTGAGTAATATGCAGAAGGGTTGAGACGCAGTTTGTGAACCAAGAAGTCTTTATACAGCCAATCTTTTATTTCTGCGGTCATAACACAGAGAGACATAATGAGATAATCAAAGGATCAAAATATTTTACCCAAATACTTTTCCTAAATAACTACTCAAATGCCTGCCCTAGAATTCACAGAATCCAAATATAAAGAATTGAAGAATGGAACTGTAAGATGTCAGCACAGTGGCAGACTAAGAAGCCCTGGATTCTTTTTCTCCCCCAGGACACAGGGATTCGACAACCCACAGGACAGTTTGCTTCATGAGAAATTCAGAAACTACCTGAGAGTCACCTGGCCACATCACAGCTGGTAGAAACTTAGGAGATATCATCTCACCATAAGCCCTACCTATTGCCCAGTGCCAGGCAATCAAGAAGAAATACTCAGGTCACAGCTTCTCCCTGGCAAGGAAAGGACCAGACTATATGTCCAACATTCTGACTTTTCTGGACCCTGCCTCAGGCACTGGCTCCTGTTCCTCCAGTCAAATACACTATAGCCCACCATTCCCCTAACTCCCAGCTCAGCACGAAGTGAGTGTGTGGAAAACAAACAAACAAACAAAAACCCCTCCAGCTTCTCTCCCTAAAGAGAAAATAAAAGAATAAAATGTGGAGAAATCAGAACCCTTGTATATTGTCAATAGCAATGTAAAATGATACAGCCTTTACAGAAACTGTGTGGAGATTCCTCAAGAAAATAAAAATAGAAATACCATACTATCCAGCAATCTCATCCCTAATGAGAACAAATAAAACTCCAGTGCTGATTCTCAAAAAAAAAATTCAGAATCATTCTCTTAAAGAAATTCAGTGAATTATAAGAAAATATCTGTAGACAATTAAAAAAATTAGAATAACAAAATGCATGAACAAGATGAGAGTTTGACATAGAAATTTTTAAAAACAAAGAATTTCTAAAATTGAAGAATATAAAGAATAAATTTAAAAATTCAATAGAGAGCTCCAACAGGAGTCTTGATTTAATCAGAAGGAAAAACCAATGAATAAGAAAATAGGTCATCTAAAATCAGGCTGTCAAAGGAACAAAAAGAAAAGAGTGAAAAAAGCCCATGCCAACTATGGGATTTCATTAAAACAAATAATTTATGCATTATTGGAGTCACACAAGGAGAAAAGAGGAAGAAAGGAGCTGAAACTTTATTTAAAGAAATAATGACTGAGTACTTTCCAAATGTGAGGAAACATTTAGACATCTAAGTTCATAAAGCTCATAGGTCACCTCAAAATTTCAACCCAAAATGATCTTCAAGAAGACACATTATAATAAAACTGTCTAAAACCAAAGTCAGAGAGAATTTTAAAATAAAGTAATGAACAAAAAGGCTTTACATATCAGGAAATCTGCACAAGATTTTTACTGGTTTTCTCGGTAGAAATCTTGCAGGCCAGGAACATGGGATGATATATCCAAAAACCTAAAAGAAACTGTCAACTAAGAATATCTTATTGACAATAGTCAATAATATTGTAATAACTATGCATGGTGACCGTTGCGTACTAGACTTACCACAGGATTACTTTGTAAGTCTAACCACTAGACTTGTACACCTGAAAATAATATAAAATAATATTGAATGTCAACTGTAACTGACAAATTTAAATAATAATAATAATAAAATAAAAATACAAGAGGAAAAAACAATTTAAACAAACAAACAAAAACGAGAGAGAGAATATTTTACCTGGCAAATTTATCTTTCAGAATGAAGGAGAAATGAAGATTTTCCCAAACAAAGTTGAGGAAGTTCATCACTATTAGAACTGTATTAGAAGAAATGGTGGGTAGGGAATTGGGGGGGAGGGTGCAGAATTAACCAGGGAATTTACATGCATATATGCATAGCCAATAGACAGAGACAATGGTGAAAGTTTGAGAGTGGTGGGTGCAGGACGGCATGGGTCAATGGGAAAACACACACACACACACACACACACACACACACACACAAAAGGGGGAAATCTGTAATATTTTCAACAATAAATATAATTTTTTTAAAAATGGTAGAAAGAGTTCTTTAAGCTGAAATGAAAGGATACTAATTAGTAAGTTGAAGACATGAAAATATAAAACATACTGGTAGAGGTAAATATATATATATAGTCAAATTCTGAATACCCTAATGCTATAACATGGTGGTGTGTTAACCACTTACTTCTAGACTTCTAGTATGGAAATTTAAAGGTCAAAAATATTTACAATAACTAAAGCTACAGTAATTTTTAATGGTACACAATATGAGAACAGAAAAATTGCAACACCAAAAACATAAAACTTGGGGGAAAAGGTGTAAAAGAGGATTTCTTCCGTATGTGACTCAAGTTATTATGAGTGAAAAGTAGATAGTTACATCTATAATGTGTTTTAAGTGAAGCCTACAGTACATACATAAAAGTAAACACACAGAAGGTAAAGGAAATGGACATGAAGAAATGTTGTTCAAAGAGTACAAACTATGAATAAGTTCTGGGAATCTTATGTGCAGCATGGTGACTATATTTAACAATACTGTACCATGTATTTGAAAGTTACTAAAAAGTGGTGATTACGTGATGGAAGGAGGTATTCACTAATCCTATTTTGGTAATCACTTTGCAATATCAACATGCATCAAATGAGAGAAAAAAGTGAGTAGATAGTCTGGGCATGAGTCCTGAGAAGTTACAACATCTAAAGAAGATTCCATTAGAATGACACTCCATCATAAGAACTAAACTCACAGAGACAGTGGTATAACTATTCCCCTCACTTTGAATCTTTACTAGATATGGCTTTGGCACTATCACTTGCCCTCACTGAATATGTACAGCAGACAAGATTCAAAGTGAAGGGAATTTTTCAAAATGGTGATTTTTGTTATTGTTAATCCTTATCTGAGGATATATTTTTTTTTTCCATTTTGCTTTAGAGAAAATGAAAGGGAGGAAGAGAAGAGAAGGGAAGAAGATAGGGAGGGAAGGAGGAAGGGAGGGAGGCAGAGAAGGAGGGAGAGAGAGAGAGAGAGAGATCAATGAGAGAGACACACATTGATGGGTTGCCTCCCAAATGCAACTGAACCAGGGCCAGGGATGGAACCTGCAACTGAAGTACATGCCCTTGACCAGGAATGAAACCCATGACCCTTTGGTGTGGGGGCTGACACTCTAACCACTTGGCAATAGCAGCTAGGGCCAAAATGGTGATTTATATTATTATGGGTCTTTGTAGTTTTCAAAGACCCATAATAATCTAGAAGCCCTGGATTCTTTCTTTATGTGCTTATGTTTTCTTGATATATGTTGTCACAAATGATATTCACAAAAAGCCTCAGAGTTCTCACACACATGAGTTCTACTTTACAGATGATGAAACTGTGGCCCAGAAATGTTATGTGATATGCCTAATGCAACACAGCTCATAGATCTAGGGATGAAGCTTAAAATCAGACATCCTGATTCTAATTTCAAGTGGGAGAGTGCTGCCCCAGGCTCCCCGATTTACAGCATGAAAAGAAATGTTTGAAAAGAGGAATAAAACAATGCCATTCCTTATACCTGTGTGTTCTCTGGCTTAGAAGGCTGAGCTCAGACTCATGAAAGATGCTTTTATGGGTTCTAGAAAGATTCCTGTTCCAAGTGAAACATTTTCTATGAACTTATTGTCACTTGTCATTCCTTTACTAGGGGTCATCTGAGTCTGCAGAGAGTCTTGCTTTATTCTGCTTTGCCAGATCTCTTCCAAGATAAGTACTCAATTCTGAGTATTACATTTTAATAGCAACATGGGTAAACTGGCAGGGCCTTTCCTCATGAAACTAAGGGAACTTCGTCCTGGGGCAGGACCAGCTCTGGGAGCCGTTTGTGAGCTGTATGACATAGTGAAATGGGTGAGGAAAATGTCATTTATAGAAAAAGAGAGAAAAAAGTTACCACAATTGTTATTTTTAATACTGAAGAATATAATAAAAGGATGCCCTGTTAAACATGGTTAGATGCTGGCAAATATAATTTTATATATATTTTTTATATATATTTTTGTATATATATATATATACTACATATATGTGTAGTATGTGTGTGTGTGTGTGCGTATAGCTTTCTGTATATCTCAAGGATATATATTAAAAATAGAGAGATCCAAATATATATATGCCAAAGATGGATGGATGGATTGATAGATTAGATAGATAGAAAAAAAGAAAGAAAAAAACTTTCTACCATAAGAGCTATGCTGGATGATTTTGGTCATTTTCTACCCATCAGTAGAAGTAATGAAGGAGGTGATGAACAAAATGTCCATATTTATTACTCTAATTGGGACAATAGAGACTGTATATCCCAAGCAGTTGGCCAGAGTAGTAAACTAAAGATTAGAAGAAATAAGAATATCATGAAGCAATGACCATCCTGAAAACAGAAACAAAATCATTAGCCCAAACATAAAATACTAGCTAGAGAAAAGAGTAGGAGAAGAAACATATGGGAACAAAACATAATGCTCTACTAGTAGTAAAGAAAAGCATTCTAGAGGGTAGAAAACATAATCCTTTAAACATTCAAATAATATATATTAAGTGATTAGTATTCTAAAAATGGCTACCATATACAGTTAAGTATGTTGAGTGCTCTATATGTAATCTCATTGATTCTTCATAACCACCTTAGATAAGTAGCTATTATGAATTCCACTTTACAGATTAGGAAACATGCTGATACTCATTCTACACTTCTGAGCAACTGAGACAAAGTCAAACTCAGATATTCCTGACCTTAAAGATAATGCTTATGTCCTCAACTGAGGAAGAAAATGGGAATCTCACAGTGGACAGGATTCAATCCTTAGAGTGCCAATAGCCTAGACATAATAGAAAAATAAGTGAGCAATTAAATGCAGTGTGACCAGAATAATTAATTCATAGTGGAGGAACATTTTTCAGAGCTGTCAGATTTCCTAACTGTCATTTCTGATAGGGTCAGTCTCTGAACTTTAAGAATCAGAAGATATTGCAAACAGGTAGAGAAACAAAAGATTTATTGATGAAGAATGTCAGGTATAGGGCTATCCAGACCTGGATGCAAATTCTGACTTTTCCACTCAGCACTTACAGGACAATTCTCCATGGATCTCAGGTTTCTGCACACCGTGGGAGTAACTACTTTTTCACAGACTCTTTTCTACTGATGGGTAGAAAATGCCAAAGTCACCCAGCATAGCTCCTATGGCTAGAAAGTTTTTTTTGTCTCCCTTGGAAGTACGGGTCTTGATGCTTACTGTTCAGTATAATATAGATAATGTCCCTTAGAGTAAAAGGCAGATAGGCTTACTGCAAATTCTAAAATAGTTGTTGTTGTTTTTTAAGTGAAGGTTTTTTTTCCTTAACATAATCCAATGATTTTGCAGAGATCACCTGGCCCCATTTGTATAGCCCTGTAAGAATGAGGGCTTGAAAACGGACACAGATGCTGATATTTGCCTATTGAAATTGAGGTAAATAACAAACTCCCTTTCATCTCTGATCCAGAAGTCCCATGTCTTCCACCCATGTGGTAAGTAAACTTGTTAGCCTGTAGTTAGAGTACAATCTCAGACCCTTCAGCATAGTTCTTACTAGCTGGGGGACTTGAGGAAACTTATTTAACCTCTCTAAGGTTCAGTACTTTTATCCATAAAATGGGACATATCACATATTTCAATATCATAAAGATTAAATGAAGCAATCTATATATAGCTCATTACCCAATATATGATATGTTATATCCATATTCTCTAATACCTACATGGGATACTAAACTGGGACGGAAAATGCTAATAAAACTAAGACAAACTTAGACTTTTGCTGTTACTATACACATGATTTATTTGATATCAGAGATTTAAATAGATTTTAAGTTAAGGTCTAGCTCCAATTGACCACTATTGTCTGCCTGGCTTACTGTGATGAAAAATATTCTAAAACTAACCTGGCCTGTGTTGTTTAGTAATTGAGCATTGACCTATGAACTAGGAGGTCACAGTTTTATTCTTTGTCAGTGTTACGAGTTCAATCCCCAGTGTAGGGTGTGCAGAAGGCAGCTGATCAATGGTTCTGTTTCATCATTAATGTTTCTATCTCTCTCTCCCTCTCCCTTCCTCTCTGAAATCAATAAAAATATATTTTTTAAAAAGATTCTAAAGCTACATCTGGGCTGAGTAGAAAAGACTACCTGATAAACTAGTACTTTCTGGTATGGTTTTTAATTAGGAGAGAGTTAGTACACATTCTGCATATGACTCCTGGGACAAGGTGTTATTTTATGTCTCTTCTACTTTGGTATTCGATTCTGTACCATAACCTTTGTGAAAGAAGGCATGGATTGCAAATAACACTCAAAGAAAAAAATACAATACTTTAGACATTTAGTAATATAGGGGTACATGAATTACCTTGATGATTTTATAGGATGATGCAGTACTTACAATTAGACATGCTGTGAATACTTTATTAAGATTGTTTTATAATTGTGCTGGTGCTAGCCATCGCAAATGTATCCCTAGTCACAGTGCATTTCATGTTGGGTATTTCTGGGACAAAAAATAATTTGGAAATCTATATTCACTCTATCCTGGAAGTTGAGCAATAGTATATCTAGAAAGAGCATATAGATTTTTCTATCCCAGGTACAACTTCCCTAATATGGGCAGAATTGATAGAGCTATTGACCAAGCTGTTTTCTTCCTGCTTATGGTGACAGGTACATAACCCTGTGCCTAGGAATAGATCTGTTATAACCAGGCCAAATGTCTACACTGTGCCAAGCCAGACAATGGTCCATAAGTATTCTCCAAGATGCTGGCCTTATGCCTCTACCTTTAGTTTAAGTATATTTGCAGTGTTTTCTTATGAGGATGTAAATACCCTTTTGGAGGGAAATTTGGCAATATGCATCCTAATAGACCCATTTAGACCTGACAATTCCAGTAATTCATCCTGATAAAATAATTGCAGATGTGCACATAGATTTGTATGCAAAGATATTTATTAGAATATGTTCAACTTTCTTTAAAAACTGAAATTTCTTGCAAATGAAAATAGGAAAAATTATGATAACCCATAATGACATACTAGTCATTGAATTTATTCAAATTTCACAATTATGATTACATAAACCTAAATTTTAACAATAGAAAGTTCTTCTAATGCAATATAAATGAAGAAAAATTAGGTTTATGTAATCATAATTGTAAAAAAGAAATGGAGCTTTAAATATAAAAATACAAAATACCCTTAAATATGATGCATGTAGAAAGAGACAGTTAAGTTCTTTGTCACTCCAGATATGGAAAATGTCCAGTCCATAGACTACCTCTGTGAGCTGGACTCTGCTTTAGAAGAACTAAGTAGTATCCTCAGGAATTAAAGTGTACCATCTGAAGTGGCTTGTTCAATGTGTGCTGCATCCTTACTTCTAGAAATAGAATAAATATTGATTCTCTGTCCCAGATACCACCTTGCCACTATGGGCAGTCTTGATAGGGCTATTGATCAAGGTGTCTTCTTCCTGGTCACAGTGGCAGACACATGACTCTGTCTAGTTCAACTGGATACTCTATCAGGGATCTGGACTATGGAAACAAGAATGAAAAGTATTAATTGACTGAACCCTTATAACAAACCACTATTGTTTGCTAACAAAAAACATTTGCTACTCTGTCCTCATCTTGTACACAGAGTTCTCCGGCTATTCCTTTAATTCTTCACCTACCATTTAAGTGTGTTTCTGTTAATATTAGCCATATTTTGCCTTGTGTCTTATAACCAAAGAGTCATGAATTAATACAGTAAAAAAAGAAAATGATATGCTATTTATGTGATTGGAATTTTAGATCCAGGATCAGTGAGGTAACCTGAGTACTCCCCAGTCTATGGCCTTCCTTGCTTCTGAGTCCTGTCTTCATATATATTCTTATATATATTCATATATATTCTTATATATATTCATATATATTCATATACATATTATTTCAGAGAGGAAGGAAGAGGGAGATAGAAACATCAATGATGAGAGAGAATCATTGATCAGCTGCCTCCTGCATGCCCCACACTGGAGATTGAACCAGTAACCTTGGTATGTACCCTGTACCAGAATCAAATCCTGGACCCTTCAGTGCACAGGTCAATGCTCTATCCACTGAGCAAAACCGACTAGGGCCTGTCTTCATTTCTTATTGCAAGTTCACAATCCTGGAATGCTGCTTAGAAATTCCATTTCCTTTCACTCTTTTCAGCAAGCACATTGCCCAGAGGGGAAGTCCTTGCCTAGTGAATTGCCAAAGAAGTTAGGCAATAGGATGTGTGCACAGTACAGACCTTTCTGTAGTAACCTCCCTCCAAGATGTTCACTCTGATTACCTGCAGTGGGTGGCATTATCATAAAAAAGCAATGGGATGACATTTCTGGAATTCATTTTTTATTTCAGTGCAAGACTCATTTGATGCTCATGTAAAATAGATTTATTTTCCCAGTGGCAATTTCATAGTTGACATTTTCTATTCACAGGTTTAAATTTAATGATATGACAATATCTAAATAACTGTGAAAAGCCTCATCTTGACTTTTATTATTTTTTTGAAAAGTTTGATATAATAGGTCTTAAATTACATAAGAATACACTGAAGCAATAATGAGACACAATTGGATCCTATCAAATAGTTAACTCTAAATATTCCTCAAATGCCTCAACCAGGAAAGTTTTTCCTATTAGTCTTCCCATCCATCTCCATTTTAAAGCTCAGTTCAAAATGCAACCCTTCTAGCCAAAACCAGTTTGGCTCAGTGGCTAGAGCATTGGCCTGTGGACTAAAAGGTTCCAGGTTTGATTCTGGTCAAGGGCATGTAATTTGGTTGTGTGCACATCCCCAGTGGGGGGTATACAGAAGGCAGCTGATGGATGTTTTTCTCTAATCAATGTTTCTAACTCTCTATGCCGCTTCCTTCCTCTCTGTAAAAAATCAATAAAATATTAAAATATATTAAAAAGGAAAAAATCCATTTTTAATAGAATCAGGCTAGATATTTCTCAATCTCTTTTAAACTGCAATTTTTATCAAGTTGTGTAAGTTTTCTGGGAATATTTCTCAGATATCTACTTATCTATCTATCTCCCATCTAAATATCTCTCTATTTATATAGTTTTATTCATAACTATTTACATGTATGCATAGATATAAATATAGTTATATTGTTATGTACATTTTTGTTAGGATTAAGTAAGGTATTATGTGTAACTAGTGGCTGGTGCACAGGGGTGGGGGAGGGCAGGGAGATCCCACTGCCCAGCCTGCATTCTCTCTAATCTGGAACCCCTTGAGGGATGTCCAACTGCCCATTTAGGTCCGATCTTCAAAGGATCAGGCCTAAATGGGCAGTTGGACATCCCTCTCACAATCCAGGACTGCTCGTTCCCAACTGCTCACCTGCCTGGCTTCCTGATTGCCCCTAACCTCTTCTGCCTACCAGCCTGATCACCCCCTAATAACTCCCTGTTAGCCTGATTGATGCCTAACTGCTCCCCTGCCACACTGATTGTCCCTAACTGTCCTCCCCTGCAGGCATGGTCCTCCCAACTGCTCTCCCTGCAGGCCTGATCCACTCCAAATGCTCTTCTCTGCAAGCCTCTGTCCCCCACAACTGCCCTTCCCTGCAGGCCCAGTCACCCCCAACTTCCCTCCTCTGCCAGCTTAGTCCCCCCTAACTTCCCTCACCTGTAGGTCTGGTCCCCCCAACTGCTCTCCTCTGCAGGCCAGGTCCACCCTCCCCCCAAGTGCCCTTCCCTGCAGGCCCAGTCACCCCCAACTTCCCTCTTCTGCCAGCCTCGTCAATCCTAACTGCCCTCCCTTGCAGGCTTGATCACCTCTAACTGCCCTCCCTTGCAGACTTCATCCCTCCCAACTGCTCTCCCCTGCTGGCCATCTTATGGCAACCATCTGGTGTCCACATGGGCACAGCCATTTTCTGTGTTGGAGTGACAGTCAATTTGCATGTTACTCTTTTATTAGATAGAATAGAGGCCTGGTTTATGGGTGGAGGTTGGCTGGCTTGCCCTGAAGGGTGTCCCAGATCAGAGTAGGGGGTCGCTTGGGGCATGGGGTGGCCTGGGCAAGGAGCTTGTGGTGGTTTGCAGGCCAGCTAACCTCTCCAGTGACCCAAGCAGAGGCCCTGATGTCTGGGATTTTTTTATCTTCTATAATTGAAACTTTGTAGCCTTGAGTAGAGTCCAGGGCCTGCCAGGGTGTGCAGGAAGCTTGGCTTCTTCCACTGCCAGGGAAACCCAAGCCTCCTGCTAGCTCTGTGGCTGAAGCCATCTTAGTTGGGTTAATTTGCATGCTTGCTCCTGATTGGCCGGTGGACATGGCTTGTGGTATAGTGGAAGTACAGTCAATTTGTATATTACTCATTTATTAGATAGGATGTGTGCACAGTACCTGGAATAGGGAAGGGAAGCTAGAATTCTTTCCATAGTAACAACTACCTATCTGATGGAGTTATCATTATGAAAAGGATACTCGTCACAGCTCATTTAAACCAGGATGCAGACATGGAATGGTGGTCACTGAAAGGACTTGTGTGCGTAGAGCAGGAAAATTGGTAAGGAGAAAGGTATAGTTGGCTCAAATTACAGCCAAGATACATTCCTAAAATGTCACAGGCATCACAGAATAAACCCCACTAGTAGAATCAATGAGCAAAAATAGTACACTATTGTCTTCGGATTCCTATATAGGTAAGTACCCTGTTTATTAATGAGTGCTTTATTTAAAAAAACAAAACAAAACACTGTGTTTAGTTTTTTACTTGCATCACTTCATTTATTCTTCACAGTTACCCTATATAGTAGGTATTTATCCATTTTTCAGATGAAGAAACTGATTGAATAATCTGATCAAAGTCTCAAAATTTGGAAGTGGCTGAGATGTTGTGGGAAAACCATTTTCTGCCTGGTTGGCATGGCTCATTAGTTGAGCATCAACCCATGAACCAGGAGGTCACAGTTCAATTCCTGGTCAGGGCACATGCCCAGTTTGTGGGCTTGATTCCCTGTGGGGGTGTGCAGGAGGAAGCTGATCAATGATTTTCTCATCATTGATGTTACTATCTTTCTCTCCCTCTCCCTTCCACTTTGAAATCAATAAAAATCTATTTTAAAAAATACACACAAAAAAACAGTTCCCTGATTTCATCACCTGGCTCTTTAATATACAGAGCAAACTCTGATGGTAGACTCTATCACAGACCTTCCTGAAATCTAATCTTTAAGAAAACAAAAGTTATCCACTAGAGCCAGAGAGATTTGGGAGGTTACGAGTTGCAAAGACAAATAACACAAGGACCTTGATACATGCAATTCTCTCATCAGTTCTCTCGCCATTTCAAATATAGTCTATGTCCATGGTTCCACATAATTTTTAAATTCCTGGATCACTGAGGCTCCCAAAATACTTTTATTTAAATAATTGAGATAATAATTGAGGCAAAAATTCTTTAGCATGAATCACTCTGATAATTATTTTCATTTGCCTCTATCCTCTCCACACCTAGCAGTCTTCAATTGGAGAACTTCTATACTTTCTAATGTCTCATTAGTTTCTCATCCCCCTCACACTCTCCTTACCTTGCTCATGGTTATATACAAAGCAGTTATTGCCATTCCCTTGCCACTACTCATGATGAATGGCATATTAGCTTCTTTGTAAACCAACGGAAAAAAAAAACAAATTACAATTGGCAGAGTCAAATTACTTGTCAAAGAGCACTGAATTTCAGTGAGTATTAAGATAAAAGTCATGATATGCAGAATGGAAATTCCTCTTAGCAGTATTAACTGGCTCACCTTGTCCACAATTTGATATGTCATGCATACTGATGGTGAAGCTTTTTCTGCATATTCAGATTTCACAGTGGGTAGAATGCAGACAAGGGTGAAATGTAAGTAATACAAAGGGCACTGCATTACCGATGGAAATGAGTTGGGAAGAATATTTCAAGGGTTTATTTAATCATATGTGTAGTCATTATTCTCTCAACAAATATTTATTAGGTATTGCTTACATTAGCAGTACTGAGCAGTTCTTCTTGAAGCTTTGTAGCTCATAAGGTTAAGACTTCAGTGATATTTGTTAAATGAACTTTTCTTGGTTTCAACTTAGATTTTTTATTCAAAGGGGTTAGGGCCAATGAATTTCTTTCAATTAACTCTGATTCACTATAATCTGAAAACTATTGTGCTATTTGTAAGAAACATAAACTATTCTGATTGTGAAGAAAAATGGAAGCTAGCTAAAGGAACAAGCTATATACAACTTGGAATGATTAAAATTCTATAGATTTGAGTATCAAAGTCCATAATGGCTCTTGGAAGTCAGAGGAAGGAGATTAGCAAAAAAGTTTGAATGAATCAGGAGAGCACCACATCTAAAAAAACTATGATCCCTCCTTACCCCATCTCCTCCCACCAAAAAAAAAACTAACAAAAAACATATGTTGGGAGGCATCAGAGTTCTGATTAAAAAGCCAAGAACAGAGGAACCAAACATTAGGAAGAAGGGAAGCCTGTAGAATAATGCCCAACAGTCTTCATGTTGCTTTTACCATCAGGATATTTACTTAATCTTTTTAAAGTTGAGGTAAGATTCCTATAACAAAATTAATTAACCATTTTAAAGTGTACATAATGATGGTAAAGCAGTATTAACTGGCTCACCTTGTCCACAATTTGATATATCATGCATTCTAATTCCACCCATTGTGAAATCAGAATATGCAGAGAAAGCTACACCATCAATATGCATGATATATCAAATTGTGGACAAGGTGAGCCAGTTAATACTGCTAAGAGGAATTTCCATTCTGCATATCATGACTTTTACCTTAATACTCACTGATATTCAGTGCTCTTTGACAAGTAATTTGACTCTGCAAATTGTAATTTGTTTTTGTTTTTTCCCGTTGGTTTACAAAGAAGCTAATATGCCATTCATCATGAGTAGTGGCAGGGGAATGGCAATAACTGCTTTGTATATAACCATGAGTAAGGTAAGGAGAGTGTGAGGGGGATGAAAAGCTAATGAGATATTATAAAGTATGGAAGTTCTCCAATTGAAGACTACTGTGTGTGGAAAGAATAGAGGCAAATAAAAATAATTATCAGAGTAATTCATGCTAAAGAATTTTTGCCTCAATTATTATCTCGATGGGCTTTAATACATTCATAATGCTATGCAACTGACATCTCTATTAAACTGCAAACCATTTCCATCACTGCCAAACAGACACAAATTAAGTCAATCCTCATCCACAGCCTTCAGACCTTGGTAACCACTAATCAGCGTTCTGTCTATCTGAAGTTACTTATTATTGGTTTTCAAATTAATGGGATCATAAAACATGTGCCCTTTTGTGTCTGGCTTCCATCACTTAAGATAATGTTTTTAAGCATATCCATTTTATAGAATGTATCAGTTGTTCATTCTTTTTTTATGACTAAATAGTATTTTATTGTATGGATATAGCACATTTTGTTTATCTATTCATCAGTTAATGTACATTTGGGTTGTTTCCATCTTTTGATGACAGTGCTGCTATGAACATTTGTGTATAAGTATTTGTTTGAGTGATGGTTTTTAATTCTTTGGGGCATAAACTTAGAAGAATTGCTGGGCCTTATTGTGATTCTATATTTTAAAAAACTATCAAACTATTTTTCAAAGCAAGTAGGACATTTTATATTCTCTACATGCTTGCCAACAATTATATCTTAAATTAATAACCATTCTAGTAGATATGCATTTTTCTAATAACTAATGATGTTGAGCATCTCTTCATGTACTTATTGGGCATTTATATATCTTCTTTGGAGAAATAGCTATTCAAATCATCTGTCCATTTTTAAATTGGGTCATTTACATTTTTCTTGTTAAGCTATAATAATTCTTTGTATAGTTTGATACTATACCCTCATCAAATATATAAATTGTAAATATTTTCTCCTGTTCTTTTTAAATAAATCTTTATTGTTCAGTTTATTATAGATGTTCTTCTTTTTTTGACCCCCATAGCTCCCTTCCACCTGATTTCCCGCCAATCTCATGCCCTTACCCCCCGCCACTGTCCTCATCCAGAAGTGTAAGATTTTTGTCCAATCTCTTTCCGCAACCCTCACTCCCCCTTCCCCCGAGAATTGTTAGTCCATTACCTTTCTATGTCCCTAATTCTATTATATTCACCAGTTTATTCTGTTCATTGAATTTTTTATTCACTTGATTTTTAGATTCACTAGTTGATAGGTATGTATTTTTTAACACTTTATTGTTCATAATTTTTATCTTTACCCTTTTCTTCTTCTTCCTCTTCTTTAAGAAAACCCTTAAGCATTTCATATAATTCTGGTTTGGTGGTGATGAACTCTGTTAGCTTTTTCTTATCTGTGAAGCTCTTTATCTGCCCTTCAATTTTGAATGATAGCTTTGCTGGATAGAGTAATCTTGGTTGTAGGTTCTTGCTATCCATCACTTTGAATATTTCCTGCCACTCCCTTCTGGCCTGCATAGTTTTTGTTGAGAAATCAGCTGACAGTCATATGGGTACTCCCTTGTAGGTAACTAACTGTTTTTCTCTTGCTTCTTTCAAGATTCTCTCTTTATCTTTGACCCTTGGCATTTTAATTATGATATGCCTTGGTGTGGTCCTCTTTGGATTCCTTTTGTTTGGGATTCTGTGTGCTTCCTGGACTTATAAGTCCATTTCTTTCACCAGGTAAGGAAAGTTTTCAGTCATTATTTCTTCAAATAGGTTTTCAGTATCTTGTTCTCTCTCTTCTTGCACCCCCATAATTCTGATATTGGTATGCTTGAAGTTGTCCCAGAGGTTCCTTACACTATCTTTACATTTTTGGAGTCTAAATTTTTTGTGTTTCTGTTAGGGTGTTTTTTGCTTCCTCATATTTCAGATTTGATTCTTGGGATCCTCTAGTCTGCTGTTGGATTTCTGTATATTATTCTTTATTTCAGGCAGTGTATGCTTAATTTCTGACTTGTCCTTTTCCATTTTTTTTTTTTTGGCATTCTCATTAAGATTCTTGAAGGTCTAACTAAGTTTCTCAGAGGTCTCACTAAGTTTCTCAGTGGTTTGTAGAAGATTCTTGAGTAACCTTATAAATGTGGTTTTGAACTCTATGTCCAGTCATTTGCTTCCCTCCATTTCTTTCATTCATGACATGTTTCTTTGTCTCCACATTTTGGCTGCTTCCCTGTGTTGATGAAATGGTTTTGTGTGCTAGTTGTCCTTTAGGGCCCAGTAGCTCTGCCTCCCTAATCACCTGAGGTGGACACTCTTGGTGCACCCCTTTGTGGGCTGAGTACACAGTCTTGTTGTAGTTAATCCTTGATTGCTATTGGTACACTGGGAGGAATTGACCTCTGTAGGTCAATTGACTGTGAGGATTAGCTGTGTCTATTAATGGAAGAACTGTTATGTTGGAGACATCCCTATGGGGCAGGACTTGCTTCAGTGGGGCTATGGTGCTCACAGAGACTGCCTCTTGAGTGTGTCACTTATGTATGTGAGGAGTTAAAATCTGGTATCATCTCACACTGACCTCCAGGTACACTAGTTCCTGGATCTCCAAGGAGTTGCAAGTTAGCTAATATCTGAGACCACCCAGCAAGAGCTACAGTGAGATTTGCAGATTTCTCCTCTTTGCTTGGAGTTCTTAAGTTTTGGATTTGTCTGACCCAGCTGCAATTTGTTAGGTTAAGATGCTAGAGGGCAAGCCATTCATAGGCAAAAGCCGTTGCAGCCCAGTGGGTTTATAAATTGGGTAGGGCGGGATCTCAGGGAATTCCTGGGGCGGGGCAAACAGCAATGGTGGCTAATCAGCCCTCTCTGCCCAATTCTGTTCAGTATCCTGTGTCCCAGCACAGTAAACAATGATCTCTGTGTGCACCTCCCTTTCCGACCCAATGGCAGACAGTCCAGTTTCTTCCTGTATGAGTCTGGGTCCCCAGAATCTCACCAGAAACTGGAGTTCAGAGAGTTGGGAACTTGTAACTCCCTCCCAATTGAAAAAAAAAAATGTGCAGGCCAGCCCAATTTGCGTGTGTCTCAGTACCTCTGCCTTTCTGAGTCTCTGCATGTCTTACCAGGTCTCAATGCACTTTTTTCTTTCCTTCTAGTTGTAGAACTTCCACTCTGCTAGCTTTACCATGGTTCTGGGGGGTATTTTGTCTTTTAGTTGTAGTTTTGGTGTGGTTGCAAGAGGTAGCACATAAAGGTGTATACCTTATGCCACCATCTTGGTTCTCAGTTTCTCTCCTGTTCTTTAGTTGCATTTTTACTTTCTTAATATTACCCTTCCATCTACAAAAGTTTTTAAATTTTTAAATATATTTTATTGATTTATTTACAGAGAAGAATAGAGAGTTAGAAACATCAATGAGAGAGAAACATTGATCAGCTGCCTCCTGCACACCCCTACTGGGGATGTACCCGCAACCAAGATACATGCCCTTGACTGAAATCAGTCCACAGGTTGATGCTCTATCCACTGAGCCAAACCAATTAGGACCAAAAGGTTTTAATTTTTATGTCCATTTTTTTCTTTTTCTTTTTTTGCTGCTTTTTGGCATCTTTTATTTATTTTTCTTAACATGAGGCAAGAGACTGTTATGCAAAGAAAAAGCAGCTAAAAATTAAAGCTGAGTTATTTGCATTCTTACTTCTTCAGAAGAAAAAAACCTGGAAGCAAAATCCAATGAAGGAGACTTTCAATTTTAATTTGGGGCAGACCAGAGTTAAATCAAGCTATACAGAAAATGTAACCCAGCTCAGTCCTTTATTGGTTAACATGAAAAGCCCTACTCTATCTGCTTGAAAGAGAAAAAAATCCATTCTACAAGAATAGCACCATTTGGAACACCATTTCCTACACAGGACTAGCAGACAGTCAAAATTATCATATCCCTAGCTGGTTTGTCTCAGCGGATAGAGCATCAGCCTGCAGACTGAAAGGTTCTGGGTTCAATTCCGGTCATGGGCACATGTCCAGATTGTGGGCTGGATTCCCCGTAGGGGCATACAGAAGGCAACCAATCAATGATATTCTCTCATCATTGATGTTTGTATCTCTCTCTTCCTCTCCCTTCCTCTTTAAAACCAATAAAAATATGAAAAGTAAAATAAAATGGCCTTTAAAAATTATCATAAATGCCAAGAAACAGGATCAGAATTTGAAAACCACAAATAGAACTGACATATGGGAATTGTAGATAAACAATATCAGAGATTTGAACAAAATTGTGAGTAAATAGTTAAGAAGTTGGATGACATGAGAGAGAATTTTGCTAGAGAACTAGAATCTATTTCAATAATCAAGGGAAGATTCCAGAGTTAGAGAATACAATAATTGAAACTAAGAACTCAACAGCTCCATTTATAAGCAGATTGAACACAGCTGCAAATACAATTAGTGAACTAGAAGATAAGGCAGTAGAAAATTCTCAGGCTGAATTAGAGAGAAAAATATAGAACATTCAGAAATTAGCACAAAAGACATATAGGACATAGTGAATAGAGTCAAATGTGACTAGAAACCCAGAAGAGCAATAGAGAAATGGGAAGAAGTGATGTTTGAAGAGATAATGACCAAGGATTTTCATCAAATTGAAAGAAATAAAACCATAGATTTACTAGTCTCTACAAACCTTAGGCAGGATAAAAATCAAGAAAATCATACCTGGGCATATCATAGTAAAGCTGCTAAAAAAAAAAAAGAATCATCTTAAAATCAGTCAGATATCAAAGAGATATTTGCACTCCCATGTTCATTGCAGCATTATTCAAATTAGCCAAAATATGAGAACAACTTAAGTATCCATTAATAGATAAATGTGTGTGTGTGTGTATGTGTGTGTGTGTGTGTGTGTATTATGTGGTATATATTATATTGAATATGATTCAGCTGTAAAAAAAGAAAGAAATTTGTAACAACATGGATGAAACTAAAGGAGTTATACTAAGTGAAATAAGTTAGAAAAATACTGCATGGCATCACTTATATGTGATATCTAAATTTTTTTAAACTCAAAGTCATAGAAACAGAGAATCGAATGGTGGTTACCAGGGGCTGGAGGAGGTGAATAAAATGGGAAATTTGATAAAATAATATAATTTTTTTCTATAAAATGATTAATATCTAAGGATCTAATAAACAATATGGTGAATGTAGTTGATAACACCACATTGTATAATAGAAACCTGCTAAAAGAGTAGAACTTAAATATTCTCACATACTCACAAAGAGGAAAATAAGTGAGATGATGGATATAATAATTAACTAGATGGAGGGATATTTATACTATGTAGTTATATAAAATCATCATGATATACACTTTAAACACTTGTGTTATTATTTGTCAATATGCCCCAATAAAGCTGCAAAAAAGCATCCAGAAAGAAGAATAAGCAATATCTTCAAATGACCAACAATAAGACTGACAGCTAATTTCTGACTAATTAAAGCCAGAAAAATAAATAAATAACATTATTATAAATTAGAATTCTATAATCCAGCAAAAACACCCTTAAAAGGGAAAAGAGATATGAAACCTCTTGGAATTGTTGTGCAGGTATGATTTCTTCTTTGCAACAATTCTGAATTTTAGTCTTTCACACAATGCTATGTCACATAATGCTTTCACATCTTCTTCCATTGGGCTTATTATGTTAGAGTCCTAATAGAACTAAATTTGATGAGGACAAAACACTGCTTAAGAGCCAACCTTTGAGATTCTTGATTCTATATTAAATATTCCAACCACAGTACAACATTATTCCAAATAGTTTTCTTTGTATCTGGAAAAAACCAAGCACTTTTTGAAAATTTTCTTTTGAAAAAAAAGGTCAGGTAAAAAGAGACCATGAAAAATAGGATTGTAAGAGTAGCTTCAATGGCCAAGGACCAATGCACTTAATTTCATGAAATCAAAGTAACTGCAAAGTCTAAATGTTCTACATTTATAACTGTAAATAACTATTGTACAGATGAGTAAACAGAAGCTCAGAAAGATTAAACAATGCATTCAAGGTTATTCAGCTATTTAGTGACAGAGTTAAGAACTGAATGTAAGTTATCCATACACTTTCCAGTGCATTACTCAGAGACACCTATGTAGTGTGATTTGTATTGCTAAAAACCTCCTGACCAAAAGCATCTTCCCTAGAGAACTTGCAATGCAACAAGGATTCACATGAGTCCCTACAGGGTGTCTACTGTAAGCCATAGTTATACCTATGAGATATAATATACTAAGTTATACAATCCCAGTAACACCAGATGATTTATTTCCCTGCATTAGTTAACTTTCAGCCTTTGAGTATGGCTTGAAGAGATGAAGCAAATGGGGTGATAAGAAGAGCTAACTGTGGGAATCTGGTAAGGTATAAGACAGGGATTTGCACAAGAAGACCGCATGTGAGGTTGCCAGGAGAGGGGTGTTATTATCTCTTTGGGGAAATTAAAGGACCTGAAACTTAATTCTAAAGAACTATCATTCATTCCATGATGTTTTCAAGTTTCAATCTTCCCAGGTAGCTTCATATGTCACATAACCTAATCTCATTAGAATTTGCAAAGGGCCCTTCTGTGAGATCTCAGGTGAGAAAAACCTTATTTAAAAATGATGCCTGAGATTCTCTATACTACCTCCCTTCCTGGCATCCACATAGCACCATGACATAATCATATCTCACAATGCTCTAGGCAGGGCAGTAATATTTATAGCCAACCAGATCAATGAGCAGCAAGGAGGTACTATTAAGTGGCAGCAGAATCTCATGATAGGAGGTCACTTGAGAGCATCATGAATTCATGTTCATAGGTTTAGGAAAGATGCTTAGAGCTAGAAGGGGATCTGTGGGAGCCCCTTTCCACATCCCGTGTGGTACAGGTTCCGGGTTCAGGGTTTGGGTTCTGGATGAGGCCACACGCAAATGAAGAGAGAGACTAGAAAATATTAATTTGGCAATATTGGGGAGCCAGGCAGGAACCTTCCTCTAGTGGAAAGGACTACCCTCTGCTCTGGCCTTTTTCTCCCTTTTATTATGGCTTTGGGGACACAGCTATAGCCTTTAGGCAGGAAATTACAAAAACAGAAGTTAACTTGAAACAAACAGGTAGAAGCTGCTTCAGCTAACAATGTTTCAACTAAACAGTGAGTGATTAGCTCTGACCTTTTAGAGCAATTAAGGTTGACCAGCCTTCTGGTCTCCTGTTCACATCTTCCTATCAGTGAGACAATGTTTGGTCTCTGGCAGGGATCCACTATCACTTAGTCTCTATTCAGTTATTTACAGAAGAAGCCTCAAACCCCAATAAATATTAAATAATATGTTTGTGTCACAGGGAGGACATGAACCCAGAACTCTTGACTCTCAGTTGAAGGTGCTTTCTATAGTACCAGTTTAATGGTCCCAATTATGGTACAGGTACTTCTGATATTCTCTAAACCTTTTTAGGAAGTCTCAAAATAACTTTATAATAATACTAAAAAAATATTTCCCTCTTACATTCTCCTTTTCTCTGTCTATATGATGTGTGATGACATGCTTGAGTATTTTTGTGATTTAAAATATTTTCCAGTTTGATTTATAATATGTCCAATATCAACAGATATAATTTGGGTTTTTTTTCAGTAATTTTTAAGTGTCAAGAATCCTGAAAGCCACACATTTGAGAAACACTGTTGTAGTTGAACAAACATTATCCAGCTGCTATTATGATTAAGTGTGGAGAACTTTCTTTCCATAAGAACAAAACATTTTATACTTCTAACATTGGTGTAAACTATTCAAAAGAGAAAAAGGTCATTTATGTTTGTAATCAGCAACAGATTCATGGAAGAGATAGGTTATGAGGTGGATTTTCAAGGATGAGAATTTCAACAGATAGCAATCCAGAGGCTAAAACTTTCTATATTGGACCTTGGCCATTGAGAGAAACATACAATACTAAATTGCTGCCATGGAGATGCTTCAAGGCAGCAGATGATGGAGCACATTCTGATAATAATAAACTATATTAGGCAAAAGTGTCATGTGTATGAAGAGAAATAGTAGTAGGGAAAACCAATAATGTAATATGAGATTAGGATATAGAGAGGTTTGAGGGCCAGATAGAAAAAAAAAAGTGGATTTAATTTTAATAATCATGATAGTTCATTCTGCAGATGAAAGAAAAAAAAATAAAGTCTCCATTCTAGAAGAAGAAATTACTAGCAAGTCAAAATTATTAACAAGTCAGTTTTCTTAAAGCCTTCTTCAGTTAGAGTACTAAGTAAGGGTAAAGATTATTAAAGAAATATAAAAAGTCAAAGGGAACTCTGTAGAGGGTGTATAAAGAAACACACCCAGAACTAATAATCAAGCTCCATCCCTGATCCTGAACAGGTTTCAGATCCTAAAGAAAGTATCTTTCCCTCACTGGATACCAGTAGCCCCACAAGTCACATGACAATCATGTCCAATACTTCCCAAAGTTGTTTTGAAAATAAAGTGAGTAAATAAGTAACAATCAGATGTTGAAGATTACAAGATGCCATATACAGTTATAGAATATTTAGCTTCCACAGTTTGTGTTGTCAGTCTCATGGAAAGGCATTGAAATAACTCCAGATGCTAGGAAGCCAATAAACATAAATATGCACAAGCCTGAGGAAACCACAAGAACCATTTTTGTTTCTTCAGGGGAGAGAAAGAGAACAACCTTTCTGAATATCAAGCCTTCTTTGGGAAAATAGTGGTAAAAAAACAAACAAAACAAACAAAAAACTATACTAATAAAAAAGAAACATGCAAATTAATCATCACTCCCCTACACCAAGCCAAGCCCACCAGCCAATCAATAGCTAGTATGCAAATTAAGCCAACCAAGATGGCATCCGGCCACAGAGTTTAAGAGAGCAGGAGGCTTGAGTTGCCCAGCAATGGAGGAAGCCAAGCTCATTCTCCATCAACTTCAGTTTTATTTCATACGTAGATTTTACATGCAAACTAATAAGTGATCTTTTTTAAAAATATATATTTTATTGATTTTTTTTTATAGAGAGGAAGGGAGAGGGATAGAGAGTTAGAAACATCGATGAGAGAGAGACATCGATCAGCCGCCTCTTGCATGCCCCCTACTGGGGATGTGCCCGCAACCAAGGTACATGCCCTTAACTGGAATCGAACCTGGGACCTTTCAGTCCACAGGCTGACGCTCTATCCACTGAGCCAAACCGGTTTCGGCAAATAATAAGTGATCTTTTTGAAATAGGGCAGTGAGGGGTAGTAGTTTATATAGAAGAGAGTAGACAGAAAACATTTAACTTTCATTTAAATTTTGTACTTTATTTTTGTTCCTTTGCTTACAAAGTACATGATTTTAGACTTGCTCTCAAATTCATCTCAGCATCACCTTGAATCTTATGGCAGATTTATATTGCAACATTTCTTGATATGTGTAAAATATTTGAATAAATGTTTGCAAACTGCAAATAAGAATTCAACAATTGAAAAGAAGATTGCAGTTCTTTTTGTGATTGATGAGAAGGAAAATGAGATGACTCCTTTGTGGTTCTTACAGCCAGAGCTGTGTTTTGCTTTATATCCTCTGTCCCCTACCAAGAAAGTCAGGGAAGATCATGTTTCCTGAATCCTGTAAAATGTCTCAGTAATACCCATTGTAATTCACACCTTGATTTGTCTTGGGTCACTGGCAAGTATGATGGATTGTGATTGCTGCATATTAAAAGATTTTTTCCAAGGTTACTTAGTGAGGGTTAATGTTCAGTTCCTCCACGGTACTTAAGAGGTGGAAGAGGGAGCTTCTATTAGATATTCTGTAGCTTTAACCAAAGTTAGAAGTGAGTCTGCACTCACAGGGGAAACATCAATATCTGCTGGGAGGCAAGGGTTGTGTTTGGCTCATACACACTAGGTAGTCATGAGTATGTGTCACAAGCTAAGTAAGGGCACTTCTCAAACATATCATCCTATAGACATTTAGTGTACTTAGGAGCTCTGCAGAGTGGGCACAAGATATGCCATCTGCCAAAAAAAAGAGGCAGATTTCTAAGAGGCTAAAAGGCACACATATTCCCACAATATTCAGAATTAAATTAATTCAATTAATTATAATGTTTTCACACAAGTGCAACACAGCCTGGCTAGAAATGGGGATCTTCTATTAGGAACAATGACCTAGTTTTCTTTCTGGTGGAGTTTGTTTGGTGTGGGTTGTCTTTTCCTAATGCTCTTTTGTTTTGCTTTTCTCTGCCATGGCCCAGTGAATGCCAAAAAGATGCAGAAGATGGCAGACTGTTTCTCAGCATGAGCAGGGTTGACAACCCTTGTTTATTTTGGCCACAAGATGGCTGATTCTGGTTTGTCTAATTTGTAAGGGATTTCAAAAAGAAAGCTGCAAGCAATACCTTATCCTCAAGTACAGACACAAGACTCTAGTTCACAAGAGAGTCTTTGGCGGTCAAGGCAGTTAGAAAGAGTTCATTCAATATAAATTGGGAGCATCTTATATGTGCTGGGTATAGAGAAGGATATATGCCTTGGCCTAACAGTCATTCCAGGAAGAAGAATCAAGAGTAGACATTTTCATACTTACATAAAATATTTAGCGTGTCAGATATACTAGTAGTTGCTATGAGAAGAAAGGTGAAGAGTACTGGGCAAGTGGAAAGTGCAGTTTAAAATAGGATTGTTTTAAGGTCTCTCTGAGACATTTAAGCAAAAGGGCTTATAAGAAGTGAGAGAAAGGAACAAGTAATTAAGGAGAAAGCATTTCTGACAGAGAAATTAGTGAACGAGCACAAAGGCTCTGAGATGATAATGTGTGTCGTGTGTGTGTGTGTGTGTGTGTGTGTGTGTGTTAATACTTATCTGAGGATATTTTTCCATTGATTTTTAGATAGAGTGGAAGGGAAGGACAAAGACTCAGAGAGATAAACATCTATATGAGAGAGATATATTGATCGGTTGCCTTCTACACAAGCCCAGACTAGGGGGTTGGATCAAGCCTGCAACTGAAGTACAGCCCTTGATAGGAATCAAACCTGGCACCCTTCCATCTGCAAGCCGATGCTCCATCCACAAAGTAAAACCGGCAAGGGACTGCAGGGGAGGTCTTTGTGGTAGAGTAGTAAGAGATGACTTTGAAAGTTATTTGGGGAAGAGATTATATGAGAACGCCTAGACCAGTGAAGATCTCTGGCAGAATAGAGTACCAGGATCTGGCTTTCTTAATTGTCCAGTGGATAATCTATCAGAAAGGTCAAAAGGGGAGCAAAGCAAGCTCTCAGAATGCTGTTCCCATAATCTAGCCAACGGATAGTCAGACTTTAGAGAGAGAGAAACTAGGTTGGCATTTGCTCTGGCAATTAGAAATGATGGGCAATGGAGCTATAGTAAAAAGAGGATAAGTTGCCCAGCCAGAGTGGCTCAGTGGCTGAGTGTCGACCTATGAACGTGGAGGTCACGGTTCAATTCTGGGTCAGGATACATGCTGGGGTTGTAGGCTTGATCCCCAGTTTGAGGCATGCTGGAGGCAGTCAATCAATGGTTCTCTCTCATCATTGATGTTTCTATCTCTCCCTCTCTTTTCCTCTCTGAAATCAATAAAAATATTTTTTTTAAAAAAGGGAAAGCAATTCGCATGAATTATCTCAGTCATAGTATTATTATAATTTGTCATATACAGGTGAGAAAGTTTTAGATCTTAGGTTTCTTTTATCTAGATATGGGGAAGATGATACTATTTACCTTATAGGGATGTGGGAAAGATAAAATACAATAAAGTCCTGGAACACAGAGTATATGTTCAATAAGAGATAACAATGGTTATTATTATAGGATTCAATTAGGACAGACAACATTTTATCCAATAGATTCATGAAGCTGGTATTCTTCATCATTCACTTAATTCAGTTCTAAATCAAGAGAAAGAGTTAACATAAATCTGAGAAGTTAGACTTTGTAAATTTACTAAAAGACTCTTTTGACAAACCTTTTTATAGCCTTTGCCTAGAGGAACTGGCACCTCCATTTATCTGTCCTGGTATTTGTCTCCTGTTATTTTCTGCTCAGAGCTGTTTCTTTCAAATCTTGGAATTCAATTTCTTTTCACTCTTCTGGGGTAAATTTTATGGTTCTTCCACCCTGCACAACTCCCTTCTGCAATAAAGTCTTATTGTAGTACTATACTATCCTGTCCAGGGTATCATCCAGCTCTCAGCTAGTCCCTAGCTGGACACTATCTGTATTGCCTCACCTTTGGTAGTGCTTGAATTATTTCCTCTGGAATGGGCTCCATGTTCTTGCAGACAACACTGATTCTTCTACTGATTCTCCATACCATGATGAACATCCTGAGTTTGGAAATGAACAGACATTCTAGACATCTTCTCCATCACACACACTACAGGCTTATTATACAGGGAGGCAGCTCATACACAAAGCTGCCAGGAACAAAACTCTATACCCTTTCCTGCACACTGAAACAGTGAGTGAGCCACTGCTGGATCACTCAAGTTAGTCAACTTCATTAACAATAATAGCAGCAATAGCAATAATGATTTTCTATCAAGTTCTTTGTGTCATAAGATGTAAACAACTTAGAACCGTTGTTTAGATAAGATTCTAATGATCTAAGGGCAAAATGTGTGTGTGTGTGTGTGTGTGTGTGTGTGTGTGTAAATATTTCGTTCATGATTTTTCCCAGAAAGAGCTGGATAATGTTGAAAAAAAATTATTTTCCTGACACATTGTTCCCTAATACTAGGTGGGAGATGACCTCTAATCTTACCAATTAACATTTAAGCACAGAGATTGGCTGGCCACTAATATACTGACTCAGACCAACTTCTGACACCACCACAGACCTCTCTCACTGCTCAGCTAGATGCTGATGGGAATAAGGGGGTTGAGAGGAAAAAGTGTGGGTGACATTGGATTGGCCACCCCTCTGAAAAGTAGCATCAGCTCTATACATGGCTGAAAGAGAAGGACTGCTAGGACTTTTAGGTTCAGGATTTCTCTGGGGAAAACAAGGATTCCAATCCCCAACTGACTTCTATTATCAGTCCTCAAACACTTCCAGTTGCTGTTGGCCAACATTCAAAGCACAATTTAAGTCCCATCTTCCCCATGAAACCTCTCGGATCACTCCAGTCTTCATAATTATTACAATTATAATTGCAGCCTTTGTAATTTAGTAATTAATTCTGTTCTTCCTGTTTAATGTGCCTTAATCTTAGCTATGAGGTTATCAGATACTTGAGAAAATGATCAGAGTATTTCACTACTGCTTAGTCCAATTTTAGGCACAGAGTTGATGGTTAACTTTGTGATCATACTGATACCATTGTAATTAGTTAGTTATTAATAATAGAAAAGAAGCAGAAAGGAGGCTAGACATCAAAGGCATGTCATTTGGGCAGCTTCACCAGGAAGCTGAAAATTTACCCTCCCCAAAAAGCCACAGGTCCATTCCCTGCAGATGGACTCATGTGCATTTAAGTAGAGTGAGGAAAGGAAGATAATTGGCTATAGAGGGCTACTGTAGGCTTGTGAAGATTTGGGAATACAAAATCCCCCAGACAAAGGAGCTTGTGCCTCTTGGCTTTTGGTTCTCTGCTTCTTCTCTTGTTTGCCTGTATTTCCTCCTTATAGCCATGTGGCTAGGTGGACCCCAGAGATAATGAACTGATGGACTGCAGCAAGGAACACTAACTAAACTAACATGATGCCGGATTAGACTCTGTCCTTATATGGGACGGAAACTCTGGACAAGGGCTTTAATCCTAAACCTGCTAATGACACAGCTGGACTTCTTTCTTGGTGGAACAAAGGGAAATGGGACCTTGGAGTCTTAGGGGGGTTTAATTCCACTGAAATAAAGCTTTCTACAAATATCTCATCTTCCCTTGCAGTCTCAAAAAATTCCTTTTCTCAAGATATGGCAAGAAGCCCACTCCCAACAGCAACTGGTGAGGATGAGGAGAGCTCCCCACCAATTACAATACAATTAGGGCAATTCCTTCTATAACGTGAAATAGGGAAGAGAATTGGACTTCAGTTATTAGGGAATACAAAAGTATTTTGTGCTCCTTCTCATCATACCTATGATTGTCCAAATTCTCCATACAGAAATAATTAGGCTCTCTTCTTTGTTTGCTAAAATTGTAGATTAATTCTAACTCTTTTCTGTGTCAGGACAAGATTACTTGACTTTCAGAAGTGAATGGTAGTCTATACAATCCAAACTTTGAGGAAGAAGCTGAAGCCCAGAGAAGTAAATCACAGAGATGGTAGAACTAACTAAGGCCAGATGCTAAGCCTTTAGAATTCCCAGCAAGAACTTCTCAGTGAGTGAGAAATCAAGATGGCTGCATAGATTAAACTCCTGAAATTGTTGCCTCACACAATTATTTCAAAACTACAACTAAAAGAAAAAACAGACATCATCCAGAACTACAGGAAGGCTGGCTAAGTAGAAATTCTACAACTAGAAGGAGAGAAAAGCACACTGAGACTCAGAGGAGTTGTGAAAATAAAGTGCAGAGGTATGGAGGCGTGCTTGTGCACAGGAATGGCTGGCAACTGCGGATGCAGTTGTCTTTTTCAATCGAAAGGGAGACACAAGGTCCCCACTGCTCTGAACTCCAGTTCTGGGCAAGACTCTAGGGACCCAGATTCATACAGGGAGAAACTGGACTGTCTAGCTTCAGGCAGAATTTGAGGACGGCTTTCTCTCAGAGGTGCTTGCAGTGATTACCGAGGGACACTGAAACCTGGGGGCCTCTTAGGGCAGGGGTGAAGATCAGTCATAGCTGTTTGCTACACCCTATTGATTCCCTGAGATCCCGCCCCACCCAAGCTTTGTGCAGAGGCTTTTGCATATGAATGGCCTGGCCCTTTGCAATCTAAAATTACATAACAAACCACAGCTGGGTCAGAGAGCCCCAGAAATTTCAAAAGAAGGCCCAAGGCCCCACAGCAGCTTGCATTGCTTCACAGCTAGGCCTCATCTGAGCACCTTCAAACCCCAAATAAAGAAAAGGAATCTGCAGACCTCTCCATAGTTTCTGCTGGGTGGCCTCAAGTAGAGGCTAAATTTGCATCTCCTTGGAGATCCAAGAGCCAGTGTACCCAGTGGTCAGAGTGGGACCATCCAGATTACAACTCCTCAGATCCATAAGAGACACACTTAAGGGGCATACTCAGTGAGCACCAAAGCCCCACTGAAGCAAGTTTTTCCCCATAAGGGTGTCTCTAGCACAGAAGTTCTCCCAGCATAGACACAGCTGATCCTCACAGACAATTGGCCTGGAGGTCAATTCCTCCCAGTGATACCAACAACAATCAAGGCTTAACTACAACAAGACTGTGCCCACAGCCCACAAAGGGGTTCACTAAGGGTATCCACCTCAGGTAATTGGGGAGGCTGAACCACTGGGCCCTATAGGACACCTAGCACACAAAGCCACTCTATCAACACAGGGAAGCAGCCAAAATTCAAAGACAAAGAAACAGTTCACAAATGACAGAAATTGAGGATAGCAAACTACTGGATATAAGGTTCAAAAGCATAGTTATAAGTTTTTTAAAGAATCTTCTAGAAACTGCCAATAAATTTAGTGATATCCTTAAGGATATGAAAAAGAACCAACTAGAAATTAAGCATACACTGACTGAAATAAAAATAATATACAAAAATCGAACAGCAGACTAGAGAAGCACAAGAATCAAGTCAAGGATTTTAAATAAAAAGAAGCAAAAACACCCAACTGAAAAATCAAAAAAAAAAAAATAGAAACCAAATATATGAAGATAGTGTAAGGATCTCTGGGACAACTTCAAGTGTACCAACATCCAAATTATGGGGGAGACAGAAGAAGAGAGATAACAAGATACTGAAAACCTGGTGAAAGAAATAGACTTACAAGTCCAGGAAGTACAGAGAACTCCAAACAAAAGGAATTCAAAGAAGACCACACCAAGACACTTCATTAAAATGCCAAGAGCAAAAAACAAAGAGAATATTAAAAGCAGCAAGAGAAAAACAGTTATCTACAAGGGAGTACCCATATGATTGTAACCTGATTTCTCAGCAGAAACTATGTAGGCCAGAAGGAAGTGGAAAGAAATATTCAATGTTGAATAGCAAAAACCTATAACCAAAATTACCCAGCAAAACTATTATTCAGAATTGAAGGTTATCATCTGGATTCTGTAAATTAGGAAACAATGTTTGTATTTTCCAAGATACACAGAGAAAGCTAAAGGAGTTCATCACTACTAAACCAGAATTATATGAAATGCTGAAAAGTATTCTTTAAGAAGAAGAAGAAGAAAAAGGTAAAGATAAAAATTATGAACAACAAATACATATCTGTCAACAATGAATCTAAAAATCAAGTGAATAAAAAATTTGGTGAACAGAATAAATTGGTGAATATAATAGAATCAGGGGCATAGAAAGGGAGTGAACTGACAATTCTCAGGATGGTGGGGAGAGTGTGATAGTACAGGAAGAGATTGGACAAAAATCATATGCCTATGGATGAGGACAGTGAGGGGGAAGTAAGGTCAGAGGGTGGGATGGGAACCAGGTGGAGGGAATCTATGGGGGTAAAAAGAGGAACAACTGTAATAATCTGAACAATAAAGATTTTTTTTAAAAAAAAAAAAGAACTCATGAATCTCATATATTATCCCTTTACATATTCTGTCTTTGGAGTCTGCATCATAGTGATAGAAAAAATAGTTGGACAAGTACATTCTGAGCATATGTTCTCTGTCCCAAGTTCTGTCCTAGGGTTTGTGAATCCAAAGGGAAGAGAAAATAAAAATAACACGAACTGCATTTTGCATTCAGGATTCTACTCTTTTCTAAAACACATGCTCCTAGCCTTTTTAAAATCTTTAGTCATAGAACCTACTGAGAATATTATTAAAATTATAGACTCAGCAAAATGCACACACACACAAACCAACAAAAACTGTATATAACTTCAGGATTTTTGCAGTGTTCTTGAACCTCTGGGTTATGGCCCTTTTCCTGAAACCTTAAAAAGCTTTCTCTGTGTACCTTGGAAAATACAAACATGGTTTCCTAATTTACAGAATCCAGATGATAACCCTTGCCTGCTCCTCTTCCCTTTTGAGCAACTGCAGGGAAGTCTGCAATCACAGCTTCTTCTCCCCCATAAATAAATCAGCACTTCCCTGAGTACCTCAATTCCAGATGTTGCGGTGGCTGAATGGCACATTCAGGGCTCAGCAGGGCCCAGGTCATGCCCTGAGCTGATCAGCTTCTCTGTGCCCTAACTTTGCCACTTAGAGAAGCTTCCCTGCTATTCTACCTGTTTGGGAAATGCACAGCCCATCAGGGGCCTGAGAGCAGAAGTTCTTGCATCATTTTGGCAGGGGAGGCGGCAGGGTCTCAGACAATGCTGGTGCTAGGCCTGTGGCATGTCTGAAGTGTGGCTGGGGAATAAAAGATGCAATGGAAGAAGCACTTCCTTCAGAAGGCATATATCATGGAATTTCCTCTGGCAGTAGAAAGTGGGAGGCAGATGGCTCTGAGCAAGCAAGTGCACCACAGGGACGAGCTTAAGTGGGAGGGTGTGAGGAGACTGAAGCTATTGGCAGCAGCAGACAAAGGGAAGAGGCCCACAGCATGGAACCTACATATGGAAAGCCAGGGAGGGAGACAGAAGTTGTGATTAATGGCAAGAGACTAGTTTTCCCAAAATGTGGGATCCAGGGCAGCTCCTTCCTTAGCAGACAAGAGAAACTCCTACCCAGCAAATAAGCAGTTGATTGATGGGAATTATCCTAGATAACATTAGAGAGAGCTGTATATAGGCCTTTTTTTTTTTTGTAATCCTCACCTAAGAATATTTTTCCATGGATTTGTAAAGAGTGGAAGAGAGAGGAAAAGACAAAGAGGAATATTTATGTGAGAGAAACACATCAATCCGTTGCTTCTGGCACTAGTCCCAGTCTAACACCAGGCTAGAGAAGGACCCACAACCAAGGTACATGCCCTTGACCCAAATGGAACCTGGGACCTTTTGGTCAGCAGGCCATGGCTCTATCCACTGAGCCAAACCAGCTAGGGCTATACATATGTATTGAACTTTATCCTTTATTCCTTCTGCAAGGAATGTGTTCAGGTTTGCTCTGTGCCTGAGGTAATCACATGACATAACCCAGCCTCCATCACTGTAAAAACCTGGAAGATCAGGATTTTTTACTGGGCCATGACACCAAGGAGTAGGAATAGCTCATGAGCAGGGCTTTGTAACTCATCAACTGGTGTGCAGCGTATTTTGTCCCAGTGTGAGCACCTAGTGGTTCTCCCTCGATTCCAGCTGCCTGCCACCAGAAGCCACAAATCAGGAAATTAAAAGGCCATGGCAGTGCAATGGTTCTTACTCTCACTACTGCCCAGATCTCATCCCCATAAAACATGATGCAATTGTCTAGACACGGGTCAGGCATCAGTGGATTTAAAAGTTTTTCATTCGATTTGAAGGATTGAGAGCATCTGGTTTAGAATGACAGAAACTCTTACTGCTTTCCTTCAGCATTTTAATTTTTCTCTTTTCTAGATCTACATGGCAGTGTAGGGATTCATCTTTCTTTTCTGAGGCTAATAAGAGAGAAAAAGAAATGTTTCTGTGGGAAGAGAAACAGTGAGGTGGGGAAGAGGAATAAATCAAAACTAATCATTGAAAATGACAAGGAAGAGAAAAAAAGAGGTAGGGGACAAAGAGGCAGAATAAAGGACTACATTTTAGGTTTCAATCTATCAATTAAGACCACCTTAGACTATCAAGGGACTCAAAAGCAAAACAGCGGAAAATGACAAAACAGTTGTCTTGCTCAAAATACAGGGATGTACTGTGTGGTGTTGATTAAAGCCACAACTTATGAAGACCTTGAACGTTAAACTGGCAGAGGCCAATAGAAGGTGTGCCATCTCCCTGCAGGACTTATAAGGAGAATAAAAAGGTGGCAAAATAGAATCATACTACGTTCCTACTTCCACAAGTTCCTCAGAAGACAAATGGCTCCTCAGTTTATACAACTGGGAAATGTAGTTGGTTGCAAATAAACAGCGGCACCATATAGGAACCTAATAAAACATAGTACAATGAATAAAAAGGGCAGCGTAATCCTTGGCAAAATATATAGCAATATGAAAATGTTTTGTAATAAATTATTGTAATGGCTAGCACTTTAAATTAGAATAGCAAATACTTTGTTATAGGGTATTTACGTTTTCTTTTTTATCTCTCACATATCAACAGCAAATACAGGTTTGAGACTTTTATGGTACCTCTCTAGCTACAGTCTGCACCTTCATCACTGGAGAAATTTTTATCAGATTGATTTATTAAGCCTATATCTGCAGCTGACTCTACCCAATATGTAGACATAAATAAATAAATAAATAAATAAATAAATAAATAAATAAATCCTCTTTAATGCAGTCCCACCTTCAGTGACCTTACACACCATGCTAAATATTCTCATTGACACACATAGAATGCTATCAGTGTTGGTGAGTCACACCTTTAGAAGAAAAATATGCCCAGGAAAGTACCTAAATAATTATAGGGCTGAAATTTGCACTTCTCAAGTCCTCAGTAAGTACAGGACTGTGGAGTGCAAAACGGGATAAAAGCAAGTCTAAATATTGGGTTCTGTACTAAATGAGCCCATGATCTGGCTGGAGAGAGAGAAGGTCAACTATAGAAAAAAAAAAAGAGTAATTCCTACCCTATGTATCATTTTTAAGTGGTCATTGAGTGATCAGACCCTAAATGTTGTACTGGTTTGCAGGATGATACTTTCACAGAACTATGGCTGTTTTGCAAAATAAACCATTTACATACACTAAATCTTTGAGAAAAAAAGACACAATAATGACAAGCTCTTGCCTTGCCAGTGTGCTCAGTGGTTGAGCGTTGACCTATGAACCAGGAGGTCATGATTCCATTCCTGGTCAAGACATGATCTCCAGTAAGGGGTGTGCAGGGGGCAGCCTAAAATGATTCTCTCTCTCTCTCTCTCTCTCTCTCTCTCTCTCTCTCTCTCTTTCTCTCTCCCTCCCTCCCTCTCTGAAATCAATAAAAATATAATTTAAATAATAATAATCATAAAGACAAGCTCTTACATTTGCTTTTATGGAGTTTAATTATACCTACTACCATATTTATTTCTTATAATAACCTGTTGAAATAAGTGTAATAATTTCCAGTTTACCAACAGATGAAGAAGCTGAGACTCAGAGAAGTCAAGCAGCTTCCCTAATTCCACACACATCTAAGTCTCAGAGCCAGAACGTGGGATCAGTCTCTGTGGAAGCATGATCTTGAGGTCTAGAATGAACACCTTTGGAAGCAGCTGGCCACAACAGGGCCCTCTTTATGCATATCTTCTGGCTGAACCTAAAGACAAGACCCCTTTAGTTTATCTTAGTCAACCTGTTTTACTAATCCAGTCAGAAATATCTAATTCTGTAATAGGATTAGCCATTTTTCCCACTTGCCATTCCAGGATTATTCAATAGCTGCAGCAACAGAAATAGTGGGAGGACTATTTGTTCAAATCAAATCTCATGTGGAAGTTCAGTGCATAGAATGACACACCTTCTCCTGCTCTGGCTCTCTAGCTTTCTGGGATTAAGATTGAAGTGTTGAGTTTCACGGGGAGCATCAAGGGGGTATTTCAGCTGCTACAGAATAATCATATGCACACAATAAAGGGGTGATTGCAAACTCTAACATTGATTCACAGGCTGACAGTGCAGGAAGGAATAAAATACGTTTGTATCTTTTTCCGGGTTGGGGTGGGGTTGGGGGGGAATGGCGAGGGGTGAGAGTTTGCTCAGTTGCCTGGGAGTTAGAATTGTTAGATCAATAGTATATTTTTCTTAATTGTACTTCTTTGGTCTTACATTTAGTCAATGTTCTGAGAAACTGGTAATTAGCTCTTTTAAAGTTTTAGTTTCTGAAGTTGGTGTGTATGTTTGTCTTTCTCTGTGTCTTCATTGATATTTCAATAGAAATTTGGGAGGTGATGCATCAGCAGCAAGGGACCCAATGCCATTTTATTTATTTATTTATTTATTTATTTATTTATTTATTTATTTATTTATTTAATATATTTCATTGAATTTTTACAGAGAGGAAGGGAGAAGGATAGAGAGTCAGAAACATCGATGAGAGAGAGAAATCGATCAGCTGCTTCCTGCACGCCCCCCACAGGGGATGTGCTCGCAACCAGGATACATGCCCTTGACCAGAATCGAACCCAGGACCTTTCAGTCCGCAGTCCGACACTCTCTTCACTGAGCCAAACCGGTTTTGGCCCAATGCCATTTTAAACTGAAATCCAGTGGGCATTTAGTTTGACTGCACTGCAGATGTTTTCACTTCTTAGGGTTTTCCTCCTGTCACGTGCTTCTCTCCTTCTCATTAGACAAACTTGGGAAGTACAAATGGGTGACTCGATGAGAAGCAAAAAATGATTCATTCCATTCCAATTTTGAATATGACAGTTGTGAAGTCAGACTCATGTCCTGCATTATCAACCTGCAATCCAATAAAAATTTAAATGCTTGAATTATTAACAGAGAGCAAGGGCTGGAGATCAGAATGGAGACATTTATAATGAGGTGACAATTCCTGGCACAATAGCTCTATTCATTTTTTGGAGCATCCTACATCCATATTCCCTGCAGTTTTCATAGCTTGTAAATTGTTTACCACTGGGACTCATTTTGAATTCTCTTTGCTGTTTCACTCACATTTGCATCAATTTTCAAGGCAGCTGTGGATAGCAATAGAGTATAACAAAAATAGTGCTCTAGTAAAGCTCAAGCTTTAGAGACAGAAGTGTCCCTACCCACAATAACAGGATTACTTAGGTTGACCAGATAGATAGCCACATCTCTCACCTTCCTAGCATTGAGCCCATTTTTTTCTATGCCAGTCTCTTTCTATAAACATCATTTTCTTTGTTTTTAATTTCAGAATTAATATAGATTAATTTTACATATATTTAAGTACAGATAAGTAAAAAGGGAGAAGTTAGCATCAAGATGGCTAAAGTTAACCTGGGAATTTTCCTATATATATTTAACTGTGCATGAATATTCTACAAAAATGGATGCATATTGTACAAAATAGATCCCATTACAATATCTTGTTTTGGTTTGCTTTTTTCCTTTTCATTTAACAATATATTATGAACACTGTTTCATGAGAATACAGAAATAAATGCCTCCCATGCCTCATGAAAACATATTATTCCATTATATGAATGTATAGTTATATATTTGTTATTTGAGAAAGAAACATATCTGGAAATCTCCAGAAGAAAATCTAAAGGTTCTAGACCCAATTCCAAGGTGTGTATGTGTGTGGATGTGGGGTGGGCCCCCACACCCACAATTCTCTGACACCAGTGGTCTGACTGATGGGGAATATAAAGACATTTTGGGAAAGACCAGCAATCTGAATCTTTGCCAGTAATAATGTACATTCTTGATAGCCTATAATTAAGTAACAGCCCCTTCTTAATAATCTGGTCTAGCAAGATCTGTTTTCCTAATTACTCCTAATTCACATAGGAACCATAAACAAAGAATGTAACAGTTTAGCTGGAGGGGAGGTCACTAGCCCCACCCAGGCCAAGCATTTAGATAATCTAACTTCCTTTTCTAAGGGACTCAGGAGGGGCTGTGGAAGCCCACCACAAAAAGCCTGGTAGTTAGGAAACATAGAAAACAAAGAAACCAAAGGATTTAAAGGGAAGAGCTTCCTCCATATTCACTCACTCAGGATTTGGAGAATTGACCCCCTGAGTCACTGTACTAGTACATCTGAATAAATGGGTTTATCTTGGAACTCAGAGTACTCCCTGTGTATTTTTTGGTCACCTGGTAAATTCTGCAACATGACCTATACTTCAACTAAATTCTGACACCATCTACTGCAATGGTTCTCAACCTTCCTAATGCTGCGACCCTTTAATACAGTTCCTCATGTTGTGGTGACCCCCAACCATAAAATTATTTTCGTTGCTACTTCATAACTGTAATGTTGCTACTGTTATGAATCATAATGTAAATATCTGTTTTCTGATAGTCTTAGGCGACCCCTGTGAAAGTGTCATTCAACCCCCAAAGGGGTCACGACCCACAGGTTGAGAACCACTGGTCTACTGAGATACAGCATCACATTTCACAGGTTAAAGATTCAGTCTCACGGACTATATACTTCCCCCACAGACACACTTCAGATTTCAGTTACTAATTCAGGCCGTTACCTTTGGTTCAAACACCAGCTGTAGATCAGAAGTTCCAGTGACCTTCCTCCTTGGATTTTATTAATTTGTTAGAGTGGTTCACAAAACTTAGAGAAACTAGGTCACCAGCTTATTATAAAAGGGTTCTTTAAAAACCAAAAAGAAAATAGGTCTAACATGAAGTTTCTTATGCTAAGCCTTATGGCACCAAACTGAAACCTAACTTCATTATAGCTTTGGGTTTCCCAGAAATGAAATCTTAAACCTGTCAATTAAAAATCTCCTTACAAATAAAAACCCCCAAAATCTCTTAACACCTGTCAATTAGAAATCTCATGGTAGGTTAGTGAGGTATCCTGTCTGAAAAACCTTTGCCATCTCCCATATAAAAAAATTTTGCAGTAACCATTCTGTGCTTTTTAAAATTTGTTTTGCCTAGAACAACATTATTTCTTTCACTCCCTTCTGCCAATAAAAGTCTTTCATTTGTACAGCTTCTCAAAACTCCTTTCTACTTCCTAGATTGGACTCTGTCTGATTCAAATCAATCAGTTTATTTTGCTCAAATAAACTTAAAAATTTTAATGTCTCTGTTTATCTTTTAGCAAGATATAACTCAGGATCAGCCACGTGGAAGAGTTGTGGGAGGCAAGGTGTGTGGGAAGAGGTGTGGGACTCCAGAGCTCCCATGTAGTCATTGACTTGGAAGCCCTCCATGTTGGCCATCCTTTTGGGTTTTTATGAAAGCTTCATTACATAGGCATGATTGATTAAATCATTAACCTGAAACTATTAATTGAACCTCTAGTATGTCTTCTCCAGAGGTGGAAACGGGAAGGATTTAAAATCCAACCCTTTAATCTCAAAGTTGATTCCTTTGGTCAGCAGCCCCTAACCTTAGTTGCTTTCCAAAGGGCACCTCATTAACATAACAGAAGACTTTTATGCCTAATCATTTAGGAAATCCCAAGGGTTTCAGGAGTTCTGGGCTAGAAAAGGGGATGAAAATTACCTACACACACACACACACACACACACACGCACACGCACGCACACACACACAGTCACTATCAATATCACAGAACCTTTACTGGACATTCACCCCTTAGTCTTTCTTGGGTGGCATTCTCTGAGCCCCCATCGCACCTAAAAGGCCTGTATCATAGTCCTTATCATATTGTTCAATTTCTTTTTCTTTTTTTTAAAATATATTTTATTGATTTTTTACAGAGGAAGGGAGAGAGATAGAAAGTCAGAAACATCGATGAGAGAGAGACATCGATCAGCCGCCTCCTGCACACCCCACAGTGGAGATGTGTCCACAAGCAAGGTACATGCCCCCAACCGGAATCGAACCTGGGACCTTTCAGTCCGCAAGCCGACACTCTCTCCACTGAGCCAAACCGGTCTTGGCCATATTGTTCAATTTCTTATTCCGTGTGTCTATACAGTGTAGGGAACTCAATGAGATGCAATACGATTCCAGCAGCCAAGGCTCCTGGGAATTGTTGGCTTTGAACTATATGTAACCTCAGGCTTGGCTGACTACCCCGAAAACTAGAATGATGCCCAAGGATAAACATCATGCTCCCAGGAAGGAGGTTAATGAATGTATAGAGTGTTAAAACCACTTGATGTTATCTGTTAATTTAAATGCATTGTTCTTTCTGGAGGTCTAGTGACTACCCATCATATGGTTTCTGCCCCTTATAAAAAAAGACCCTGTCATGAGAGGGGTGTGGATTCTTTTTTGCAGCCACCACTGGTAGCAGCTGTTTTGTCGGTGTATATAAATGTCTCCTATTAAAGCTCTTAGGAATTTGAGTAAGGTTACATGTTAGTTCTTTGGAACAATACTGGATTTAGACTTTTCTAGCTTTCCTCTAAAAACATCTATGCCAATTTAGCTTAAAAAGAAAATTTATCACCCAACTGGGTACAGACACACAGTGGGTGAAGGAGGGCAATATTTACCACCCTAAAATATGGGATGTTGATTTTTTTAGGCTGGTTAATTTTAAGAAATAGCAGACATGGGAGAAGCTCTGAAAATCATGTACAAGTTAACTTTTGTAAAAGCAATGTAAGGAAAATTTACATTTTTAAGGGAATTTCCCTCACTGTGTTAGGGTTGCCTTCAGAATCAATGGAGAATAGGTTGGACTTAAATCTGCATAACAATTTTACCTTTGCTGACTGTACTTTTGCTGATAATCTCCAACACCAACCTCTGCTTTTATCTTTAGCTGAACGTGCTATTTAAGGTGAGGGCTTCCACAATTTTGGCAAATTAGTCAGTTTTCCTGAATCTCTCCCATGCAGGAGAGATAATACACATTATTAAACTTCTATTTGTTTTTTTCTTGCTAGTCTGTCTCATGTCAATTTAATTACAGTGTATTTTACTAGCCAGAAAACCTTGCAGGATAGAGAAAAATGTTTTCTCCCCAACATGGGTTTTCTAACATATTTGTTGAACTAAACTGAACAATATACTATGGTTAAGATCCTTCCACAAACATCTTTCCACACTTGTCAAATAATTTAGTTGAGCAAACACCTTGAAGTGAGATGCACTGATATACATACCATTTATTTATTTATTCATTCATTCATTCACAGAAACTTTTTCTGTTACTATTTCTGGGAAGGATGAATCATCCCCAGATTTCTGCCCATCCCACTCTCCCCTCCTCCATTCTGTCCCCTTATCCTTGCTATCTTTCTGGAAATGAGAAAAGATAGTGAGAAGTCTAACCCCTATTTTGTAAAACTACTGTTTGGAATTCTCTGTTGTTTTTTTAAATGGCCTTTTATTCTAAAAAAAAAAAAAAAACAAACTTTGCTTTCTAGCCTGCTTTAGCTTGCTTGAATTATAAGGAAGATAAACTTAGCTGTCTGACCTTGTATGTCAACGACTAGATATGCCCATAATTTCAATGTCACGCCAGGTACATTTTTAATTGGATAGAACTGTGTTGTTTTTAAGGCCAGCAGTGAGATAACCACTAAGCACATATAGGGCTCTTTAATAAAAAGGGACATTTTTCTTGTAGCCTTGCTTAAAATTTGAATCCATTTCCACTATGCCCACTGGTGAATAAAGTGTGACTCCAAACTCTCCGAGCATTGTTTGATTATTCCGGTTCTCTATAACAACAGAAGAATTTTGAAAAAGACAAATTCTTTAAGAAGGGGAGTAGATAACTTTCTTCAATCTATTCTCAACTCAGCATCCAAAATCCAAAGTTATATAAATTCAGTTCTATAATTTATATACATTAGTTCTCAAAATATCAATTTTTGTAGATCCTTAGTACACCTAGAATCTCTTATGAACACAAGTGGGACAGTTATGCTAATATTGTTTATAAATATGTCCTGTTGCAATTTTACTACATCGTTTGTTTTTTTTATTGTCGATAGGGAAATTACTAAACAACTTCTCATAATCTCAAAACTGGACAGAAATTTTGTTGCAATATAATATAGAGAGAACATATTATAAAGTACCTCCCAGACATTTGTGCCTGAGCGTCCTGTTTAGAGAAATGGTTATTACAGGGATTAAAATTGCAATAAGGCTGAGAAATTTCTGTTATTTTCTCTTTTTTATGACTGAAAATTAGTGATTTGTCCCAGGTTGTTCAGGAACAAGAGGTTTATAACCCCGAAGACAGTAGCATTAGTCTGCCTTTTAGGTCTATGCCTCTTCCACTTTATAAAAATAGACAATTTTGTAATTTTGGCACCCATTTGCAGGTCATACTAACACGGGGC
Organism: Lasiurus cinereus; assembly: GCA_011751065.1. Classification (NCBI taxonomy): domain Eukaryota; kingdom Metazoa; phylum Chordata; class Mammalia; order Chiroptera; family Vespertilionidae; genus Lasiurus; species Lasiurus cinereus. The sequence continues at coordinate 20,008,007 of JAAGEH010000041.1, read as the reverse complement.
TAAATAAATATAATCATGCTAGTGGCCTGGTGCACAGATTAATGCACATTGGAAGGAAATTAATTAGAAGAAAGATTCATGAAGTAATTACGTTACTGCAAAAAAATTACATCATAATATAATATAAAATTAAAATATGAATGCAATAGGCACCAGAAAGAGTTTTATATGTATTGCACATGGGGGAGTAAACATTTATTTTTAAATTGCCAGTGTGCATCATATGTACTGCACCAGCCAGTCAGTCAGTTGAATGGTCGGATGGATGGATGGTCGGTTTTATATATGTAGATGTAGCAGCTCCTTCCAGTCCAGAAGCATATAGCACAGAACATATGATGAACCAGTGATTAGTTTGTAAATTCAAGTTACTCTAAGCAATCTAAATACATATTTCAATCTTTGAGTACGTTTCCTTCAGGGATTTTACTTTTCTTTCCCTTTAATCAAACCAGTAATTATAGAAAAACCAGAAAGGTATATAACACTTAGATAACTGCAATTAGACATTGTTCCAGAGATAGAGAGTAGGTTTTCCACAGTAAGAATTTCCTAGTGAATAAGACAGGTAAATTAGAAGGTGGTTTTTAACATTATGAATGAATTCACCATTTTGTAAAAATTGCATGAAGTGATGGTTTAGTGGAAGAAGCTCTGACCTAGAACTCAGTATATCTGAACTTAAAATAAGGAAGTTGAATCTACCAAAACTGGTTTGGCTCAGCAGATAGAGCATTGGCCTGTGGACTGAAAGGTCCCAAGTTTGATTCTGGCTAAGGGCATGTACCTTGGTTGCAGGCACATCCCTATTAGGGAGTGTGCAGGAGGCAGATGATTGATGTTTCTCTCTCATTGATGTTTCTGACTATCTCTCTCCCTTCATATCTGTAAAAAATCAATAAAAAATATGTATTTGTTAAAAAGGGGAGTTGAATCTCCAAGTTTCATCCCTTTGAATTAAATTATATATTTGCAGGGAGGAACAAAATTTCTTTACCTTCAGGTACTGCTGGCTGCTCTAAAAATCAAATATATTTGAGATAGATTAGCAACAGAATATAACAAAACTTAATGCATAGATATGTATTGCAACCCCACATATTAAAGGAGTTATAAGCACCCACATGTAGGAGAGATTCAGAGACAGAAAGGGAACATGGACATAAAATATATCCTGTGCAAGGGATGAGGTAAAGTGCTTTGGGGTCCTCAAAAGGTCATTGCAGGATGAGAAGAAGATGAGTAGATGCTTAGTAAATAGGCATTTGTCCTGCCCTGTAGATAGGTCAAAAGAGGTTATCTCTGCTAATCTCCCATTATGTGCAAGGCCTCTGATTCAAGTTCTTCTAGATAGTTAAAGGGAGGGGCAGAAGTTCTCTTAAACCTGATGCAAGGATAGTACAATATCTGCAAATCAATAAACATGATATATCACATAAACTAATTGAGAGATAAAAATCACATAGTCATATCAATTGATACAGAAAAAGCATTTCACAACATCCAACAACCTTTCTTGATAAAAACTCTCAGCAAGGTGGGAATATAAGGATCACACCTCAACATAATAAAAACAATATATGATAAACTCACTGCTAACATCATACTCAATGGGTAAATACTAAAACCATTTTCCCTAAGAAGAGGAACAAGACAGGGATGCCCACTCTCACCTCTCCTGTTCTTCATAGTACTGGAAATACTAGCCATTGCAATTAGATAAGAAGAAGAAATAAAAGACATCCAAATTGGAAAAAAAGAAGTAAGGCTGTCTTTATTTTCAGATGACATGATATTACACATAAAAAACCTGAAAGACTCCATCCAAAAACTAATAGACTTAATAAATGAATTTGGCAATGCAGCAAGATACAAAATTAAAGCCAATAAATCTATGATGTTTCTATACCCCAAAAGTGAACTTACAGAAAGAGAGACTAAAAAAGCAATCCCATTTACCATCACACCAAAAAAATTTAAGATACCTAAGAATAAACTTAACTAAGGAGATAAAAGGCCTACATGTGGGAAACTACAGGATACTGACAAAAAGACAAAGAAAGACATAAATAGATGGAAGAACATACCATATTCATGGATTGGTAGAATCCACATCATTAAAATGTCCATACTACCCAAAGCAATCTATAGATTCAACGCACTACCTATTAAAATACCAATGGCATATTTCACAGACCTAGAAAGAACTCTCCAAAAATTCATCTGGAATAAAAAAGACCCTGAATAGCCACAGCAATCCTGAGAAAGAACAAAGTACGTGGGATCACAATACCAAATTTCAAGCTGTATTACAAAGCCAGTGTTCTCAAAACAGTCTGGTACTGGCACAAGAAAGAGATATAGATCAATGGAATAGAATAGAGAACCTAGATATTGACCCAACCCACTATGCTCAATTAATATTTGACAAAGGAGGCATGAACATATAATAGAGTCAGTCTCTTTAATAAATGGTGTTGGGAAAATTGGACAGATATATGCAAAAAAAATGAAACTAGATCTTCAACTTACAGCATACACAAAAATAAACTCAAAATGTATACAGGACTTAAACATAAGATGGGAAAGCATAAAATACTAGAGGAATCCACAGGCAGCAAAATCTCAGACATATGCCAAAGCAGTATCTTCATTGATACCGCTCCTAAGGCAATGGAAACTAAAGAGAAAATAAACAAATGGGACTACATCAAAATAAAAAACTTTTGCACAGCAAAAGAAACCATTAACAAAACAACAAGAAAGCCCACTGTATGAGAGAACATATTTGCAAATATTATCACTGATAAAGGTTTAATCTCCAACTTCTACAAGCAACTTATACAACTTAATAAAAGGAAGTGATCCAATAAAAAAAAATGGGCAATGGACTTAATAGAATATTTTCAAAAGAAGACAGAAGGAAGCCAAGAGACACATGAAAACATGCTCAACATCACTGATTATCCAAGAGATACAAATCAAAATGACAGTGGGGTAGTATCTCTCACCTGTCAGAATGGCAATCATCAACAAATTAACAAATGACAAGTGTTGGCAAGGATGCTGAGAAAAAAGAACCCTCGTGCATTGCTGGTAGGAATGCAAACTGGTGCAGCCACTGTGGAGAAGAGTATGGAGTTTGCTCAAAAAACTAAAAATGGAACTCCCATTTGATCCAGTTATCCCACTTCTAGGAATATATCCCAAGAAACTAGAAACACCAATCAGAAAGGATATATGCACCCCTATGTTCATAGCAGCACAAGTCACCATGGCTAAGATTTGGAAACAGCCTAAATGCCCATCAGCACATAAGTGGGTTAGAAAACGATGGTATATCTACACAATGGAATACTGCACTGCTATAAAAAAGAAGGAATTTTTACCACTTGCAGCAGCCTGGATGGAGCTGGAGAGCATTATGTTAAGTGAAATAAGTCAGGCAATGAAAGAAAAATACCACATGATCTCACTCATCTATGGAAAATAAAGAACATTATAACCTGATGAACAAAAAGATAGCTTCAGAGGCAGTAAAGCACCAAACAGACTGTCAAATTACAGCGGAAATGCTTGGCAGTTTTGGAAATGGGGGGAAAGAGATCAACCAAAGGACTTATATGCATGCATATAAGCACAACCAATAGACACAAGACAGTGAAGGGATGGGATGAGGGCATGCGACAAGGGTCAGGGGAGCCTGGGAGAAGGTCAATGGGGAGAAGAAGGAGATATATGCACTACTATATGTAATACTTTAAAAAATAAAAAAATTACAGTTAAAAAAAATGAAAACCTTTTTAAAATAGAAAAATAAAATGATTATTGCTACTCATTCAATGAAGATTTCTAAGTCAAGCAGTGAAGACTATATTAGAGACATTTTAGAAAAGACATTTTAGACATTTTAGACATTTCCCACTTGGGAAATAGACTAAGGTTTCCTTTTGATAGAGGTTCCTTTTTATTTTGAGGGTCCAGTAGAATGTGACTCCTCTCTGTCCATCAATAGGTGACTACCTGGAATTTAGAGTTCTCCAGAGCATACTAGTCTACTCAAAAGCATCTTGTGGTTTGAGCTAAAATTTCTGTTTTTGTAGATGAGGAGTTGGAGTTGCCTGGTTGCAGAGTTAATTGATTCTTTCTTTGCTGGTAGGTACCATTTTGATTATGTTTCTAGCAATGCATGCTTGTTTGACTTCAACTATATAAAAGAATGTTACAAAAAGGAGAAATTGAGTTACATCATTTCAGAAAGCAGATTAGACTATTAAATGGAAGTTACTAAAGAGAACCTTAGGCCACAATTAGGAAACATTTTATAACATTTAAAGCTGTTCAAAATGAAATGAACTATCTTGAAGTTTAGTAAACTTCTATTCACTGGAAATGTTCAAACAGAGCCTGAAGGACCATCTTTCTGAGATAGTATAGAAATTAAAAGAAAAATATCACATTAATTGTACTCAATTTTCTAACTTTAATGTGCCAGCATTCTATGAGTTTTTCTATTTTAAAAAGTTAGATGCTAAGCTATCAACAAACATTTTTAAAAATATTTTTATTATGTTTTTATTGATTTCAGAGTGAAGGAAGGGAGAGAAAGATAGAAACATCAATGAGAATCATCAATCAGCTGCCTTGGCCATGCCCCTACTAGAGATCAAGTGTGCAACCCAGGCATGTGCCCTGAACGGTAATCAAAGTGAGACACATTGGCCAAGCTCAACAAGTATTTTTTAATCATCTCAGGTAAGTCTAGGTACGGGAATCAAAATAGTGAAACAGAGTTCCTTCCATATTAGAGTGCTCATTAATGTTTTAGGAGAAAAGGATTATTAACCTAAAATTCTTAAGAATAAGATAATTAACATATGAATACATGTCAAATTAGATGCTATTATCTACAAATTCTGTAAGATCTGGAGAAGTAAAAAACATATTTGAATAGCAATGTTGGGTTTTAGAATATCCCTTTAAAAATGCATAGGATTTAAATTTAGAGAGAATTATTGGAGAGATAAAAGATTAAAAGGAGAGAGCATGAATACTCTAGAGAAATTAGAATGTGACTGCTGCAAAATGGCTTGGTGTTTGAGACCCAAGATAGTAAGAAGATGTTTGGGAAAGCAGATATTTACTTTTTAATTTTCCATCACATAATGTGGTACGTAAGCAAATGGATATAAAAGAACCTATTTCTGAACTAGTCTACCCCCTGTTACTCTTTTTTAGAAAATTTGAGAAATAATTTATAAATATAATTGCATAAGCATAAAGCATACAATGTGATGTTTTGAAATATTGATTGTGGAATGATGACCAAGATTGAGGTAATTAACATACCCATCCCCCTGCTATCTGGACACTAGGTTCTAAGTGCTCCCTTGGTTTTTAATATGCAGCAGCCATAAGAGCATCATACCCAATTTGATGTTGGAAACCATCTCCTGAATTCTGTGTAATGGATTTGCAAAGCAGTTTCTTGTCAATCAAATACGCCAGCCCCTGGCTGGCATTGGGTGTATGGGACTGGCTATCTTTCTGGATGCAATACATGGCACAGAGATAAGCTTTCTTGTGTTTGCATGGCAGCCCTATTTATGATGGTAACAAGCAACTGTTATCTTTGAAAGTAGGACAGAGAGTGAGAGAGAAAAGTTGCACTATTATTCAGGCCCATTCAAAATCATCTCAGTTCAAATAGTGGAGAGGGCAGAGAGAAACTGGACAACTCTTATAGGCAATGCATTATAATAAATGGGAAACTTAGCAACCAGGATCGACAGAGGAAATGGAGCACTTAGCTTCACAATCTCCCCAGGATATACTGGAGTTCAAAGGAGTGTATAATGCAAACAATCAGAGTAAATTGCAGAGCCATGTTTCATGCTGCTTTAATTAAAAAGCCTTTCATCATTTCCAGCTTGAGCATCCCTTAATGTTACATGTGACTACTGAATCTTCTAGTGCTTTCACATGTGTAGTCAGGAAGATTTGGTTTTTATTTTCAGAAAGCATTTCATATACTTGCCCTGGGAATTTGAATGGATATTTCTTCTCTCTCTTTCAGCCCATTCTAGAGTAATGCATGTTTTGTTTGTGTTTTGTTTTGTTTTTTCTTTTGTGTGTGTGTCCGTGTGTGTGTGTGTGTGTGTGTGTGTGTGTGTGTGTGTGTGTTTTAGGTATTCAAAACCAAGTAGGATGTCAAACACTCTGAAATAAAGGTTGTAAGGAATGTAGGAGTCAGAGTAGCTCTGATATACACTAAGGGAAATAAATATAAACAATGGATGCATTAGGAGGCATTTGAAACAATTTAGAGGAAATTACTTTGAAATCTTTAAAAAGCAAAGAAAATGTGACTTCAAGGCTGTTTGCTATTTATTCACTTGCTTTGCATCCTCTTGGTGCATTTGTGTGAATTTACCCCATTGCTCAGGATTTTGTTTTCCCTACTTTATCTTCTCAAAAATCCTACCCAATCTCAAATCCAGTCATCCTGTCTCCATGACCTCTAATCTCACTGCTTATTAAAGAGAAGACCAGACTAGCTGACATTCATATAACTTTGTGCCATAAATGTGGCCAAATGTCACATAAAACAACACTAAAAAGCCTTTCTGTTAAAGAGAATGACAGTGCTAGCTAGCACTACAAAGATGATCACATTTCTTGAGCTTAGGCTGTGGGCCTGGTCTTCAGCCAGTCCATTTCTTGATTCTTAGCATTCAGAACCTGAAGTTCTTTATTTTGATTATGCTTCTGTTGGGCTATTTAATAAGCTCTCCAATTCACTTTCACTCATCAGGGATTCTCTTCTCCTTTCCAAATCTGCTTCTGAGTCATTATGGGTCACATTTTACTATATGGAACCAGCATAAAAAAGGAAAGATCATGGTGATCTTTGGTGAAGTCTGCATTTGGAAGTTGGATCTAGCTTCAGTGCTTGTCTTTTGAGGCACAGCTACATGGGACAAGCTCCAAGTGCAAGGGAGCATGTCCTCACAGCATGTCCTGTTTCATCACTGGTTGGCACTGATGCTTTCAGCAAAGTACATCCATCACCCAGGAATCAGACTGGCATGACTGGTAAGCTTGGAAACTATCCAAAGGAAGCAGAACTTCAAAAACCTAACTGGTTTGTCTCCATGGATAGAGTGTTGGTGGGCCTGCAGACTGAAGAGTTCCAGGTTCAATTCCAGTGAAGGGCCTGTACCTTGGCTGTGCGCACATCCCCAGTAAGGAGTGGACAGGAGGCAGCTGAATGATGTTTCTCTCTCATCGATGTTTATAATTCTCAATCCCTTTCCCTTCCTCTCTGTAAAAAATCAATAAAATATATTTAAAAAAAAACAAACAAAAACCTGGGCTGATGGAGGTGCAGCAGTGTAGACTGGCCATGGTAAAGGCAGGCAGTGGTGTGCACTGACATTGAAGTAGACCTTTCAGGAAGGATCTGTTCACAGAGAAGATCTGGACTGAGATTACCACTAGGATAACCACTGAGAATTAAAGATGACAGTAAATCTGTGAAATTAGCCAGGATCAGGTATGAGAGAAGGAGAGAACACAAGGACCTAATATAACCAAATAGTTCTATGGAATGGGCATTTTAGGTGATAATAATAAGCCATCAGGTTCTTCATCTTGAAGCAAGACTTAATAGCTTATTCTTTTAGAAGGGAGAATAAGATAGTTAAATTAACATTCTAACTCAACCAGAACTAGCCCACAAACTGGAAAATCTAAAAACATAATAGAAGAGATATATATTTCTGTTGGAAAACATACGTGATGATGCTAGGAACCCATGGCATGATTGCAGTAACTTAAAATAGCAAAGATTTCATGTAATTCACAATGTAAATCCCTTGCATGTTGCATGATTACCTTGCTCTCTCCAGAACCCAGGCTGATGGACCAGGTCAATATTCCAGAAGAAGGGAGGCTTCTGGCAGGTTTTAAGTCAGAAATTACTGGCCCAGCATAGAATGTATACAGGACTATTCTGTTTATGACTCATTGGCTAGAACTATTTACACTGTCTCATCCAACCACAAGGAACCCAGAACTTGCCCAAGAAGATACAGAACTAGAAGTACTGAATGAACAGTATTATTACCTGCATCTCTGTTTTTAAAATTACTTGTAGATTTTGAAAAAACAATGAATATAAAACAAGGTTGCAAATACAAACACAGGTGTGGAGTTTTTATGATACATCTCTTTTTCCATTCATCTCATTGTAACTATGGTTTCCAAACCTACATTTGAGGTTCCTCTATTGTCATCCTACTCCCACTCCACATGGTTGGGCTGGTCTGTCCACAAACCAAAGAGAGCAGAGGCAGTTACTGACAACTATTTAATTTTCAAATCTCAGCAATTCACTTTTGGGTTCTGGAGCAGAGCCACCCTCCTCTTTCTTTCTCTCCCCTCTTTCCTTTGCTGCCCACTCCCCACTGCTAACCACAGATCATATAAACATCTCACTAAGTGTCTGATTTTTTCTGGGCTTCATCTCAAGGATATTTCTTTCCTGCAAAATAAAAATTCATCTGCATTTATTTAGAAGTGATTGACCTTGGCTCCAGCCAGGCTGGACACTAACAAATTTTATCTTATTTATTCTTTGAGGTTAAATCCCAGAATTAAAAGATTATTCTTACTTGGAAATTCTTCCAGTTTTTACACATATAGAGATAGCTTAAAACTATTATATTTTAAAGAAGAATTTGGGAGGCCATATAAATACCAAAATAAGTAAAACAAACATGTTTATTTTGTTTTTAAAAAAAATCAACATAATGGCTTACATAATTTATCTGAAGTAAAAATCTGATTTGCTATAAAGCTTTCCAGTTGGATACAGAATTTTAGTCCACTGTGCACCTAAAAAAAGAAAGAAAAGAAAAATAGTTTAACATTTGATAGATTCAGGGTCTATTTGCAGCCTGAATGTCAAATAAAATAGAATATCACTAACTTAGGTCCTATAACCTTAAATTTTCATGACACTAGAAATATGCAAATGAGCCACTGCACTTCACAGATAAAAACCCTGGGGAAAAATCTGCAGCACCAAGTAATGTTCAGAAATAAGACAAAAAAGAGATCTTTGCACATTTTATAAGTTAAAAACATATTTATGCCTAGTAAGTATAGGTTTTGTGAACAGTGAATTCTTATCATCTTCAGCTCCCCCGCCCCCCAAAAAACAAGGGTATATTCATGAGGTAGAAATTGTGTTTCCTCCCACACTTACATGTGCCATGCACAGAAAATGACAAAGCTGTTCTTGTTTTGCTGTCATAACTTATACAATGGGAATGAGCTGGTTTGGCATTTTAAAACAACAAAGAAACAGTGGTATGAGATAAAATTACATTACATTATGGGTCAGCTATATCTTGGGTTTTTCTCTTATTTGAATGAGGCTACTGTAGAGGAAAATATGTGTTTCATTCACAGGGTAATATTTAATTGGATGCTTTCTATTTTGACACAATTATATACTCAAGTGATAATAACTGTGTAAAGTAGCCAATTACTTTCATGATCACTTGAGAAGAAACATTCTAGGAAACTGCACCCACTTTCTTAAAATACATAAAAGACTAATTCTATAAACCATCCACAAAAACATTTTTTTTTCCTTTTAACTTTGAGAAGTACACCGGTTTGTCTTTGGCCTTCTGAGTGTCTGTGCTAACTTGGTCTTTCCCCATTCTTCAAATTGACAAGGAGGTGTGTACCTGAAAATGAATTAAGGTTAATTTACTTCTTTTGGCAGCACTTTGCACTTCTCTTTCAATGTTTTATTTAAAACTTTATTGTTTAAATAGCAATAAATAAGCAACAAAGCAGAGCCCAGCTGATAATGATCTTGCATTTCATCTATCAATAGTAGGATACACGACATCCCACTGAATAGGAGAACATATTTGCCAATGATACATCTGATAAGAGATTAATATCCAAAACTTATAAAGAACTCATAAAACTCAATACCAGAAAAAAATACACACAATCCAATTAAAAAATGGGTAAACAATCTGAATAGACCTTTGCCAAAGAGGACATATAGATGGCCAATAGATATATGAAAAGATGTTCAATGTCACTAATTACCAGAGAAATTCAAATTAAAACCACAATGAGATATCACCTCATCCCTGGCAGAATGGTTATCATCAATGAATCAACACACAAGTGCTGGCAAGGATGCAGAGAAAAGGGAAGCCTCATGTACTATTGGTGGGAATGCAGATTGGTGCAGTCACTATGGAAAGCAGTATGGAGTTACCCAATTAAAAATGGAATTGCCTTATAACCCAATGATTCCACTTTTAGGAATATACTAGTATCTGAAGATGGTAAAGGTGGGATAAATGGTGAGAAAAAAGAGTTGACTTTAGATGGTGAACACACAGTACAATACACAAATGATATATTGTAGAATTATACATTTGAAACCTATATAATTTCATTAACCAATATCACTCCAATGCATTTAATAAAAATAAAAAAATTTGAAACTAGAAGGTATAAAAATAGATATATAGATTATAGATAGATACAGTAGATAGATAAGTAAATAAATGTACTTTAGGCCCCAGACTTAGGGGATTTCTGTTTTTCAGATCAAGGAAACAGAGTTAGGGTTTTCTTCCTTAAAATTATAGGTTCAATTTCATCTCAACCATTAAGACCTCTGTGATTACTTCATCTAGATGAACTATTTTTTATCTATCTTAAATCCCAAGACAGACTTTATAGTTTTCTGATACACTTATAACACTTGTCACACATAGCATGATATGACTGTTAGTTGAATAACACTAGTTGGACACTACACTGTTCAACAGAGTCAGAGTACTAGTAAGTTTCCACTCAAGCAACCCTTGTTAATAGTTGTGTGATAACTAGCCTTGATTCCTTTATTTGCAGAGAGGAATGATAACTTCCAAGATTGCAGTGGCATCCATCCTGACAAGGTACATAACAGAGCTTCCTACGCCATGGATGTTAGCGCAGAAATGGCACTTGTGTCTTTAGAAGAGTAATTATCATCCTGTTATTTTTATGTTCCCCAAGAAGATTGATGAACAACTTTGCTTAATTCATAAATAAAAGAACATATGGTTGAATTAATTAACTAATTCATCAATGAAAAAAAATAGACATTCTTAAGGAGGGATCCAGAGAGGAAACACAAGACTATCAGAGTAGAAGGAGAGAGGAGAAAAGCAGAGCCCTGATTCTCACTTCAGTAGACACCATGGCCCATTTTCTCCATTCCTCTCCATTTCTTCAGCCCTGCTTGCCTTTCTCCCTACCCTGCATCATGACGGTTACTTCTGCTAACATTTGCTGAGTTCTTGCAATAGATTATGTCATTTAACACTCTCAATATAGATAATACAGCAATGAAGAGGGCTGATGAAGTGAGGTTGTATCTTCTCCATATAGAAGGCCATAGCATGAGACTAGGTCCTATAACTTCTTAGTATATCTTAGCAGTCCTTGCTTCTTTTTTTATTGATTTTTTTTTAAGAGAGAGAGAGACAGACAGACAGACATCAACATGAGAATGAAACATCAATTTGCTGCCTCCTGCACTAGCTTCAACCAGTATTGAACCCGCAACCCACGGCATGTTCCCTGACCAGGAATCAATCTGGTGACCTTTCAGTGCAAGGGACGAGGCCCAACCAACTGAGCCACACTACCCAGGGCACAGTCCTTGCTTTGTGTGATGAATAATGTCAATACAGTATAAGAGATATTCCAAACTTTGTCACTATTTTCAAACCAGTCAGGCTAACAGCTGAGTGATTAGCATTGCCTCCAGTCTGGGAGAGTGCTTGATTGGTTCAACCATAGAGCTCCACCTCTTGCTTTGCCCTGCTGAATACTAAGAGGATCACCTGAGTTCTTAAGAATAACACCTATGATAACTAAAAAACCTGGGTTCAAATCTTTGATCTGGTTCTTATTTGCGTTAAATTTTATAATTCCTCTGATCCTCAATTTCCTCATCCATAGGATGGAGATGATAAATAAATCTTATCAGGTTTTGGAATGCATTCCACTTGGTAGTTTACATGAAGCACTGACACACAGAACAAGCTCTGTGAGTGGGAGCCCTCTACCTTATTGTCATGGCTGCTCCTCTACTATCTGCCATGCTCTGCCTGGCTTCCTTGAGAATTTTGCATGTGATACAGTGAAGAAGGAAACTTTATTCAGAGTAAACAGCTCAATAGTGTTACAGCATGGCTCTGTAAACAGCACAGCCGAACTGTATCAATTGGATGCGGCATGTCTGGGAAAACAGGGCGCTGGACCAGACCCTCTTCAGTCAGCTAGGCAGCTCTGTGTGCTCCCAATGATGTGCTCTGCTCTGCTCTGCTTCTGTAAGACTTCTCCCATGTTTCAGCTCTAAGCAGGGAAACGCAGTCTTCAGTGGAAAGTGCTGGCTGAACCTTTTCTTACACTGCACTCTCATCTCCCTGAAGGCTAGATTTGTATTTTCTTAGCCAGTGCCTGCATTAGTTTGCTAGGGCTACCATAAAATATATATATATATATATATATATCACAGACTGGGAGGCTTGAACAACAGAATTTTATTTTCTCATAGTTCTTGAAGTTCGAAGTCCAAGGTCAAAGTGTTGGCAGGTTTACTTTTTTTCTGAGGCCTCTCTCTCTGGCTTGCAGATGCCTGCAGTCTGTTTGTGATTTCACATTGCCTTTTCTTTGTGCACCTGCATCCATGGTGTCCCTTGATGTGTCCAAATTTCCTCTGCTTAGAAGCCTACCACTCATATTGGATTAGGACCCCATGGTTATGACTTCATTTAAGCTTCAATTACCTCTTTAAAGGCTACACTAACATTGAAGTTTGAGCTTTCACATATGAATTTATGGGGGGGATACAATTCTATCAATAATGGTGTTTCAGAGTACTGTAATACTTGCTCAGTGAATGGGGGAAGGTTTTGTCCCAGGGAATAGGAATAGGAGAGGTTCTCATACTTCAGAGTGACTGAGATTCACAAAAATGCCATTAACATCACAGATGTCCAAGTTCATAGAAATTCTAACTCAATAGCTTTGGATTGAAGCTCAAGGCTATGTAAGCATCCCTAAGGCAAGAGTCCTTCAAAAAACTCAAAAAAAAAAAAACACTAACAAAAAGGATGGGTGAACCCTAAGGAGAGGATGAAATGCAAGCTTATTTTTTAGTCATTATTTCAGTTTACTTGAATGACCCAGGAAAAAGTACAGTTTGTTAAGTGATCTGTCATCTTTCAATCAAGTGTCTTTTGTTTGTCAATTTTCTTACTACAGATGTAAACAACAGAAATATTTTCTATCTTAATTTTCCTAAAAATTTAGTTCCTCTTTGGAAAGAAATCTGCTTTCTTAGTTTACTTATTTGATTCTAACTATTCTTAAACACAATGGAAATTTCAGATGATGTCATAATTTCTTCTCAGTTTTGCTATTGATTCACATTTCCACTCCCTTCTTTTCTTATTATTCTTCATGATATTCTGTTCAGTAGCACTATCATTCCTTAACTTTCTGAAAAAAACAAACAAACAAACAAAAACACACCAGTGATATAAAACAGCTTTTACCTCCAAATAATGAGCTTTTAGGTAATGGCTTTTTAAGGACTTTTCACATGGTTGAAGCCAACTCTGAACATATTTAATCTCTATCAATTCTGTGAATGCAACCAGGAAAAACTCCCACACTTTTTCCAGGTTGCTTAATGAAAATTCTGACCTCACCTTTGGACTCTAGGAGATATGATCAAAATTTGGGGAAACCTTATCCTGAGCCAAAAGCTCACGGAAATAAATGCATATTTAAGGTTAGGTGCAGTAGGAAGGCAGTATGGGTCACATCTTAATCGGAAGTTTACTCAGTTCTCATTTCAGGTGAGTCAAAGGAGGCTATTCATGAGAATAGAGCATTGTCAACATCAAAGGTCACCACTGATTTTATGTTAGTCTTCTATTATTATCAGTAGGTTAGGCTTGGAAAGCAAAATCAGTTTCTAGAGTAGAGGTTAGTAAACAATGGACTACAGACCAAACTGAGACTGTTTTTTTAAATAAAGTGTAATTTGAACATAGACATGCTCATTTGTTCATAGTTGCCTACTTGCATATGTCTTCTCTTACGTTATCCTGGCAAAATTGAGTAGTTGCAGCAGACATATAAGCACAAAATGGTTACTATCGGCAGCCCCTCATCTAAAGTTCCTCCAGCCCTGGGAAAAATGTACATCAGCAGCAGTGGGATGAAAGAAGATGCTCTCTGAGAAAGAGAAAGTTGCTCTCCCAAGCCCTGAATTTACAATAATGAGCTAGAGCTGAGGACCAGGAGCATGAACAAACCTTGTAGTTTTTCTTTGCTTCTAGAACTTGGCCTACACCTAGTCTTCATTCCAACTCCCAACCACTGGATTCATTTTTATATAAGAACTGAATTTAAGGGACCATAAAGCCCTGCTTCCTGCAGGATCAATTCTCATGTCATGCTTGCCCTTTAATACCCTGATTTCTGTTAATCTTGCAGGGCTGCCTAGAGTCCTGCAGGATTAACAAATGCCTGCTCAGAGTCATTTGGCAACTTCTGGCCCCAGTTCTTACAAAGGGGAACCACTGACCTGTATTATTTAGTTCCATTGCTGACAGAAATGTTATTATCCCACTTTCCATTGTGGTCTCTAGATACAGGCACCCAGTTTTGCACTCATGTTTAACACTAGTGTTGAGAAACTCGTTTACTCCCCAAGGAAAAGCTCAAGTGGAGAGAGAAACCTTTATATGCATGACACATGCATTTGGAGCAGACTCTGGACACGTTTTTTTGTGTTTTCATTTACTTCTGACAATCACTGCATTTCTTCTGTGTACATTCCCTGTGACCAAAAGGGAACCTTAGGCATAGGGACCACTCCTGGCAGCGAGCAGTTGCTCTCCCTGTATTTTGCCTCAGCAGGGAACTTTTGTGATAAAAATGGCAAGAGACCCTTCCAAGACGGAATTCTTAAAAACAAGCCCATTTCACTAATAAAGTAGCTAATGCTTGATTTGGATAATGACTAGATGATTTAAGTTTCAGAATTTTTCTAAAAAATACAGAAAACAGTTAAAAAGAAATGAATACTTTGAAAAGTGTCTTGAGATTACATTGGTTTAAAAACATAAACCTGAAAGTAGAGTTAATGCATCACACTGAGATTAAATATACCCTCTGCCTAAAGACACAGATGGACAAATCAGTTTCCTTATCTCATTCTTACAAATGCCATTCTGGCCCTATAGGACATTGTGGGAACCTCTTTCACATTCCGAGTGGTTCAGGGTTCCCATTCAGGGTTCGGGTTCTGGAGGAGGCCTCATGCAAATGAAAAGAGAGACTAGAAAAGTATTAATTTGGGAATATTGGGGGGGCAGGCAGGAGACTTCCTCTAGTGAGAAGATGACCCTTTCTCTGGCCTTGCTACCCCTTTTATTGAGACTTTGGAACATACCCATAGCCTTTAGGCAGGAAATTTCAATAACAAAAATACAAAAGACAAACAGAAGTGGAGGCCTTTTCACCTAACAATGTCTCAACTAAACAATGAGTAGTTAGAGCAATTAAGGTTGTTGACTAGCCTTCCAGGTTTCCTGTCCACATCTTGCTATTAGTGAAATAATGTTCCTTTCCGGCAGAACATCAATTTCTAAAGCATAATGACACCCAATAGCATGTAGATCCTGCTCCTTTGGTCAAAGACTGACTATTTATATAATTTAATCAAAGGTCTGAGATAGCACAAAGGCCAAGCAAGACACTTAGGCCTTGTTTACAGGGCCATAGGCTTGAACTTCAATTCAAATAGACACTACCACTTATTTCAGTCAAGTCCAACTGGCCACTGTGAGTGAGTGAGAGTCAGTATTGGCCTGTGTGAAGGCTGTGTTTGTGCATAAAAACCCATAGTGAACATGACAACAACGATGGCAACTAAGACTTATTGACCATCTCTGCTGTGATCAACACAGTGTTCCCTGTACTACCTCATGTAGTACTCACAAGCTCTCTTTAAGATAGGTACTATTAATCACTCCCAGATTGAGTGGTGGCCAAGGCCACCAGAAGGTTATGGCGCTGTGTACTTTTTTTATAAGTCTTCTTTTCCAAGGCTTTCCTTTGTGGTTTCAAAATTGACTTTTTCACTAAAAATGTCACAGGTGAAATAAGAGGAAACTTTCCAATGATGCTTTAAAGTCTCCCAAAAATTTGAATCTGTTCTTCTTCACATCTCTATTTCCATTCTAAATGTGCCCAAGGAATAGCACTTGGTGCATGCAGGCAGGAGTCTTTCATCTAACTCCAACTTTGTGATTAATAAAAAGGGAAAATTCATTGGCTCTGGAAGGGCTACAACATTGTTATCTGAGAAGCTTAGAAATGTGATTTCCTGGAAGCTTGGATGATATGGAGTATGGCTTTTGCTCTGTTTCAATATGCACGCTTCATGTCCTGTATATACAGCAAAGATTAAAAAAAAAAAAAAGCAGAAGCTGGGAGTATCAGGAGTCTGATGTCTCCAGATCTTTGGCAATATGCTCTGACAGTAAATGACATAGGCTTTGATTTAAGGCATGATTACGTTAGTCCTGACTTTATACTGCTAACTACCAGATGGCCTTGGGTAGGTCCTTACTCTTCCTGATTCTCAGGTTTCCCATCTGTAAAATGGCAAGTTTTCATGTGGTAACATAGGCAACAATCTTAGCACAAGGCCCAACAGGCACTCACTTAACCATAGTCATCCATGTCAACAGAGCTATTATATTTCATATTTGTAATATACCTAAAGACTATTTCTTTTCTGTTTTCTAAAATGCAGTGTATGTATGCACAAACTCTTGGTTTAACCCGGTAAGTGTCTGTTGAGTTTTGTTTTGTTTGCTTTTTAATATCGTTCTAAAATTTCTCCTTTAGTGGGTGCAGAACATAATTGAATCTTTCTTTTATCATTGAGTTTCACAGGACTCTAGGGACATTTGTTTGAGCTTTATTTCACATTGTTGTGCACTGGAAAAGATTGGATAGAGGATTAGGTTTTACTGTCTTCTAAACCAGTGGTCGGCAAACTCATTAATCAACAGAGCGGCAAACCATGGCTTGTGAGCTGCATGTGGCTCACGAGCCGCAATTTGCCGACCACTGTAATATAAAATTATTGAATTTTACATTTCTAGTTAAAGCTTGAATATGGATTTGTTCTCACTTGAACTAATTCAACAGGTATTTCAGCAGTTCTTCATATATCTTAAGACTATATTGGTGCTATAATTGGTAAAATGAAGGTATTTCAGCAGTTCTTCATATATCTTAAGACTATATTGGTGCTATAATTGGTAAAATGAATAAACAAATAAGTAAATAAACAATACAGCCTTAGCCAGGGTTGCTCAGTGGATATAGCGTTGGCCTGTGGACTGAAGGGTCCCAGGTTTGATTCCGGTCAAGGGCACATGCCCAGTTTGTGAGCTCCAATCCCTCTGGAGGGCAGCCAATCAATGCTTCTGTCTCATCCTTGATGTTTCTATCTCTCTCTCCCTTTTCCTTTCTCTCTAAAATCAATAAAAATATACAAACAAACAAACAAAAATATACCCAATTTCTGCCTGGAAGAACTCTGACTTTAGGAGGGTACATTTTCCTTCAGTTAATGAAAGTGTACATTTACAACAAACCATTGAATTGGAAGGCGAGGCAGGGACGGGGGGAATGGGATTAATATCATCCCTTATTGCTACGTTATACTCCATGAGAACCTAAGAATCCTCAGACCAAGGGCTACAATTTGTTATAGCAGTGGTTCTCAAGTTCAAGTGTGCCCAAAATCACCTGGAGGGCTTGTTAAAAAAATTATCTCTGAGTGTCATCCCTGACTTCTGATTCATTAGGGTAGGATGAAAGTTTGTGTCTCTAACAAGTTCCAGATATGTTAAAAACGCTGGTCCAGTGACCATATTTTGAGAATATCAACATTCTCTGAAGAGACCTAGATCCAGAACTTCACATATTGTTATTTAACAAGAATTCATGGGACAAATGAGTGAATAAATTGGATGGATGAGTTTGAGGGAATATACAATATCTCGAGAACTAATTAAAGAGCAAGAATGCTTTAATTTGAAGTTCTTTTGGCTCTAAATCCCTGCTGTAAATTAACTATAGGAATATATACTCTATAATTCTCTATGATATTTAATGAAAATAAGAATATGGGAAAAGAGATGAGGAAAAATGAAATTTATCTGCAAGTGCTATAGTTAGTTGTATAGTCAATTAGGAAACAAGCAGACCTGTGATTGAAAATTGCCATAATGGCATATGGGTGAGCTGTAGGAAACTGATTTTTCTCTCTTCCTTTCCTAACAATTACCCTGACTCCCAATAGTAGCTGCAGTTTATATGAACCACTTACCTTAAAATATGCTTTTTCTAATTATAGCTACTTCCTAGAGCAATGACAGAGATTAGTGCCACCATTAAAAACTTAAAAGATGTGTATCTGATAGTTTCAGTCACATGCCCATTAAGTTTGCCTCTTTAAACCTCTTCTTTGTGCCTCAGAATTATATTAATTAACTGGTCTCAGTCATAACCTTGATTGCTTTAAGATTCCAAAGAACATTACTGAGCTTTTTATATTGATAATGACATGCAATTATGAACTAATTGATATGTATACTAAATTTTTTACTAAACACATGTGTCTTCAGAGAGCAGAAGAAAAATAACCAAAAGTACTTAAGAGTATCACCTTATGTAAATTTTTAGAGGTCCAGAGGTTTTAGGTCATTCTACACAGTCTCCCAAGGTAAAGGAGAGAGCACTCCTCTACTTTCTGTTATGGATGAACCATTATACTCTGGAGTATGAAATTTACCTTTCTGAGCAGCCACCAAGGCAGAGCAAGTACAATATAAACATATGAGAGCATTAGTACTTCATGGGGTGAACGTTAACCAATGAGAAATGAGGAATCAGAAGGAGCTGAGCAGATAAATTCTTCCTATTTTGTCTCTAACTGATTTCTCAGAAGTGTTGCCAGAGAAGATATATTGGTATATGCTAAATAAAAAATCCAACAAATAATCCTGCTAGTTTTTTTTTTTTGTTTGGAGTTCATGGTAAAGCAGTAGCCAATGTTATAATATATCACGCTATGATGCTTTGCATCTCTGCAGATTTCAACGTCCTTTTCACTAAACCCACAACCCTGAACTGGCATCTTCTAAATAAATTGCTAGCATTTTAACCCTTGTCTTAGTTTCTTTATTCAGCTATAGTACTAACCATGTAGGGTTTATTCCAGAAATGTAAGGATGGTTTGACATCAATACATTGATTAAGTTTAGCTAATTAATTATAAAAGAGAAAAATCACATGATTATCTCATAAAAATAATTTTATGAACTTCAATACCTATTTATGTTCTTTAAATGTGAAATATTTAGAAATAAACAATATTTTAACTTGATAAAAATATATATAAAATCTAGAACAATATTACTTTTTTATTGATTAAGGTATTACATATGTGTCCCTATAGCCCCATTGCCTCCCATACCTCTCCACTCATGCCCTCACACCCCTGTTGTCTGTGTCCTTCAGCAAGTCCTTTGGTTGATCTTTCCCTCTCAATCCTACCCTTCCCTATCTTCCCTCTGAGGTTTGATGACCTGTTTGATGCTTCTCTGTCTCTGGATCTGTTTTTGTTCATCAGTTTATATTGTTCATTATAATCCATAAATGAGTGAGATCATGTGGTATTTATCTTTCTCTGACTGGCTTATTTTGCTTAGCATAATACACTCTAGTTCCGTCCATGCTGCTACAAATGGTAAGAATTCCTTCTTTTTTACCACAGTGTAGTACTTCATTGTATAGATGTACCATCGTTTTTCTAATCCGCTCATCTGCTGATGGGTATTTAGGCTGTTTCCAAATCTTAGCTATGGTAATTGTGCTGCTATGAGCATAGGGATACATATATCCTTTCTGGATGGTGTTTCTAGTTTCTTAGGATATATTTTAGAAGTGGGATCACTGGGTCAAATGGGAGTTCCATTTTTAGTTTTTGAGGAAACTCATACTGTTCTCCACAGTGGCTGCACGAGTCTGCATTCCCACCAGCAGTGCACGAGAGTTCCTTTTTCTCTGCATCCTTGCCAGCACTTGTCGTTTGTTGATTTGTTGATGATTGCCATTCTGACAGGTGTGAAATGGTACCACATTGTTTTTTTGATTTGCATCTCTCAGATAATTAGTGACTTTGAGCATGTTTTCATATGTCTCTTGGCCTTCTTTATGTCTTCTTTCAAAAAGTGTCTATTTAGGTCATTGCTCATTTTTTTATTGGATTGTTTATCTTCCTTTTATTAAGTTGTATGAGTTCCCTATAAATGTTGGAGATTAACACCTTATTGGTGATAACATTGGCAAATAAATATGTTCTCCCAAACAGTGGACTTTCCTGTTGTTTTTTGATATTTTCTGTTGTTGTGCAAAAGCTTTTTATTTTGATGTAGTCCCATTTGTTTATTTTCTTTTTAATTTCCATTGCCTTAAAAGCTGTATCAGTAAAGAAATTACTTTGGCATATGTCTGAGATTTTGTTGCTTGTGTATTTCTCTAGTATTTTTATGATTTCTGTTCTTATGTTTAAGTCTTTTATCCATTTTGAGTTTATTTTTGTGTATGGTGTAATTTAGTGGTGTAATTTCATTTTTTTTCATTTATTTGTCCACAAACATTACTCTTTAAAGGAAAACATTTTTTAACTTTATTTTTGATAATATTACAGATGTCCCCATTCCCCCTTCTTTGTTCATTTCCACCCAGTCCCCACCCCTCCTTTCCTTTGGCTGTCACCACATTGTTGTCAGTGTCTAGGGTTTATATATGTATGTTCTTCAAAAGGAAAACTTTGAATGCACATCCTTTAAAAGCAGGAAAGGACAATGATACTCACTATCTATCTGTACTTTCATTGCTAGCATTTAACACAATACAAAAGGTTGGGAATAATGCCATAAAACCAAACTAAAATAAAAGAAAAACAAAGATGGGGCTGGGGGAGAGAGTGAGAGAGAAAGGAAGATAAGAAATAGAAGTTAAAATTATTTGTTGATGATATCATCATTTCCATGGAAGAATTATTAGGCATTCCATTAGAACTAACATAATTGTTCTCCGCGTGTGCCAATAAAAATTTAATTTACAAAAATAGTCTTCTCTAGTCAAATAACTAACTATAGTAGCAAAAAATAAATAAATATATAGTAATTGACTTGATGCATGAGAACTTACCAAAAATGATGAGAAATATGAAAAATGGAGGGTTATACCACATGAATAGAAGATATGAGAATCTCTTAAAATTGTCAATTTATTCCTTAATCAAACTATAACTCAGTGTAACATAATTAGTATTCTAGCTGTGTTTTTGATAAATTTTTATTCTAAAATTTTATATGGAAAGTATAAGTTCCATGACATCCAAGGAAGACAAATAATATTGCTAGACATTTAAACATATTGTAAAATCATAATAACAGAAGTCAAATGGAACTTATCCAAGAACAAGCAAACAGAACAATGAAAGAGAATAAAGCCAGAAACTGACCTGTGTTGAAAATGAAATATGTGATAAAGTTGGGATCACAAATCCATGAGAAAAAAAGTGAATTATTTAGTAAATGGTTTTTGGAAAACTATCTCATGGAGCAGAATATATATAAAATACCTAAATGTAAAAGTAAAATTATGAAATAAATAAAAAAAATATATAACTGTATTAGGCCTAAGGGTGAGAAATGTCTTCAGAACAAGAACAAAACTAGAAGGTAGTTTTATGTTTCTATTAACATATTACAACTATAGACACAATTAATGAAAATGTGCACATTCGAAGAAGATATTTGCAATCTTCAAAATTGACAAAAAAAGAATTATCTAGAACTATTCTTTCTAATATATAGTCACTAACTATGTATAGCTATTTAAATTTGAATTTAAGTCAATTAAACAGATTTGCATTTCCTCGATTGCACTAACTACATTTTAAAATATATGTTTTTATTGATTTCAGAGAGAGGAAGGAAGAGGGAGAGAGAGAAACATCAATGAGAAAGAAACATAGATTGGCTGTCTCTTGCATACTCCCTACTGGGGATTAAGCCTGCAACCCAGCATATGTCCTGACCAAGAATTGAACCCAACCTCCTGGTGCATAGGTTGCTCAACCAACTGAGCCACACCAGCCAGGCTGCACTAACCACATTTTAAGTGCTCCCTAGGCACATGAGATAGTGGCCACTATATTTAACAGAGCCGATAGAAAACATTTCCATAGAAAGTTCTATTGAACAGTCTGATCTAGAATATACCAAAAAGTCATGCCAATTAATAAGAAAAGGCTGGAAACTCAAACTAAACAAGCAATTTATAGAGAAATCTAAATGACTTGTAGGATTTGAACATATGCTCAATCTCGGTGGAAATTAAAGAGAAGAAAATTAAAACGAGATACCAATTTAGACATCGTGGGCTGACAAAAATGTGTAAGTAGGATAACAGGAAATGATGATAATTTGAAAAAATAAGGACCTTCAGGCAGTGCTATTGAAAGTGTAAACTAGCACAACCTTTGTGGAAAGCAATGACCAACCTAAGTAAAAGTAAGAATATCTATGTCCCCGCACTCACACTATATAATAGAGAAAATTCTTCTCTATATACTAGAGAAATTCTTCTGCAAGCTTATGGCTGTCACCACATGTTCCTCAATCTTCTATCTCATGTTTTGAGCTGGTTTGGCAAGTGTGAGTATTACAGCAGAAGAAGAGTATAATTCAACTGGTTGGCTCTCTAAGTTCTGCTTCTCTAATAGGACACTCTTCTTAGACTCTACTTGCCCTCAACTATGTAAATACATAGAGCATAACAGAGATGGGCCTCTCTGGAATGCTGGTCATCTTAGACTCCCAGAGTAAGATCTAACCCTTGGGACAATGTGAGTCCAGGGGATTGTGTTCTCTGTACTTTTATATTTGTAAAAGTTTTCCAAATGAACTCCATATGGTGACTTTATTACATGGTGCTATAAGTGTGTGTATGTGACATTTTTTAAAATATATATATATTTTATTGAATTTTTACAGAGAGGGAGGGAGAGGGATAGAGAGCTAGAAACATCAATGAGAGAGATACATTGATCAGCCACCTCCTGCATTTCCCCTACTTGGGTTGTGCCTGCAACCGAGGTACATGACCTTGACCGGAATTGAACCTGGGACCTTTCAGTCTGCAGGCCTATGTTCTATCCACTGAGCCAAACCGGTTTCAGCAATGTATGTGACACTTTTTAATGAACAAGGTCTGCATGGAGATCTATGGGAAGATATTTGTGCTTTCAGGGTGGTAAAAGCAGTATCAGTGCCTATTGCTAAGGAAGTAGATAAGGAAAATGAGGTACATTCATAATACATTATCTTGCTGCAGTCAGAAGCAAGAAACTATTTGTCCTTACTGTTCCAAGCATAGGTCTTAAAAATAGCATTGCATCAAAATAGTAAGAAGCAAAATATGTTCTTTAGCTCATGGAATTGCATACATTAAATCTATATACATACTCATGAATATTTTCTAAAAATACAGGGCTAATAAGAAGCATATATCAAACATTTTGAGTAAGCAGCATAGGAAAACCAGATTATGGTTTAGAGGTAAAGGAACTTTACATGGACTTATGATTCTAATAACATGATAATAAGAGGAGTACACAAAACTCACCTGTTTGCTTACGAAGTATCCAAAACCCATGGACATAATAAATAATTAATTTTATAATGACTTAATAATAATTAGTAAATGAATTAAGTGAGTGATAGAGGGGTTAATCAAAGAAGATTCAGAGGTTCCAATCCTGTGAGTTTTAAAGTAGTGAGGATAAGAATAGCATTGTTGAGAGTGATAAATTGATAAGTGAAACTGATTTGAGTGGGGAAAAAAAAGTCACTTTTTTATACATACTGTATTTGAGCTACTGATACAACACCCAAAAGAAAATGGAAATACAATTTTTATTAAAAATAAATTATACTTTTGAAACTATGCAAATGGAGAATTTTTTAAATTCCACATTGGTGAATTTGTTATTCTATTGATAAAGAAGACTGTAAAAAGAGAATGAGATAAATAAGAAAGGACTGCCAGATGAAAAAAAAGGATAGGAATACAGATGGAAAGGAAGCTTAGTGAGATACCCAAGTGTTAAATGATGTTAAAAGAGAAACATGAAGCTAAATAGCTTCCAAACTGAGCCATATATATGTCATGTGAGATATATATATATATATATATATATATATATATATATATATATATATAATCATCTTCTTACTTCCATGTGAGAAAACAAAACAGCCTTCTGAATGTTATGGTTGCTATGGAACATTTTTTTCTGGGTATGCTCTTTCTTTAAGTCTTAATAATAATAATGTCCCAGCCAACATGGCTCAATGGTTGAACATCAACCTATGAACCAGGAGATCATAATTCAATTCGCCCTTAGGGCATATGCCTAGGTTGTGGGCTCAACCCCTAGTGTGGGGTGTGCAGGAGCAGTAAATTAATGATTTTCTCTCATCATTGATATTTCTATCTCTCTCTATCTCTCCCTTCCTCTCTATATATATTTAAAGGAATGATGATGGATCTTTTAACTTGGAATGCAATATTTTTAGACATGTATTCTATCCCTCACATTTGGAGAGATACACATAGACTTTGGATAGATACAACCCCCACCCCAATCTACTGCATTAAGGCAGTATTATAGTATTATTTTAACCCCATTCCCAAATGTCTATTATGCATTTATCTAGTCAGATTAAGGTAAGATCTTCTTCTATCACTTGCCTGATTTTCTACTATCAACTTAAAGCCACCATCTCTAAACTGCACTGCTACTATTCTCTTCTTTCTGAAGAATTCTACTTTTGCATAATGGCTTTCAAGATATAATGTACCGCCGAGACCGGTTTGGCTCAGTGGATAGAGCCTCGGCTTGCGGACTGAATGGTCCCGGGTTTGATTCCGGTTGGGGGCATGTACCTTGCTTGCGGGCACATCTCCACAGTGGGGCATGCGGGAGGCAGCTGATCGATGTCTCTCTCTCATCGATGTTTCTGACTTTCTATCTCTCTCCCTTCCTCTCTGTAAAAAAATCAATAAAATATATTTTTAAAAAAAGATATAATGTACCAGCAAAAGTCTTGTCCTGTTTTTTTCTGAATAAATGTAGATACCAATGTATATTGGTAACATCAAAATTAGAACTCAAATGCTTAAAAACAGTCACCAAATTCTTTGAATGTCATGAGCTTTAGGACCATAGTTAGAATATGAATTGGTGTATGATCAAAGTATATTCTACCTTTTTCCAGGACAGCAGTTACACTGTTTTTCTAGCACTTCAAAATCAAGTGAATGTTGGTATTTATATTCACCAAGTCAACTCTAACAACCTTGGATTTATAGAAAATTCTTCCTGAGTTCTTCTATTATTGTTATTTTAAGGTTTGGAATATGTTATTGTAAGATTTTTTAAAAAGTTATGTATTTTATGAATATGCATTTCTATAGAAAGTTTAGAGATGTTATAATAAGAGCTGCCAACCAGGCACTATTTTAAACTAGATTCCAGTGTTAAGAAATGTGGTCCTTGTACTTGGTAGAGATGCCAACTTTGGAATTATCAGGACAGATTTAGTAGTTTTAATATGTGACAGAGAGAATGCTAGGATCATCCCTGTGATTGTGTTATGTGGGCCTAATCCAGTTAAGCTTTTTAAAACAAAGTCTAGAGATGACTTGAAGCAGCAGAGACTCTTTCCTATGGCTCTGAAATGCCACGAGTCCAAGAAAATAAAATCTATCAACAACGTAAGAGAGATTGGGAGAGATACCAAGAGTCAGCTGATATTGAAGCCTTGACTGAAAACTTGATGTTTAGCTTGTGAGACTCTGAGTAGAGGATCCAGCTATGCTGTACCCAGACTCTTGACCCATGGGGACTGTGATAATAATAGGTGTTATTTAAGCGGCTAAAATCGTGGTAACCTATTACATGACAATAGAAAACTAGTACAAGCAGAGGTAACCTGCTTATGGAGAGCCAGCAGGTTGGAAGACAGGAACAGAAGACTGTATCTCAGACAAATACTCAGTTAAGAGAAAAAGTGTACTCAACAGACTTTTTGTCATCTATAACAGAAGCTCAAGAACAATATCATAGAATTTAAGAAGAAAATAGATCCAGTGATGAAAGATATGTTCAAATGCTACAGAGATATCAAGATAAAGGCAAACTGGAACTGACAAAAGCATTAAAAGAAAGGTCATTATATTTCACAGAATCCAAAGGCTTTACTTTCCAATTTCCAGTCATGCCATCTGCAACTCTGAGCTCCAACAGCAGCAGCAGCGTGGTGGAGCCCAATCAAACTCATAACACAAACACAAAAGGCCACACCCCAAACAACTTTAGCTTTAAGAAATGGTACATGCCAAATCATAACACACATTGTTGGCAATCCAACATAACTCAAAAGTGCAAAGACCAATGTCAAAAATATCCATCCACACTCAGGACCCACCTAGGTATGAGAAAGAAGGTTGATTGGCTATGGTCTGCTTTCCTCTGGGAAGATGTAATTTCTGAGGTCTTTGCAGCTTTTCTGAATTGCTAGTCATGTACCTCTTTCAAGGGCATCTTACTAGCATAGGGTCTCTATATGAACATCAACAATACCAATTACTGATTACTCAATAAACTATTGTTACAAATGAGGTAAAAATGTGTGTCCATTTCACAGGAATTTCAATTATGTTTTTATTTATTTTATATCTGATATACTCCTGTAAATTCTGTGAGTTAATGCTGAAAGAAAGATTTGACTGAGGGAAAATCCTCAGGCTAGAGTAAATGCCACATGCCAGCATTTCCTTCTGTCATTCTGAGCAGAGGCGATACTCAATCATAACACAATGTCTGGGTGCTTTCTCTTGAGACCTCACTCCACCCACACTCCAGTCTGTTTTTCCATTGCTGTTTATTCTATATAAGTATTATGTTCCATCTCTCTGACTTCCCCTACCTTTTCAATTTCAGCTGGGCAACAACTCTGGTCCACCTTTATTTCTAGGACCGTCTCTTATTATAACCATCACACACAACCTGCATTTATACTAGTAGTAGCCACTGTGCTTAGTTCAATTCTGTACTCATTTATTTATTCTCCCAATGTAGAGCCCTGCTCTTTGCCTCCAGAGGGTAGTCAAGATGGTAAAAATAGTAAAGACTCTGATGAGCACATATTGAAAATGTTACCTAATGTAAGGAAATGCTATGACTATGGATAAAAATTGCAAAACTTGGAAAACAATCCACCCAGTACTGCTTGGACCTTCATGGAAAAGCTACAAGATTATTTAACTTTCATCTTATTAGAAAACCATGGATTGTAAGTGACATACACTGTGAGAGATAGTTCTGACAAGATGACATATTACCTTCTATGTTCAGAAGGGCATGTTCTTGGCTAATCCAAGAATTAAGATAAGAAATAACAGATATTCTTCCTGTTTATTTTTCTCTCACTATACATAACCTCACACACATATACACATATACACATATACTCTATACATAGTCACACATTGTTTGACACACAATATTCACACACACAATATCTCACTTGGACATCCCACAAGTAATCTGTCATGATCTCATTCTCCCTACTGTGCTTTCCTCTAAAACAGTGGTCGGCAAACCGTGGCTCCCTCTGTTGACTGAGTTTGCTGACCGCTGCTCTAAAATAATACTAAAAGGAGCAGGACAAATCCTTCTTAACTTATGTAGTCATGGGATAGCAAGATTCTGGATCAAAGCAATACACTAGGCAATCATAGACTTATCCCAGACTAAGAGGCAGATCTCCATCAAGATAAGTTAGAAAGCTACAGTGTTACCTCCATCAGCAGAAAAGTCAAACAAAGGGTTGTGCCCAACTCAGTTCTACTTCCTTAGGGAAATGCTTCCAGTCTAAAAGAAATTTGTCTGACTATGTAGGCATTGTTTAGAAACACTATATGCTTTGTTTGTCAAATGTAGTGTTCGTTTGGAATTCCGTTTGTCATTAATCTATTTTAGTTCTCTAGCAATCTGTTCCATCTTTGTTTTTTCTACACTATTCCTGGCCTCATGTTTTGGACTTTGAGTTTCGGTCTTGACCTTATTAGTTATCATCAAAAGTGATTGGCCTCTCTAGTCAATTTTATCTGTCTGGCTCTGAAATTGTCTCATCTTCTTCCATTAAGTTTACTGTATGTATGGCTTGAAATCCTGAAATTTTCTTTTCTTATTTCAGATGCCAAGTTTAACTTTAGAGCCTGGACCTTTGATATGTGGTGAAATTTGAGGAAGCAATTTTTCGAAAGAATAAAAACACAGAGTAAATTGCAAAGGGGCAGCTGAATAATAAAGGGATTAAAAGAAGTAGGTAAGGTTCACCTATTCCAGAAGAATGGCATGAAAAAAGAATTAGAGTCAAACTTTATAGGGTCAAAGGAATATTAGTAGTGACAATAGTAGCTTCCATTTATGGGTGGTTTCTTTATGCTAACCACTCTTTGAACATACTTCACTGAATCCTCTGTAACACTTTGGGAACAGGTTTTATTAATTATCTTTTACAAATGAGCACACTAAAATTAAAATCTGTTCATTTATTTGTCTTAAATCAGTTAACAAGTATTGGAGCCAAGATTTGAACTCAAGCTTTGTATCTTTCTAAACCTCATAAAACTGATAACCAATTTTTATATAAAATTTAGTAAAAGAGCCAATATGGCTAATCAAGATTTTTTTTAGATGGAGATATTATTGAAAAATTATTCCTTCTCTCATCTCCTCATTTAACCATACTATAATAAAAATGAAGGCAACTGAGTTAGTATCATGACTACTAATGAGCCTTAGTTTCTATGAGGTGGTAGAGGAATTGAAAATGAACATAAGACATTTCTTAGACTTAGATATTCTAAAAATATGGGCCTGAGGAAGATTAATGGACCAAAATAGAATTTCCTTAAGTATACTGTTGTGAACAATTTTCAATGAATTATCATATGCAGACACATACAAACACACACAAGCAATATATAATGTATTCCCCATACATACAACAATTCTGTGAAATTATATAGTGTAGAAAATTGTTTTAAATAAGTAATGGCCTAAAAATGGTTATTAATGCTCCCAGAAAGAGTAGGTCTTTGTATTTTGGAAGGCCTTATAACTTGTTTTGGCCAATAAAATATAGTAGAAATAATTTAATGCAACACCTTTTACTTTCTTGAATCCTTCTGACACCATGTGAGAAAGTTGAGCTAGTCTACTTGAGAAAAAAGAGACCATGTGAAGAAAGAGAAGCCCAGATGCTACTCAGCACTGACCACCAGATACGGACCATCTTAGATCATCCAACCCTAGTTTAAGCCAACAGATGATAGTACCACATGTGTGACCATAGACAAGACCAACAGAAGAATTGCCCAGCTAGCCCAGCCAAATGTTGACTCATGGAATGTTAAGCAAATATAAAGTTTGTTGTTTTATGCCACTAACTGCGGGGGTAATTTGTTACATAGAAATATACAACTTAGCAATAATACAACTTAGTTTCAACCATCATTATGCAAACTGGTTTGACCTTGAAACAATTATTTCATTAAGCACCAAATTAACATCTCCAGAAATATATTTTCAGGAATAAAGAGGTAAAAGTTCTTATCCTAATATCACATAAACTTAATTAGCAACCTAATGGGATACTATTTGGAAAAACAGAAGAGAGTTGCCTCTTATTGAAGAGATCTACCTCAGGAGAATGTTCTGTTATTCTGCTGTGTTTGAATATAAGCCTGGTATCTGGAAAAGAACCATGCTTAAGGTGATTCTCTTTCCACTAGAGAATAAGATATAATTATTTATTTAACTTTTGTAAATGTCCTCAAACCTCAATACTATCTTATTTTATCAGCAAGATTTATTATAAATGACTCATTTAGATTAAATAAACACTGCAAATAAATCTCTAGAAGCTGCAGGCAGCTATTAATAAGACACTTGATTAAGCAACTCTCTTGGATTATTTTATCATTCTTTACAGGATTACTTTGTATTTAATTAAGACATTTTCTCCACACACTGACATTCTCTGTGCTCCAGTATCATCTATATCAAGAGCAAGGATATGCATTTCCTGGTCTCCTACTTTTCTTTTTCCTTTAAAAAAAAAAATAAAACAAAACAAAAAACAAACAAACAATAAAAACAATAAATGAGAATGTTTCCAAGTTAAGAGCATTTCCATTTCTAAAGAGAAATTTTGCATTCTGTTCCCAATCCAGATTCTAAGCTTATTTCAAAGTGTTGCTCTAAAACTTTAATCTTTTCCAAACATAAGGCTGTTGTTTACAATGACTTTAAAGTGTTAACCACTCTACATCAAGATTGGTTGTAGTTATCAACAGAAAGGATGTGTTTTCATCTAAATAATTTAATTTGATGGGGCACTGGACAAAACTTCATGCTCCAAAATGTCAGCCCCATCTTAGGTAATTTTAATCATTGTATATTCATTCATTTGGATTAAAGCTTCGTGTTTTTTAAGCTTAATATAAAATTTAATTTCATTTTAGAAGGGATTAATTCATTTTAGCAAGCACCTGGATTAACAATTGGGGATATATTTGACAGCCTCATTCAAGCACAGGTTTATAGAAACAAGATATG
The DNA here is from genome assembly GCA_011751065.1 of Lasiurus cinereus. Classification (NCBI taxonomy): domain Eukaryota; kingdom Metazoa; phylum Chordata; class Mammalia; order Chiroptera; family Vespertilionidae; genus Lasiurus; species Lasiurus cinereus. The sequence continues at coordinate 19,977,040 of JAAGEH010000041.1, read as the reverse complement.
GACAGGAGAAGGTTACAGAATTAAAAAAAAAAATCTCACTCACCACACCCAGGGAAATTTTTAGGTAGCCCTATTCCTCTTCACCTTAACTTAACCCTCTTATTCACAAATCATTTAAAATACTAAGCCAGTTTCTGCTAAAAACATGAATTTTTAGCGTATCTCTCTCCCCCTTTCCCAACTCTAAGACAGGGGTGGGGACTATCTGGCCCTTGGGCTTTATACTAGTAAGACCCTGAAAAATCATTTGGTCTGGTTCTGCCAAGGAATTAGGAATAAGTTAATGAAATGTCTGACCAAATATAACAGGCTAACTTTTAAATATATATATTTTACTGATTTTTTTATGGAGAAGAAGGGAGAGGATAGAGAGTTAGAAACAACGATGAAAGAGAAACATAGATCAGCTGACACCTGCACACTCCCTACTGGGTATGTGCTCACAACCAAGGTACATGCCTTTTACTGGAATCGAACCCAGGATCCTTGAGTCTGCAGGCAATACTCTATCTGCTGTGCCAAACAAGTTGGGCTAACAGGCTAATTTTTAAGTTAATAGTTTTATATGGCCTGAGAATGATGTTATAAATATCCAAATGTCCCTTGGTAGAAAAAAGGTTCCAGACCCCTGCTCTAAGACAGCACACACAATGATCTTATGGCACACCAGTAAATTAGTTCTTTGTTTCTACCACAATAGGATAACTCTGCAGTCCAAATACATTTCTCTACACATATTCTCTTTCTATCACCAGAGAGCTATTCTGTAAATATATTCTAAGATCTTTATACTTGACATTATAAAATATTTTTACTGTGTTGAACAGCATGAAAACTGAAAGAGAACTTGAGGGATATTAACTTGTAGCTTTAAAAATATTTTCAACTGCAGTTTGGTGTTTGGGGACGATTAGAGTAAAGCTTGTTAAATTTCTAAAGCTTAAGATTTGGATTTCATGCTAGAGACAGAATTCTCATTTCAGTCCAGGAGCCTGGGAGTAAAATCATTACCACAATTGGAAGCAAACACTTTTGTGAGATTATAAATATGGGTGTAAAAGGCAAATACAAATTTTTCTTCAAAAGATTGGGGCTCTATATTATTGAGTAAAACAATTGGAACAATATAAGAGAAGGATGCAAAATGGACTAGGACAAGTGCCAAGTGGCCAGTAGTGGACTGAATTAGCAAGGGGTTCAATGAGTTTATTGGGACACTTGTAAAAATTGACAGAAACCTTAATTCTTAGCATCCTCTATGTCTCCCTATCCAAATGCTGTCTGGTAATCACAGTTTAGTTAGAGCTTCATCTGCTGAATGAAATCCTCTCCCAATACTGATATCCCTCTTTCTTTAACTTGCATTAACATGCATTAAACACCACTGTTGTGACTTATGAATTAATTTGTAGGTATGGATCTTAATTCTAAGGGCAAAAACTCCCTATGGTCAGGAACTGTGTGCTGTGTATGTGCATGCCTGTTGTATTTCACATTGCGTTGTGAAGTGTTCCCTGACACAGGAGTTAAATATGTGACATTGGACCAGGCACTTAGACTCTCAGCTTCACTTGTCCCTCCATAGAAAGCAGAGCACAGAGAAAAACTACTCTCTGCCTTCACAATATATTGTCAAGCTTAGAAAGACATGTTGCCACACTGACTGGTTTTGCTTAGTATTTAGAGTACCAGCCTTCAGACGGAAGGGTCGCAGGTTTGATTCCCAGTCTAGCACGAGTACCTCCATTGCAGGTTGCCTAGCCCCAGCGGGTGGGAATATGCACTTTTGGGAGGCAACCAATCCAGTGTTTCTCCCTCAGGTGGATGTTTTCTTCTCTCTCCATTCCCCTCCTCCCTTCCACTACTTAGAAATCAATGGAAAAGATATCCTCTAGTGAGGATTTTTAAAAAAATAAAAAGACATGTTGCCTTTGATTTTTGTGTTAATTCTATGAAGGCAATTACTTAATGAGCTATACATAATTTCCATGATATGAGGGTTTGCTTGCATGTTTCATGCCTTTTACACCCATATTTATAATCTCACAAAAAAGTATTGAGTGAAGTAACAATGAATGAGTTTTATTGCTTCCTGGACTTACACAATATGTATACAGTATGCATTCATATTAGATAGCTTACATTGAATGATTAAAATTATTAATACACACAAGTTATTAACAAGAGCTTTTATTAATCCTCAAGTTAATATAATTAGGCATACAATCCTAGGCAAGAAAATTGGACACAATTCTCTGAATCAGGCCAACACTCACTTTTTTTGTAAGGAGTATGGAGGCAGACAAAGAAATGTAGAGACTGGTACTTGTACTTAAAAATTTCATGCCACAAGAGAAACACTCTATCTACAAATTCATCTCTAGATTTTGTAGCAAAGATTTCATGCTTTTTCTCCTTGAAATCTACCTGCTGGCATTACTGACTAGCTGTGTAATGTTGGATAGTGTATTTTATCTATAAAATACTCAGTTTCCTATTTAAAAGAATAATATTTTAAAAACAATCATCCTATATAACAAAAGGGTGATATGCCAATTAACCCTAATGGCAGAATGACCAGAACGACCACTCGACCAGTCACTATGAGGCACACTGACCACTTCTCAGACCCTTCCTCTGATTCAGTGGTTCTCAACCTTTCTAATGCCGCGACCCTCTAATACAGTTGCTCACGTAGTGATGACCCCCAACCATAAAATTATTTTCATTGCTACTTCATAACTGTAATCTTGCTACTGTTATGAACTGTAATGTAAATATCTGATATCCAGGATGTATTTTCATTGTTACAAATTGAACATAATTAAAGCATAGTGATTAATCACAAAAAACAATATGTAATTATATCTTATGAAATATTTATTTCTAATTATAAATAAATGAAATTTTTGACTTGAATCATGGTGTAGCATGGGTAACAGTCTTCATATGACAACAGTTAACTACATTGCTACACTTTGCTACACCGAGGAGGGGTCTGTTGGTTCCTAAGACCATGGGAAATAGGTGTTTTCTGATGGTCTTAGGTGACCCCTGTGAAAGGGTCTTTCCCCAAAGGGGTCATGACCAACAGGTTGAGAACCACTCAATGAATAGGGAACTAGGGGTGGAAGGCAGGGGATATGAGTGGCACCAGACCAAGGCCCCTTCCCTGCCAGACACTCCACACACAGAGGCAACCTGCATTGGGGGAAGGGCCAGTGAGTGGGCAGAAACAGCTGACCTCCAGGTTCCTTCTCCCGGCCAACCATTAGGCTCCAATCATTGGATGGAGAATGGGGAATGGGGGGTGTATGTCAGCGGGTTGCAGGTAGCAGGGAAGATGGCCCTGATTGCAGGCCAGGTCTAGGTATCTTATCCGTGTTCGAATTTTGAGTCTCTAGTACAAGTATAAAAATTATTTAACTCATAAATGAGTGTATTGATAAGATGATAATGTACTTCAAAAAGCATTTGAAGACTGGTCACTAAAAGTAATGAGGTTATTAAATAATAATGAATTAATATTGATTTAGCAATTAATTACCACACTAATGTAAAATAATAATAGGAGAAACTGAAGTGGGGAAGGCAGAGAATAAAGTTTAAATAAGACTGTGAAGTGAGTTATAAAACTTCTTCATGTTCCACAGGGCTAAAAATCCATATCCTTGGGGGTTATCATTTTAGCAAAATACCAAAATCATGTGCATATCTAGCAGACAAAAATCAATGAGTTAATACATAAATTTTCAATATCAGGACTTTAATCAAATAGTAAATAGCAAATTTTAACTTCTTAGATATAATCTTGGGTTGTCTATTAAATAACTGAAGGGACAAAACTGTTCCCTTTGCCTTAAAGTTTTGGATATGTTTTTGTGTGTTTTTAAAACACTTTTATTGTTTTTGTTGTTCTACCCTTCCCTCTTGGCCTTGGTTATCTCCAACACGTTGCAACTGTAGCCACAAACTCTTACTGGGCTTGTCAGCTTTCTTTACATCCATGTATGCTCCCTAGCCTGGTCCTGAAATGCCTCTCACCTTGGATTATATTCTTGACATTGGCAACCTAGTAATACTCCTCTGCTTCTGATCCTTGCTGGCCTAGTGTCCAGCCTAGTGTGACTCAGGTTCATAGGAAACTGCTAAGTCAATGCTTCAAAAAAGAGACAAGAGGCAGAAAGAGCCAAGAATGGAAATGCAGAGGACAAAATTATCCTAATTTACTTCCTGTCCTGCTTCTACAGTCGTCAGCATTTTTCCTTGCTCAAGGAAACTAGGGACTCAAAGTAGGAACCAAATGTGGCTGGACCTAAAATGGGTTGGCCAACCAACAACTCATTCTAACTTTGTAAAATTCTTAGGAAGAGCCTGTGGAAAAGGCTAAAATAACATGGGACATTTAATGAAAGATGAAATAATTGTAATATAAATAGACTAAAAATAGCCTGAATGGCCTGAACAAAAAGAGAGAAGATAATGAGTTCTAGATGTTACCACACAGTTGACAAGTTAATGGTGTAGGCTTGAGGTCACACAGAAGCTTGTGTCCTAATTTTTATTAATTATTAGATACCAGAGGCCCAATGCACAAAGATTTGTGCAAGAATGGGCCTTCCTTCCCCTAGCTGCCAGTATCACCTTCACTCCAGCCTGGAGCTGCCTTTCTGCCATCCCACACTGTCCAGAGATCTGAAGTGGCTGGGGCAACGCAGGATGCCTGCGTCATCACGACAGCAATGATGTAAATGTCCTGCCCCACCCCAGGCTGCTCGGCACCTGTGTATGCAAATTAATCCACCATCTTTGTTGGGTTAATCAGCATGTCACTCCTGATTGGCTGGTGGACATCATGAAGATACAGTCAATTTGCATCTTATTCTTTTATAATAAGCTTGGGCAAGATGCTTAACCTATCCAGGTCTGTTTTCTCATAAGTAGAGCAGGGACAATAATAGTACCTAGTATTAAATGTGCTAATGAAGTAAAAATCCGTAGGACATAATAATCACTCAAATGATATCAACATAGTTATAATTATATGTTTGATCTTAAAAAGTTTTTCACCCTCTCTGAGCCTGAGACCTATCATCTATATAACAAAGTTAATAATACTCTTTTCACTGCCACTCAAGGTTCATATGAGGGTCAAATGTGGTATTTTCCTCATAAGGTGTCAGTCTTAAGGATTTGGTTATGGTAGTGATGTCATTACACAATTGAACTGGTAACTATGAATAGCATTCTATATTACATAAACTTTGCCGGGGTTGACCAGCAGCCCCTGACTGACAGATGAACAGATTTTCTGACACAGTTTCACTGTGAAAGAGAAGCCAAGTGACATCCTAGCTAAAGGAACCAGGCCGCCTCAATTGCCTGCCTCGTTAGGCTTTTATTGGAATTTTTATCTTTAGATACAATCAATAGTGTGGGAAACTTGTGCTTGATAGCCATTTTGTAGTAAGCTCCAGCCACATTAGCACTAACCGCTGGCTAGGTTTCTATTACCCCAAACCCTATCTCTTTCCCTATCTCTTTCCCATAAGCCAGGGGTTTCGCCTTAGAGCTAGGAATTTTCGCTAACTTCCTCATTCCTCCTTCTCCCTATAAATACCCCGAATTCCTCATGAATAAATGAGACTTGATCAGAACTTTGTCTTGTCTCCATTCCTTGTGTCTCTTGTCCCTTTCATCCCCACTCCCCCTCTAGGGTCCTCGTTGACTTAACCCGAGGGTCGGGACAAATAGGGTGAATAATCTTGGGAGAACACATGTGTTTACATTGTTCTCTAGTCAAGGACATCCAGGGATTAAGCATAAAAATTCTAGTAAACACCCGGGGGTCTGCACATGCACAGACTTGTTTGTAAAGGTCAAGGAATGATTAGGAGCACTGCCTTTAACATTCTCCTAAATCTCCCCTAAGTTGGAATTCCAATAAACATGGCAGGTGGCCTTCCACACACTTCCCTTGTATCAGAATGTCATCCTTACAAACTTTCCAGCCAAGTCTGTGTGTTCCCCAACAAACATGAATAACTTTGGGAACAGATATATGCAAATATTACATTAATCATAAAACCAAATGAGAAATCAATTAAATGTTTAACATGAAATGACCTTTAAAGCTATGCCTTTCCTCTCCTATTCCCTCAATGTCCCCCCAAAAAAGAGATTTGCTCTCTTTTAACTTGGGGAATACTTGTGTAGAAGAATTTGAAAAGCAAACAAATTTTAAAAACAATTGCATATTTGGAAAATATAAGTACTCTTAGATACAGTATCAGAAAGCAAAAACAGGTATAACTAATGCTATGGGCAAAAATAAGTCAAATTCCCCCCATAATTAATGGGAGCTGTCAAATAGTAACAACCTTGGAGGCAAAAGAAGGACAAATTGCTTATGAGAGAGCTGAGGTTTGAGGAAATGTTGCCATAGGCTGAGAAAAAAAAATTATCCTAAAAGGACAAAGTCTAGAAACAAACAAACAAAAAAACCTTTGCTATTCTTTTGTGATAATCACATGAACCCCAAGTATAATAGAGCTAATGAACTTTTTGGACAATTATATCCATAGGACATTTTTTCTCATACATGTGGCTAATAACTTGATGGCATAGTTTCTATATATATAAAAGCCAAGCGACCTGAATGATGGAACGACCTGAATGACCAGAACGACTGGAACAACTGGGACTACTGGTTGCTATGATGCACACTGTGGTGGCCAACTGGCCTGATCAGGGTTCCAACCGCCCCGCCCCCCCTCAACCTCCTGTATCCCCTCCTTTCAGCCCATGATTGGCCCCCTGACCCTGGTGGGTCTGTGCAGTGGCCAACCTCCCTCAGCCCCTCTCCTCTGCCAGCCCAGCCCAGATCAGCCCCCAACAGGGCAGGTCACCCAGACTCCACCCATGCACGAATTCATGCACAAGGCCTCCAGTATTATAACTATTGCTCTCAAGTCATATACTGCAAGGACAAATCCAATAGTGTATGGGGCTTGTTTTCATGTCTCCACTAGAACCTAAGGTGGTTTTGGGGTGAAATTATCAGAATATTTATTTTCTAATAAATTTACAATCCACTAATCTATTGTTCAATTTCCTAATGTGATATCCAGAGCAATCATTTGACAACATGTCCCTGTATTGTGGACCTTAAATGGCAAAAGGTGCTTCTAGCACTGAAATTCTTAGTCTCAGAAAATGTACATGAACACTAAACAGTGAAATGCAGGCTCACAGGAAAAACAATTCAAGAGGGCTTAAGGATACTGCCTTTGACTCTACAGTCACTATCCCATGTAATAAAACCCTAATATGCAAATCAACTGAATAGCAGAACAACCAGTCACTATGATGTGCACTGACCTCCAGAGGGGTAGATGTTCAACACAGGAGCTGCTCCCTGGTGGTCAGGGCGCTCTTACAGGGGAGCATCGCTCAGCCAGAAGCCAGGCTTACAGCTGGTGCAGCGGTGTTGGCAGGAGCCTCTCTTGCCTCAAAGGCAGCACTAAGGGCAGTGAGCCTGGCTTATTGCTGAGTGGTGCTCATGCCGCTAAGCCAGAAGCCCTGAGCCAGGCTCACAGCTGGTGAATTCAATAGCAGTGGCCTCTCCACAGCAGCACTAAGGACCCCTCCGGAGATATCCACTGAGGGGTCCCAGACTGTGAAAGGGTGAAGGCTGGGCTGAGGGACACTCTTCCCTCAATATCTCCCTCCCCCGAGTGCACCGGGCCTCTAGTATAATGTATATTTCAGAAACAATACCAACTGAAATAAGACATCCAAGGAAAACAGGAGAAGATCAACTTAACTGATTTAAAAACCAATGCAAATTTTCGGTTGTTCCCTAAACTGCACCAAATCCTTCCATACATTACATGTGTGATGTTACTTCCAGATTTGTCACCGTCCAGGTCACACTCTTATGGACAAATTCCAGACAGTCAAAGTTCTTACAAAAAATATAGTTTGACTATAATGAAATTTTAAATAATGCATTTATTAATTTTATTATATTAATTACACATAAAAGGACCAGTCAATATCAAATATAGCTAGATATGATGTTATGAAGTCAATCCCAAGCATCTTTCATTTTAATTTTATCTTATTAAGAAAAACCAGATCCTCCATTGTTGCAATTTCTGAGAAAAAAAAAAATAGAAATTGACATTAGAAGAAAGGTTTAAAGTTTAAAGATCAGAAGCCATGAATATAAGAACAGGATGAGCCATAATTGAGAAATTTTATCATAGGTAATCTTTCATTTTTCCTTCTCCCTATCTATTGTATAAGATATATTTTCTCCTTATAGAAATTGATGTTCATGAAAATTTAAAGTATTATTGGTAATAGCTGTTTCATCTTCATTTCTGAAAGATATTTTCTCTAGATATATATTCACATTGACAGGCCTTTTCTTTTAGCACTATAAAGTTGTTATTTCACTGTCTTTTGATGTCCTTTTTTCACTATTTTTTAAAATATATTTTTATTGATTTCAGAGAGGAAGGGAGGAGAGAGAAAGATAAAACATCAATAATGAGAGAGAATCATTGATCAGCTGTCTCCTGCTTGCCCCCTATTGGGGATCAAGCCCCAACCCAGGCATGTGCTCTTGACTGAAATCGAACCCATGACTCTTCAGTCCACTGAGCCAAACTGACTAGGGCAGTGTTCATTTTTCTATAGTAAATTTTTGGTAATAAGAATTGTTGTTCCCCTACAGACAATGTGTCATTTTTGTCTACCACTTTTTCCAAGGTGGTTTTTCTTGTTATTGTTGTTTTTAAACATGTGATTATGTTACAGGGCAGTGAAAAACTCAGAAAATTCCAGGGCAAGTGAAATGGGAAAACTGACACATGAAAGTTAAGAGAAGACCAAACAGTGTGGGCAATTTGCAGCCAGCTTGTAACTAGCAAGCTATTATCTTCCCCAGCCAAGTACAAGAGAGCAAATAACTAAAAACCTTAATAATGAGAGAATGCAGAAAGGGAGTGGGGAAGGGAAAAAATGGGCTGTTACTCTCTAAACAGAGAAGCCAGGAGTCTCTGGGCTTGACAAGATAAAATTGCCAGGTGCTTCTCATGAATTTGGGAAGGCCACAACAAAGTCGAAAAGGACCTTGAGAATTAATTAGTACCAAAATAGTCAGCAGATGAATTCTGAAACCAATGGACAGGAGGGTATATAACACTTCAGGACCATATCAACCTGCTCCTCAGATTAACTGAGAGCCCATCTACACTTCATAAACCAGATGCATAGATGTACTTGCCTTGCTTCTTTTATAAGGGGCCATGCTTTAATTGCGCTAATAAAATTGGCTTCATCATTTGGAATTTTCTCATTTAAATTCATTTATATGGGAAGACAGGAATTGAGGTTAGAGACAGCCCTCTCCCTCTGACTCAGGGAGCTGGCCAATAACACATCTCTGATGTATGTGAGAAGTACCTCTAACAATTAGAAATTTCTGGGAATGATTTTATTTAAGTTTCACCTATTTGGAGTTCACAGAGCTTCCTGAATTTGTAAATCTGTGTCAGTCATCAAATTTATTAGGTTTCCAGTTATTATCTCATCAAAAATGTTTCTGCACCAATCTCTTTCTCTTCTTCCTCTGGGACTCCCATGACCTGATTAGTAAAACTATTGATATTGTTCCATAGGTCTCTGATTCTGCTAATTTCTACTCAATCTTTTTTTCTCTCTGGTTTTACTATTGGATAATTTATATTGATGTATATTCAAATTTTTTTCATTTTTTTCTTCCATTCTCTATTGCACTCATCAGGTGTTTTTTTGTTTGTTTGTTTGTTTTTTCTATTACTAGAGGCCCAATGTATGAAATTCCCCTAGACCTGACCACTGATCAGGGCTGACCTGTGAGGTGACTGGCTGGGTGATCAGGGGCCCCATATGCCTTGGCTGGCCTGGTGGTCAGTATGTGTCATAGTGACCAGGCATTCAATCTTTCGGTTGATTTGCATATTAGGCTTTTATTATATAAGGTTATATTTTTCAGTTTTAATATTTTTATTTAGTTGTTTTTGTAAGTTTCAATTTATCTGCTAAAAGCTTTTATTTTTTCCATTTATTTCAAATGTGTTTACCTTTACCTTATATTAAGCATATTTGTAATAGCTACTTTAAAGTCTTCGTGTGGTCATTCTAAGACATAGGTCATTTCAGAGTTGGCATCTAATAAATGTTTATTTTGTCTTAAAATTCAGTTACATGTTTCTGGTTTTTAAATGTTAAATAATTTTGAAATGCATTGTGGTAATTTTATTTATTTATTTATATATTTTATTGATTTTTTTTTCAAAGAGGAAAGGAGAGGGATAGAGAGTTAGAAACATTGATCAGCTGCCTCCTGCACACACCCTACTGGGGATGTGCCCACAACCAAGGTACATGCCCTTAACTGGAATAAAACCTGGAACCCTTTAGTCTACAGGCTGACACTCTATACTGAGCCAAATCAGCTACAGCACATTGTGGTAATTTTAAATAAAATATTGTATAAATTCTAAATCCTGCTAAAATCTTCTAAAGAATGTTTGATATTTTTGATTTGGTGTTGCTGTTGTTTTATTATAGGTTTAGACTGCAAATAATGCCTTATCTTTTCCGTGTAGGATTCTAATCTCAGTTTAGATTTATAAAGCCTTTGCTCTATCTTCTTAATCTATCCACATATGTGCCATGCAGGGTTTATTCTGGAATTTACATGATGACTTAAATCTTAATTTAGTTCTAATAGACTTTGCTATGCTGATTTTGGTCTGTCCTGTGCATTGTAATTGTGAGCCCAGTACCTGCACAAGTTCATGTACAGAATTAGTTGATCTCCTTCTTCAATCTTACTCCTTACTAGAATTCTTCCAATGTTGCCTGGCCTTTGGAAACACTTTTTTTCCCAGTTCTTTTGACTAGACAGGTAGAGATTTATTCCGAGATTTAGCTTCCCAGGCTGCCACTTCTGTGCAGTTTTGCTATTGGATTCTGCCTTCTGTGGAAAGCTGGGAGTCAAAAAATGAGAAAATGAGGTTAAAACATGCTTTTCTTCCAACTCTTTGGACCACAGCAGTCCTTTTGACCAGTTCATCTGGACAGAAGAGTAGAATTCCTTTCAGAGCTTTTGCTTCTATTACAGATCTATGACTTGGATCTTCCATTAAGTTGAAGCCAAAATATGATAAAATGAGAAACACACCTAACACATGTCATTCCTCCAAAGTTTCACTTCCCTGTATAACCTACTTGCTTTTTTTTTCATTTTTACTGTACAGAAATAGTTATTCTTTCTACTTTATAGTGTTTTTAGTTGTAATCAGCAAGGAAAATATGCTTTATGGACTAACTCCAACTTGGTCAGAACTGGAAATAAGCAGTATTTAAAAACAACATTTTATGATAAAATTCTAACAAATCAGTCATCTCTTTGCTGTGAATTGTTGAGAATCAAAGGGCGATGTTTATCTAGAAAACCTTTGTGACTGATCAGTGGAGGTTATAGAGGGAGAGGAGAAAATTCATTTGATTCTTGGAATTCCAGCCATCTGTGTCTAATTAAAGATTAATATCTTTCATCGCAGGTATGGGAATTTGATGGAAGTTTCTACAGGATAGTCATCATTGAAGTAGAAATAAATGTAATACAATCAGGACTTAAGAAGTATTGCTCAAGCTCTTGGGCATTAGGAGATCATTAAATAGAGTGATTATGAATGAAAGATTATGTATAACCTTACTTGGGTCATGGACCAGGAAAGGACTCTGGGAATTAGCTTAAGTGCAGGGCTCTGATCATGATTAGGTTAAACAGTAATGCTTCTGCTTTTCTGTGTCAAGGGTGTTACATGAGGTTTATATTTTAAACTAGTAGTAGAATTATTGTTTGTTTGTTTTGCTTTAAATTTTATTTTATTGTTTAAAATATTACAAATAGTAGTACATATGTCTCCTTTTTTCCCCCATTGACCTTCCACCCAGCATCCTCTTAACCCCCCTGGCAATGCTCTTTCCCCCATCATGTCCCCACCCCACCCCTGCAGTGTCTTGCATCCATTGGTTAAGTTTATATGCATGCATACAAGTCCTTTGGTTGATCTCTTACCTCCCCCCACAACCCTCCCCAGCTTTCCCACTGTAATTTGACAGTCTGTTTGATGCTTCTCTACCTCTTCATCTATTTTTGTTCATCAGTTTATAATGTTCTTTATTATCTATAAATGAATGAGATCATGTGGTATTTTTCTTTCACAGACTGGCTTATTTCACTTAGCATAATGCTGTCCAGTTCTGTCCATGCTGTTTCAAATGGTAAGAATTCCTTCTTATTATATATATATTATTGATTTTTTTTTACAGAGAGGAAGGGAGAGAGACAGAGAGCTAGAAACATCTATGAGAGAGAGACATCAATCAGCTGCTTCCTACACAACCCCCACTGGGGAGGTGCCTGCAACCAAGGTACATGCCCTTGATCAGAATCGAACCCTGGAACCCTTCAGTCAGCAGGCTGACGTTCTATCCACTGAGCCAAACCGGTTTCGGCTCCTTCTTTTTTATACAGCACAGAATTTCATTGTGTAGATATACCACAGCTTTCTAATCCACCCATCTGCTGATGGGCACTTAGGATGTTTCCAAATTTTAGCTATTGTAAATTGTATTACTATGAACATAGGGTGCATATATCTTTTCTGATTGGTGTTTTTGTTTTCTTGGGATATATTCCTAGAAGTGGTATTACTGTGTTAAATGGGAGATCCATTTTTAGTTTTTTGAGGCAACTCCATACTGTTCTCCACAGTGGCTGCAACAGTTTGCATTGCCACCAACATGAAGGAGGGTTCCCTTTTTCTCCACATCCTCGCCAGCACCAGCACATGTCGTTTGTTGATTTGTTGATGATAGCCATTCTGACAGGTATGAGGTAGTACCTCATTGTTGTTTTGATTTGCATCTCTCAGGTGATTAGTGACTTTGAGCATGTTTTCATACAGTTATTGTTTCAACTGAAATTCTAATTAAGGAGTTACTATCTCTACTAACATAGTGGTTTGAAGCCAGGGGGAATTGTAGCTCTGAGCACATGTGACATTGTCTGGACATAACTAGCACAATGGGAGATGCTGCTCACATCTAGTGTGCAGAGGCCAGGGAGACAGTCAATGTACAGGCCAGTGTGCCACTGAAATCTTATCTGGTCCAAAATGCCAGTAATGTCAAGATTTGGAAACCTCTTAATAGAGTGAGCAGCATTCAGTGCCTCCTCATCTCCACAGAAGTAGCTGGCAGAAAACCAACAAAATAAAATAGGATATGACATTCTAGAAAAGCAAAACTATGGATACAATAAAAAAGATCAGGAGCTTGAAGGATGGAGGAGAGGTGAATATGCAAAGAATAGAACATTTATTAGGCAGTAAATATATTCTGTATGATATTAGAATGATGGATATATGTCATTAAGGTATGTCTAAACCCATAGGCTGTACAGGAGAGATCAACCAAAAGACCTATATACATCTATGTAAGAATAACCAATAAGCAGAGATAGCAGGGGGTGGTGAAGTCATGTATGGGAGTGGGGTGGGAGAGGCAATGAGGGAATATGGACACATATGTAATACCTTAATCAATAAAATAAAAAATTGAAATTAAATTAAATTTTAAAAAGAGTGAATCCTAATATAAACTACAAACTGTGTGATTATGATGTGTCAATGTAAGTTCATCCTGGGTAAAATATGTGCCATTCTGGTGAGTGATGTCAGAGACTATGAATATGTTGGGGCAGGCAGTATATGAAAAATCTCTCCCTCTCAATTGTTTATAAACCTAAAACCTCTCAAAACAATAAAAGTAAAAACACATAGAGTCATACAAAGAGTAAAGATCTCAAATAAAAAAGGATTAGGGTACCATTCCCAGCAATTTGAAGCTGGAAACCAGCACTTCACAGAATGTATTGAAAAGGAACAAAATTTCTGCAGGATTATTATAATAAAGGTGGTAAATAGAGTGAACCTTGAGCAAGTGTAAAAGGTCATTATAATTTTCTGCAAAATATAAAGACATTGTGATACAAAAGTGACATCCTATAACAAAAAGGTATGAAATAAGATCCTTAGGGGACAGGAAAATCTGCAAAATTTAACAATGCAAGAAGGGAACACAAGACCAGCCAGATCAACATTAATTCTTTATGAGAAGGGAACAAAGAGTGCATGCTGGAGTTATTGTATATATTTATATGTACATTCCCATAGACTTCCAAAGTTAGTAATGTATAAGATTAAAGATGGTTGCAAATTCTTTGACTTTCCTCCCATTAAGAGGTGGGCTCCATGTCACCTCCACTTAAAATTCAAAGGGCTGTGTAATTGTTTGACCAATGGAATACAGTTTCTAAAAGAGGGACCTAAAAGAGGGATCACTTCTACTTCCTGTAATTTGAAACACCCTTTTTGAGAGTACAGAATATCCAGGAATAAATTCTAATTTACCCTAAGAATGTCATGCTGAAAAAGATTCATTTAGGCCCAGCCAGCATGGCTCAGTAGTCGAGCATTGACCTATGAACCAGGAAGTCACAGTTCAATTCCCAGTCAGGACACATGCCAGTATTGCAGGTTCAATTCCCAGTATGGGACATGCAGGAAGCAGCTGATCAATGATTCTCTCTTATCACTGATGTTTCTATCTCTCTTTCTCCTCCCTTCTTCTCTGAAATTAATAAAAATAGTATGTATTTTTAAAAAATGTATTTAGGCATTCAACAACAGCAAATGAGCCCAGCCTTTCATCCATCCCCACCAAGGTGGCAAGCATGTGAATGAAACCACCTTGAACCTTCAGACCAACCTATCTGTCAGTTGATAACATGAAGTGACCTTGGTAGACAACACATAAAAAGAATTGTCCAGCTGAGCCCTGCCTAAATTTATGGTCTACAAAATTGTGAGATATAATATGTGTTGTTTTAAGCCATTAGGTTTTGTTATGTAGCAAGAAACAGAAAGATAATTTTGTTGTATTTATAAAATAGCATAGTAAAGACTGCCTGTTTAGGCAGGTACATACTGCTATAGATGGATATGACAATTGAATGGACTCTATCTGACCATGAGATATCCTCATACTATGAAAGAAAAGAGCAGGTAAACAAACATTCCACCTTACAGATGGGGTACGTCCATTAAAGTGAGCTGGAGATAACAGAATTTTAGCATAGCTTGTGACAAAAGGTATAGTTTTCATCTAGAGAAAAGACTAAAAGGCAGAATTATGTTCCCACCAAGTAAAGAAACACTGCTAGCTTAAATCCATTTTGGGTTACAACTTTTTTTGTCTCTTACACAGTCAAATTGGGAGACTTGTTCATTGCAAATCTATCATTCTTCATACTTCTGTTCTTTTCATCTATAAACTTTACCAAACTTTGCATCTTTATCTTGACCCCAAATAATAGCAAAACAAAGCCAGTCAAACAAAACAAACAAAATCTTGTCTTTTTATACTTACAGGGCTTGCTATTTGTGTAAGGAAAGGAGCGCTTCCCTGGCTTGTTCGTACTGATAGGGAAATTGATTGTGCTCCAGGAGGTCAAAAGAGAGAACAGATGCCAGAGCATGGGAAATAAGAGATCAGACAGCCAAGGAGGTACAACTGTGAAGCCACTGAGGATAATAACTCTTTCGTGCTATGGCCTGTCTCTTGCAATAACTCCATGCCTATAATGTATCCTAATCTTACCCACTTGAGATGTACAAAATAAATTCATTCTCTCTTGTATTCAGAATCACATTCTTCCTGAGTTTTCTCTCCAAGGAAAAACATTCTCCAGTCCTTCAATTAATCTGTAAGTCCCCTTAATATTTTAATTATCATTTTATTTTTCAAGTGTGAGGCTCAAACCGAACCATCCAGTACACAAGAGAACAGAATTAGCACCTTCCATTTCCTTGGCCACAATACAACTTTGAATGCAGTATAAGGCTGGCTTTATATTTAATGAGCATTGTTAACCAATAAGACATGAAAGTCACCTTATACCTTTCACTCTCAGTGATATTTCCCCCCATCAGGACTCTCAATAGATACCAAAGTAAGAGAGGACTTTATTCTGAGGAATGTTTTCAAAAGTCAATGTGGGAGAAAGGCACAAGATCAAAAGAAACTTTTCTATGGGATTCTAGCTGAAGGTAAAGGCAGCTCAAAGAGAGACATTTAAAATACTTGAACAATTTGAACAATGGTAATATCATTTAAATGTGGCCTACTCTGATGGGGTAACAATTTATATGATGACATTCTGAATTTTTCAAATATTGTAATTATTTTAGTAGTTTCTAAATATACTCTAGACTCATAATTGTCAAAGCCCAATCCATATGTGTTTGTGCCTTTTTTTTTTCCCCAATGTGGTACCAGATGGCACAGACAATTAAGAACAGGCAATTCATTATCTATGTGGTAAAGAAAATAGTCTCACCCTAACCAGTTTGGCTCAGTGGATGGAGTGTTGGCCTGCATACTCTAAGATCCCAGGTTCAATTCTGGTCAAGGGCATGCATGTATCTTGGTTGCGCACACATCCCCAGTAGGGAATGTGCAGGAGGCAGCTGATCGATGTTTCTCTCTCATGGATGTTTCTGTCTATCCCATTTCCTTCCTCTCTGTAAAAAATCAATAAAAAATATTTTAAAAAAATAGTCTTTGTGCTTATTGTATTATCAGACTCTGTCTAGGTTATGCATATGTTTTGTGTGATGTAATTATTTTACCTTTCTTTACCTGTAACATTACTTTGTTTCTTTTGTTCCAGTACATAAGAAATGTGTAAAGGTCTTCTGTAGTTCCTGACTTCTTTTTAGTTAGTGAATTTTTACAGAGCATATACTTTCTGCCTGGCACTCTGGTTTCCTGAGATTCAGCAGTAAACTATTTAGATAAGGTTTGCCCTGAAGGAGGTTAAATCTAGTGGTGGAGTTCAGGTACTAGGCAAATGAACACAACAAACCTCACATCCTAAAAAAGTTCAGTAAAAGTAATAAACATTATGTCATTAAAGAGAATAACAGTAGATGTTATCCATTTATAGCTCTGCATATGATTGTACATGAATATAGAATTACCTCACCTGGGAATATCATCTTTCTGGATATTTGTTCTCAGCAATAATAGCAATGGAAGGGTGTAGGGGCTTTTTTGTAATCTCTTTTTAAAGTCTTTTATATTATTAAAATCTCATTAATGTCCTTATGTACATTTTAATAATTTTTAATAACCTTCAATAACTTCTGATTAGCATTCTTTAAATGACTATATCCATGTATTTATCTGTACTCTATCTGAATCCATTTTTTTTTATATCACCTTCTGTGATCTATGAAACCAAATCTTCCAATCTTCTCAAAACAAGGTTTTCTAGTTTTGGGAGACCCAATCCCCCAATAACTAATCCACTCAGGAAACCATCACATTACATATTTTCTCATAAATCTCATAATTATTGCTTATAATTTCTAAGAAATCTTATGAATCCTAGTTGTCATTTGTCCACTCATACTCTGAACTTCAGCAACTACTGTCTTATCTGTCCCCTAGTGTTCTTTCATCTACTTAAAAAATGTTTTATTTTACCCCCAAAAGTTTTCTAGAACTTACAGTTGTTTCCCACAAAATAGTCTTATTTTAAAAATTACTAAAGGAAGTACTGATCCAAAGCTGATACTGTTTATAATTAATAAATCTTTGCTGTATCCTTGAGAAAAAAATGAAAGTACAGAATAGGATAGTCACTTTTCTAAGGCCTTGCCTTTCTGAGCTCTTGTTCTCAAAAACTTAATACAAACTCCTTAATACCTTTACTTTTTATTAAAGTTAAGTTCCCCTTAAGGCAGATCTTTCTGGCCTGTCTTCAAAGCACCAAAGGTCATTTCATATTAGGTCAACCTTTCTTTATTTTGTTACACAGAGCAAGCCATTTGACTCCCTTTGTGTTCATTGACCAAAAAGTTTAATAAATATTTTTCTCAATGAAAGAGAATTTTCTTCTCATGTGAACTCTGTAATTGTCCTAGAATATGAAAATGGCAGAAGTTCATTGTTTTAATTGCTTTTGATAGCAAGTTTTCATTCTGCTACATGGCTGGTATGCTTCATTGTTCTAAACACTTCTGTGGCCTTTTATTTTAGTGTCTTGCACTGGGAACAAAGGTGAGAAAGCAGGGAATGAGCAGAAAGTGAGATGGAACATCTGGCAATCACTGGGAACAAATCCTGGACACCTGGCTTACCAGGGTGAAAAGGACAACCACAGATTAAGCTCAAATCAAGGAAGTTCTGTCTCAGAACCATCAATTGGAAGTGAAGGTAGAGATGGTGTTACAGAAGAACAGAGAAGAACCAAGCAATGCTTAGAGAATAAAGTTACATTTATTATTATTATTATTATTATTATTATTATTATTATTATGTGCAGGCCAAAATAAAAATGTCTCTAGAATTCTGGGTGAAGTCACACAGGAAGTTTCCTGTATTTATATCTTTTTACCCTCTTTGTCTCCCAAATATGGGGTTTTATGGTTCCCTTAGTAAATTCTTAAAGAGTTCCTTTGTGCTGGAGCTTTGAGACCTCAACTAAAGGCTTGGCCTGGTGCCAGCACTGATAACTTCATCTGGGGAAGGTTTAATGGCCTCTCTGAAATGGGAGTGGTCTTATTTTCCTTATTATTTAAGCAAGCAAGCATTTACAGAAGCCAAAATAGCAGGGTTCAAATTTCAAACAGTAAGTTTTTATATAAGATGGATGCTTCAATAGTAGATACATTATTTTAAAATGATCTAGGGTAAGAGAGCAACAAGTTGACAAAGGACTAAGGTTTGGACAAATGAATTTAAAGGGACTATGGAAAGCAAATCTCAGCATGATACACAGCTGGTAGCCCCCAAACTCCATAGCCAGCCATGAGCAGTGTAGAAACAAACCATATCCCAAAGACTTGTTTATAGGCAGGCTAGTAGATAACTATACCTCTATGGGGACTATCAGTATATCCAAGAATACCCAATAAACATAACATTAACCCTTGAGAATGTTGGAGACAAAGATTATCTCCAAGCCTACTAGTTAGTGGAGTGGGAGTAAATGAGTGAACCAGCCTGTCATAGATCTCCCTAAGGAGAAAAGGGACTGGCTGCAGAAGGCAAATGTTCCCATTAAACAGCTGGGAAGGGGCTAGGACTGGGGCAAGAATCACTTTGGTAAACAACCCTGTGACCTTCCTTCCAGCCTAAAAAGACTAATTGTTTCAGGCAGTTTTCATTTAATTGTCTCCATGTTTCCTTGTTTATTACATTTGGCTCTTGTACAACACAAGGGTTAGAAGTGCCAAGCCTGCATGATGATGAACATAGAACTTTTGATTCCCTCAAAGCTTAAGTTATTTCTCAGTATTCATAGGGATTGGTTTCAGGATACCCCCACCCTCCAACCCCACCTTCCTATGAAGACTCCAAAATCTATTGATGATCAAGTCCCTGATATAAAATGGTATATATCAATGCATAAAGTTGGCCCTCTAATCTGCCATCTCCCAGCCATGGACAGAAAATAGTAGAGTTATTTATTTTTTAAATTTGTGTATAAGCAGAGCTGAGAAGTTCAAACCCATGTTATTCTAGAGTCAAATTCTTATCCACAATGACTATCAACACAGATCAGTGAGAACATTCTTCAAACTGATCCTTTTAAGACTTCAAAGAATGCTAATCAAAGCAAAGTACAAAATAAAAATGAATATTTGGTTTTTCTATTTTAAATCTATTAATTTGCTGAAAAGCCATATTTCTTCACTTTTTAAATCTGTGACTATTGCAAATAATAATTTAAACCTCAGTTTCCTCATCAAAAATTGGAATAGCTACAGTATCAAATTTAGAAGGTTTTCCTTAAAAATAAATAATATATTTAAATCAGTGTTGATATGTAGGGTATAGTCAATAAATATTAGCTATCATTATCATCATCACATTATATCACTTTTACAATGCTCATTTAACTTAACTATTATGCATCTTGGTCTTTACCAGTGAATTCCTAGAAATCATCATTCATTCTGCAATGAGAAAAGGACTCCAAAATAAATATAATAATATATTTACTGTGGATAAAACTACCCTTATAAACTTAGGGATAGTAGAAAACTCTGAGGTAGATTTCGTGTAGTAGAGAAATATTCTAATTTAAACTGAACAAAAGTTTCCAGGGGTTCAAACTTCAAAGTTTCAAAACCAAGAATGAATGTGGTTTTAGGTCCAGGAAAGGACATGAAAACACAACTAAATGATAATCCAATAATACGATTGGACCAAAAAAAAGAAAATTGAATATATGAAGTTCAAGAAAGCTGGCATTAAAAAGAACATCTTACAACCATGTCTGTGTGCCTGAAGATTACACTTTCAAAGTCTATTAAGAAAGTCAAGTCTTCTTTATTTCTGAAAAGTATTATTTTATACTAGTGGCCTGATGCATGAAATTCATACACATTAAAAGAATTAATTAGAGGAAATATTTTAATATTGCTATTTGCCCTTTCTCTATAATAGAAGTGTCAGAGATAAAAGTACAATGTATATGAAAATCTCCCTCCTATCAGAGTCTGCAGCTCACCATGGGACCTAGATACAAATCCCCACCCACTACCCACACAGGTTTCAAAAACACAGAAGAGCCGAGACCGGTTTGGCTCAGTGGATAGAGCGTCGGCCTGGGGACTGAAAGGTCCTGGGTTCGATTCTGGTCGGGGCATGTACCTTGCTTGAGGGCACAAATCCAGTAAGGGGCGTGCAGGAGGCGGCTGATCAATCTCTCTCTCTCATCGATGTTTCTGACTTTCTATCCCTTTCCCTTCCTCTCTGTAAAAAAATCAATAAAATATATTAAAAAAACAAAACAAAAACACAGGAGACCCAGACCCTGCCGGCCCCACTCCCACTGGGTGAAACTAAGACCTAGCTTGCCCCACCCTGTCAAGCCCCTTCAGGCAAGGGGCACAGCCTCAGGTCCCCCAGCCTGGTGCTGGGGCAGGGGGGCACGGCCTGAAGTCTCCTGGCCTGGCACCAGGGTGGAGGGCACAGACTGAGGTCTTCTAGCCCAGCACTAGAGCAGTGGTGGTGGGAGGTGGAGGCCCTTGGCCTGAGGTCCCTCACTCCAGTCAGGCATCCTGCAGCCTCATGTTCCTGCTGTTCTTCATAACATTACAGTATCCCGGCTACTTTGCATATTCCTATAATTAGATATTTAAAAAGGTTATTTTGCTGGAGGCTTTACAGCATTTTTCCATATTGTCCTTAAATAAATATAAGAGGAGGAAAATACATTTTTCAGCAAAGGAAATACAAGTAAAAGAAGATCACATGATATATGCAGGTAACAGAGTTTGAGAAAGAAAAATCTGAAGCTGCAAATCTGGGACATTAGCCATGTCTTAATCCTGTAAGTCATGGTCTCTGCCTCTCTGACTGATGATGGTGTAAACTGTACCAAAAGGGCTATAATTCTGCAAGCTTGTCCAAATACTCTTGCTGTAAAGGCCCATGGGACAAAGAGAAAATAATATTTCTGAAATTGGAATGTATCAGCCATCAAGGCTCCTTATTATAGTTTAATCACTTGCAATTGCAAGCTTTTGTTTTTCTATAGTTGGTCATTTTTGCTGGAGAAATCCAGAACATTCTATCATAAAAGATAATTTGTTATTAATCCTTGAAGTGCTAGCCTCAGAGCACATGAAAATTGATAATGGTTTGAGTTTAAGATAGCACCTTCCAAAAACAAACAAAAACTATAAAAGTAAAGCAACACTACCGCCTATCATATCAAAACTCCTTGATTTGGGTTTTGAATATTTATAGTTGTATTATATGTCAAGTATTCTCCTAGACCTTTTGCATATATTATTTTACTTAATCCTCACGCTTCTCTAAAAAATATTTTTATTTCTATCTTACATATGCAGAAAGTAAGGCATGGAGAGGTTATATGGTTTTCCCAAGGCCACAAAAATCCCCTAAAATAGAAATACCTATGGAAGAAATATATTATCCCATCTCAGTTAATCTTTAAATTATGCCCACAGTTAAAAATTTACCTGAGATGGATTAATACTTCCTAAGGTTCAAAGAAAGACAACATGTTTCAGACAGATAGGCTATAGAGAAATTTTGATATTTTATATATGTCATTGGCATATTAAAATGGTATATTAAATTTGTCATTTTTGTTAATACATTGTTATCACTTCTGTGAAGATTTCCATGTTTATATCCTTGTAGAAAAGAAAGCAACCATTGCTGCAAGACTGAGATTTCCCTAGTATTATTGGCCACCACACAATGTGTTCTGAGACAGGAAACTGGAATTATGAGGAGATCCCTATTCAGGCAGGAGAGCAGACGAGCCTCTTTGGGGCTGGATGTGAGGCTAAGATAACTAGGTATTTATGTACTTCCTCACGGTGGGCTAAAAGTTATACCCACCACTTTACCCTAACACAATTTACTAACGCCACACTGTGTGTCAAACAGTTCTAGAAACTGGTAAATGTTATCTCATTTGTTGTTCATAATAACCTCAACTCTCTTTATCAGTCAACCTAATTTCCATAACACAGAGGTAGGAAAAGACCCCAAATTTAGTGACATACAGCAGCCAAGGCTTGTTTTTCATTCATGTTGTAGCTCTAATGCAGATCAACTATGACTCTAATCCACATTTCTTTTGTTCTGGGATCTAGATTAAAAGAGCACCTTCTGAATAGAAAATTGCAAAGGAGAAAAGAGACAGGGAAAATTATATGTTCTTAACTTTTGCTCAGACATGATGCATAATACTTCTGCCCACATTTTATTAGATGAATAAGTCAGATAGTCACGCCTAAGTTTTATAGGGTGGAGTGGCATAATCATGCCGTAGAGAAGAGCAGGGAGAAAAAAGGGAATACAACATACTGCCATAGTACACTATTTGGCCATCAAATGTTTAGTTCCCTCACATATGCAGAAGATACTTCTTACTCTAAGAAGACAACTTGAGAGACCCATTCAGTCACTATAGCCAGAATATGTTAGCTAGGCAATGCACAATTTTCTCACCCTAGGCTTGGGTGTTGCTCAAACATATTATCTTTCCTTACAGACCCAACATGTAATTGTGGGATAGAGAAAGAATAACTGCAATATAATCTCCCATATGAAAATGTCTAAGATGTGAGGCACATAGAAGTTACTGGTCCATTGCAATCTTGAAATAGCACTGGGAAGATTCCCTAAGGGGAGCCTATCATGGAGATGCAGATCTTCTTGAGGAAGTTTTGATTTTGCTTTGAGCACTTTTATTTTTAACAGCAGCTTTCAACTTCTCATGTACATCTTGTATATAGGTACCATGGCTATTTTTTGCCCTGGTTATGAACAATTTTAGAATCTCCAAAAAATGGCTTATACTGGTAACACTGGATATAGAATGGGATACCAAGCAAAGCATTTGGCAAACAAGAGTGTGATCAGTCACAACTATGAGCATTTAATGGCTGAAACCATGATAGCTCAATGAAGTTCACTATCACATTCAAGATTAGCTAGCCATTAGCATGATTCCAAGCCAAATCTGACTTACTCAAAAATCTATGTCCGGCCCAATGCATAATGCTTCAACTGTATGGAGAAATATCAGTTGTTAAAAAGGGAGAAGTTCCTTAGAGTCTTCTAGAGGGAACCTCAAGTTGGTTTATGCATACTTTACAATGTTAGTTTGAAAGATTTATATTTATGTTTTTGTTATTTTTTAATTCTTTATTGTTTAAAGTATTTTGTTTTGCCTTTTAATATTTTTATTGCTTTTTATAGAGAAACATCAATGTAAGCTCAAAGCATCAATTGGCTGCCTTTTGCACACTCTCTCCCAGGCATGTAGCCTGACCAGGAATTTGGTACAGTAGAGGTCGCCAAACCCACTGAGGCACACCAGCCAGGGCTAGATTTATGTATTGATTTTTTTTTCCATCTAGCTTTTGGTGATGTGTTGTTTGAATGCTTTGGTCTTTCCTGGGTTTGACCTTCATGGTACTTTCCATTTACCTATTTATGTGGCAGAGCATTTAAGAAAGTATAGTGTTTTCCCCAATGGGAGAAGATTGAAAGCACTTCTCAGTGAGAGTTCACAAGGGTAACCTAATTGGTCTATGGGAAACAAATGGCAAAGTTGGATAAAAACAACCTGGGCTATTCCTGTTTGTCAGCAAGGCTGTTTTCAAAGGGCAATGGAAAGCAGAAGAGCTTCATCTACAGCTCGCACAGAGGCTGCTGCCAGTGTGTGGCACAAGGGAAACCAAGCCAGCTTTACAGAGTTTGTCTCAGTGGCTGGCTTCCAGTCCCCATTCTTAGCTCACTCTCCATAACACTAGCCTGGCGTTTTCATAGGGCTTTACACATGCTTCTCACTCTGATGGTATTTCCAAATTTAAGAACACTTTCTGATCATTGTTTCAGTTTGAAAAAGGAATATGTCTTTAGTAGACCGAGATTATTTTATTTGTTTGCAAAGGAATGGGGAGAAGTCAGAAATCAACCATTCCAAAGCCCCAGATGGAGAGTTCTCTCATGAGAGCGGGATCCAGATTTTAGCTAGAGCAGGCCAGATCTCAGATAACAAGCAGGACCCCTCCAAGGTCACTCCTGCTAGGCCCTTGTCCCTGACAGAGAAATGTAGCTGGATGCTGCTGTTTGCTGCATTGCTTGTTTTGAAATTATTTTTAGAGCTTTAAGCCTACAGAAAAAGTATCTTCTACAATGATGTTTGAGCCCACGGAAACAATCTTTGTACTTTTTGTGTATTGTTTCATTCCTCTGTACGAGAAAATTTCCCTTTCAACGATGAGTTCACTTGATGGCTTAGAAGAAATAAATCTCCCCCCAGGAAGAGAACGTGAATTGATTCCCAGACATAGAAAACTCACAATGTTATTGGGGAAGCAAGAAACACCATTAAAAACAAAACAAAACTATAAGAGGCAACAGAAGAAGTTAGATGTTCCCATTAGTAACTACAACTTCAGCAGGGAGCTGGAGTCAGGGATGGCACCCAGCAGTGAAGAGATGGAAGTTTGGCTCAGGCCTTGCCTTTGGCCTGGGTGGCACAGACCACTCTGCTCTAGCTGCTGCAAGTGAGCTGAGAACACACTCCCTAGTGTGCTTGAGCAGGACATTTTCTAGGTACTAAGTTTATTACAAATTGAAATTAGCCAGGGGAAGAGATGGAGGTATATCAGAAGGTCTAGATCAGTAGTATCCTAACTCTTAAGTGCCTCAGAAACAACTGGATTATTTGTGAAACAAGGAAAATTGCTGAACACACTCAAAGGTTTCTGGTTCAGGTGGTCTAGGGTGGGTTACTCCAAGATTCTGCATGTTTAACAAGCATCACAGATGATTCTGAGGTAAGTGTTCTAGCATCCAAATTGACCAACACTGATATTAAAGGTGACACTACTTCCCACCTGCATTTAAACCAAGAGGATATAACAGAGAGAAAGGTCAGAAAGCCAGAGCAGATCATCAAAGAGAAGAAGGGCAAATGATATATGAATCAAGTTTAGAAGCAGGTGATTGGAAATGTGGAGAGAATCACAAGATACTAGGTGGGGCAGGTGAGCAGCTTTTCCTGGAAGAAATTGTGTTGGTGGAGTTTCCCAGGTGAAAGGTATTTAGGAGACTGATTGTACTTAAAACAAGGGTTCAAAGCATGGTTACTTTGAAATCACTTGGGGATTTTTTAAAAATATATTTTATTGATTTTTTATAGAGAGGAAAGAAGAGGGATAGAGAGTTAGAAACATCGATGAGAGAGAAATACCGATTAGCTGCACCTTTCAATACACAGGCCAACTCTCTATCCACTGAGCCAAACTGGTTAGGGCTCACTTGGGGCTTTTAAAAACACTGTGTTGCCAAGACCGGTTTGGCTCAGTGGATAGAGCGTCGGCTTGCAGACTGAAAGGTTTGAGATTCTATTCCAGTCAAGGGCATGTACCTTGCTTGCGGGCACATCTCCACTGTGGGGCATGCAGGAGGCGGCTGATCGATGTCTCCCATCGATGTTTCTGACTTTCTATCTCTCTCCCTTCCTCTTTGTAAAAAATCAATAAAATATATTTAAAAACAAACAAACAACAACAAAAACAAAACACTGTGCCCAACCTGCAGAGGTTTGTATTTAACTGGCCTGGGGTATGTCCCGCAGGGGGATTTCTAGATGATCTTAATGTATAGTCGAACTCTGCTTTAGAGGGTCAGCAAGAGCACGGGCACCTCGATTAAATAATCTTGACCAGCACTTGTCAAGTCTGAATGTGCATGCAGCTTAAGTGGGGACATGGTCAGATTTTGGTTCAGCCACTGAACGGAGCATGAGAGTCTCTGTGCCTTACTGTTCCTGGTGATGCAGCAGCTCCTGGTCCATGCACAACACAGTGTGTACCAGGGTCACGAAGACTTTGGTCTCTCACTCTACTCTGGGGGCAAAAACATAGACGTATAATCATCAGCTTTCACTCCCGACCTGCCAAGTCAGAAGCCTCAGGTGGCGGGGCGGGGAGAGGGGTGGGGCGCCCTTTTGAACAAGCCCCGAAGTGGTTCTGCTGCATGTTCAAGTCTGAGAACCCCTGCTTTGCTCCAGGATATAACCATCTGTCACTCTTTACCCTGTCCAGCCAGGTCTTGAACACTTAGTTCCCTAAATATGAATGAACCTTCCTAGTGGGGCATCTAGAACTTGTAAAGGAAAGGTTTTAGTTCTCTTTCTCCTTCCTGGCAAATTAAAAGGGCGTTATTCCTGCATGGTAATGAATCCAATATAATCCTCTCTGTTCAAGCACCAGTCTCACAATCTCCATAAAATGAAGGGGCTGACGGTGCTCTCCTGAGCCATTTGGGTCTCTGACAGCTGGTGATCCCGCCACTCTCCAACTAGAGAGACTGTCATGGTTTTGTGCCTTTGTCCCTGAACTCCACTCAGCCACCATATGTTATATTGTTTTTATTTTTATACCGCTCATAAAAGAAAGAGCAAGGGGAGTGTGGGCATGTCAGCAAGCCTCGATCATGCAGTTCTGGCAGAGTCAGGAATCCCGAACAGCTACGCCAGGCTCACAGGGTGATGCAGAGGCAGAGAGGGCCCTGCTGGGAAACCCAGATTCCCTGTGGTTCCCTGGCTGGCAGAAAGCACCCTGAAACTTACAGGTGAGTACAGATGAGTTCCTGAGAAGCTGCCTTTCCGGGTTCTCAGTCTTTAGTTCATACTGCAGGCTGTTTTTCACACAATAGTGGTCAAATCTAAGATCCTGAGATACACACAGTCCTGTGAAGTAGTGTGATAAGCCATCCTGTATTGCTAGGGAAAGATTCCATGTTTAGCACTAAAAGTCCCATATTGTGGCAAAAACCTCAGTCCCTGGTAAAAATAGGTACTCACTGTGTTGTTTATGGACCAGCTGGCTGCATTAGATCAGGGTGTTTTATATCTTTACTATTGACATTTTGATCTGAATAATTATTCGTTGTGAGGGTCTTGTTATAGTAATAATAATAAGGATACAATACAAATATAAAATAAGAAATTGGGTGTGACATATTAGAGTGGAATGAAGTGTGAACGCCCTTAAAAGAGATGTGAATGTAAGAGATAAAAAAGTTTGTACCCCACATGTAAGACCAGATAGCAGAACATCTGGGATCCACTGATAAGACACACTGAAGACACACTAAAGAAGCCTGCTTGAACACATAAAAGAGAACAAGCTCTGAAGGAGATTAGAGCCACTTGTCTGCTCCTCCACAGAAGGTCTCTCTCCGCTCTCCTTCCTGCATCCTGCCTGAACTCTGAGCTCTGCCGTGGACCCTGGGTCGGAACCGTGAGCCACAAGCCGAGGCCTCTACAAGACGCTGAGCTGCAGCTGCAACATCCAACGTCCAGTGTGTGTGTCTGTCAGCGTGGATCTCCCGGTGGCCTGCCGAGATCTGGAAACCACCAGGACTCTGGTAAATAAACCGCGTGTGATTCGTGCATTGCCTGTCTGTCTCCTGTGTAATTTATGCTCGGTCAATATTTAATAAGTGCCTTGAGTCATCCATATAAGTCCATTCTATTGGCAGAGGATACTCTTGGCTACCTGTGCTTGCATCCTTAGATAAATTCTGGGACAGGTCTGTCCTATGCTTTGTTGGCTGTTTAGTAGCATCCCTCATCCACTACTACTAGGACTCTCCCAGTTGTAATAATGAAAAATGTCTTCAAACATTGCCATATGTCCAATGGCAACAAAATTTATTGCAGCTGAAGTGGGGATAGTGTCAGATTCTGATTCAGCCATTTGACCAAGGCCTGAGAGTCCCCATGCTTCATTGTCCCTGGGGATGCCATTGCTGCTGGTCCATACACAACACTGAGTACCAGGATCAGGAAGGCTATAGTCTTTAAGCTGAGAGCCACTGTGACTGTAATCTAAAACATCTGCAGGCAAGCATTTCTCAAATTTTAATGGGTATAAGAATCACTTAGGGTTTGGATGGACATTTCTCCAAAGAATATATACAAATGGCCAGAAAACACTTAAAAGACATTCAATATCATCAATCAGTCATTAGGGAAATGAAATGAAAATGAAAACTAAAATGAGCTACCACTTTACATGCATTAGGATTGCCAAAAAATAAAATAAAATAAAAGAGACAATTGTAAGTATTGACAAGGATACAGAGAAATTAGAACCATTATACATTTTTGGAGGGGTAGGGAGATGTTAATTAGAGTAGCCATTACGGAAAACAATTTGGGAAGTCCTCAAAATGAGATATATATAACTCAGCAATTCCAAGAGAAGTGAAAACATATGTCCAGACAAAAATCTATACACAAATGTTGATATAGCAACATATTCACAATAGCCAAAGATGGAAATGATCATCAGCTGACAAATGGGTAAACAAAGTGGTACATCCATATAGTGGAACTAGAGGTCCATTGCATGAAATTCAATGGACTCAGCCCAGCCTGCATCCTCTCCAATCCAGGACCCCTCAGGGGTGTCTGACTGCCAGTTTAGAGCTGGATCTTGGAGATTAAACCAGCAGTCAGACATCCCTCTCACAATCCTGGACCAGTGACTCCTAAATGTTCACCTGCCTGCCTGCCTGCTTACCCCTAACTGCCCCCGCCCTTGCTGCCTCCCCTTGTTGGCCTGGTCACTCCTAACTGCCCACCCTGCCAGCCTGGTCACCCCTCATGCTTCCCTCCCCCTGCTGGCCTGATCGTCCCATGCAGCCTGCTTGTTCAGTCGTTTGGTCATCCCTCACTAACCCCCCTGCTGGCTTAGTCATAGGCAGCCATCTTGTGAGGATTAATTTGCATATCACCTCCTTATTATATAGGATATTAAGCATAATAAAATAAAGAATGAATTATGGGTATACTATGCAATATGGATGGGACTTTAAAATATTAGACCAAGAAATAGAAACCAGACACAAAAGAGGCTTTACTGTATGATTTTATTTATACAAAATGACCAGAATAGGCAAATTCACAGAAATAGGAAGTAAATCTATAGTTGCTAGGGTTTAGGAACAGTAGGAGGGAGAATGATGTGTGAGTGTTTATGAGTATTTAGTTTCTTTTTTTAAAAAATATATTTTATTGATTTTTTACAGAGAGGAAGGGAGAGTGACAGAGAGCTAGAAACATCGATGAGAGAGAGACATTGATCAGCCGCCGTTTGCACGCCCCCCACTGGGGATGTGCCTGCAACCAGGATACATGCCCTTGACCGGAATTGAACCTGGGACCCCTCAGTCTGCAGGCCGACGCTCTATCCACTGAGCCAAAAACGGTCCTGGCAGTATTGGGTTTCTTATGAGGGTGATGCAATGTTCTAAAATTAGATTGTGGCAATGATTGCACACTTCTGTAAATATACTAAAACTTCTGAATTATATATTTTCAATGGGTGAATTTATGGCATGTGAATTACGCAAAACTGTTATTTTTTTTTTTAAAAAAGGAATTACTGGAGGATCTTGTTAAAATGTGATTTGGATTCAGTTGTCTGGAATGGGGCCTGATATTTCTGGAGATCACACTTGGATAAACCAACCCTGACATCAGGAGTTCTCTAAGTATCTTTCCTAATAGCCAGCATCTGTGAATTTACTAGAAGTACAAATTATCAGACTTTACCCCAAACATAGTAAGGCAGAAACCCTACGGGTAGGCCCAGCAATGTTTTAACCACCTGAATGTGTGTCAATGTTCTAAAATCACTGCCTGGACCTTCTTCACCCTGATTGGCTCTTTTCATCTTGCATGTAAACATGCTTTGGGGAAAATATTTATTTTTCACTGAAAAAAATATTATTTAAATAAATCATTGTTTCATATGTCTTATTACTTTAAAGAAAATAAAACTCCTCACTAAAGAAACTTCTAGATAAAGGTAGTTTATCCTGGCATTTGGGAATCCCAGGTTGGCTCCCTCCTCAAGTCTTCATCACACTATTGTCTGTCCATAGGTTATGCATATATGCATACAAGTTTTTTGGTTAATCTCTTCCATCATTACCCCTTCCCTCTGAAATTCTTCAGTCTGTTGCATGTTTCCATATCTCTGGATTTATTTTGTTCATCAGTTCATTTTTTTTATTAGATTCCACCCATGAATAAGATCATGTGCTATTTGTCTTTCTCTAACTGGATTATTTTGCTTAGCTCCATGTTGTCTCAAAGGGTAAGATATATTTCCTTTTAACTGCTGCATAATATTTCCTTGTGTAAATGTACCACAATTTTGTTATCCACTCGTCTACTGATAGGCACTTGGGCTGTTTCTAAATCTTAGCTATTGTAAATAGCATTGCTATGAACATAGGGATGCACACAGCCTTTCTGATTGGTGTTTCTGATTTCTTGGGATATATTCCTAGACGTGGGATCACTAGATCAAATGGCAGTTCCCTTTTTACTTTTTTTGAGGAAACTGCATAGTGTTTTCCAGTCTGCATTCCCAACAGCACAAGGGTTCCCTTTTCTCTACATCCTCGCCAGCACTTGTCATTTATTGATGTTGGTAATAGCCATTCTGACAGGTGTGAGAATTTTAATTTGCATCTCTCTGATGATCATCTTTTATGTGTTCCTTTCACTGAAAGAAAGGAGAATGCTTATCTTTACTGCTAGTCACATTGTTATTTTCTTTCTTTTTTTGTTAATCCTCACCAGAGGATATTGTTCCCATTGATTTATAGAAAGAGTGGAAGGGAAAGGGAAAGACAGGAGAGAGAAATATCCTTTGGGTGCGTCCTGCATTCTTCCCAACTGGGATAGAGACTGCAACCGAGGTATGTGCCCTTGACCGGAATTAAACCTGGGACCTTTTGTCCCAGGCTGCTGCTCCAACCACTGAGCAACCAGCTAGAGTGCCACTGTTATTTCCATTACAAAAATAATTTTGGCCCTGACCAGGTGGCTCCATTGGTTGAAGCTTCATCCCATACACCAAAAGGTTGCAGGCTCAATCCTCAGTTAGGGCACATACCTAGGTTGTGGGTTTGATTCCTGGTCGGTGCCTATGGGGAAGATAACATTGATTTTTCTCTCTCTCTCTTGTGCGCGTGCACACGTTTATGTATTTATTTTCTGTGTGTTTTCCTGGGGAAGACTGGTACTGTAAAACAAAAGTCGACTTATTGGAGATTTAATTCTGCAGAGCCTAATACATCTGGAAACTCAGTAACAGTCATCCTTGCACCCAAGTGCCCTCCAAATCTAAGTGAGACATGTACTTCATGAAGTCATCTGAAGAGGTTTATTCACTAAAGAGACTTCTCCTGATCTGAAGAGTGGATGTGCTTCTTTGCATCTCTGATTTATCTGAGCAAAGGGTTTTAGCCTTGGGAAGATACAAGTGTTGGTGAAGCTCAATTTAGTAGTTTCTGAAGGAGGTGGTATTTAGCCACTGACTCAAGGAGGAGTTGGGTGCCTCATGGGTGATAAGAAGAGTGCCATTTCTTGTATGAGACAATCTAATACTTTAAATTATGTCAGCTCATTGGACAAGAAAGTATTTATATAAGAAGTGAATTAATCCATCCTGGGGTGCATTAACACTTCCACAACAGTCTGTGGATGGATGGAATCTTCTCTCAAAGACGGATCTAAGGAGAACATTGCTTGGCACTAAACCACTCCTTCCCATAATGTGTAATTCTGGGTTTTCAAAATCCCATTTCCCTTAGTCCAGTTATAGAGGAAGTATAGCTGAGGCTTTCGTAGAGCTAAAATCAGAGTTTCCTTTCCATGTTGGAGCCTGGTCCATTGCATGTGGGATCCAGAGGACCACATGGCTATGGAGGAAACATGGGCAGCACCAAAACAAGGGAGCCCTATGAGTCAAGAGCCAAGTGCAACAAGAGAGCAAGTCTCTTTATTTAGGGGATTATGTATCCCCAAATATTCACACTCTTGCAGTGGCCATACCATTCTGGCCAACCATCTCTGTCCACAGATGTGATTGACAGAAAAGTATTTTTCATATATCACTCCAACTTTCCTGGGCACCTGCCTATCTTCTCTTTGTTGGATCCCTTCCCCCTTAGTGTTTTGCAGGGTATAGACCAGTGTTCCCTGGAGAGCGTGAAATTGCAGCTTCCTGGTGAAGCTGTCCAAATGACATGCCTATAATAGCTGGCATTCCCTTTGCTCCTTTCCTATTATTAATAACTAGCTAATTACAATGATGTCTATTACATAATCATAAAACAAATTTATAACAATATGTGCAATTCAAGAAAGCAGGTATAACTGCTATGAAAGGACAGAGCGTAATGTAATGAGCAGTATGTGTAAGAACAGAAGAAGCTATTGAGATTTCTTTTCCTGTGGGTATTCACTAGGTACCACCTGATGCTCTCTCTACAAATGTTTTTTCCCTGCTTCTGCTTGCTTTGAATGTCCTGCCTCTCCACCCAGTTTCTATCTTAGGAACCCTCTGGTAGTTCAAAACAGCCTTTTCTGTTCTAATTATCCCTAGTGATCTTTTGTTTTCCAGATATGTGAACGTTAATATTGGTCAAATGATGGGTTTGTATACATATCATCTACAATGTGGTCCAAATGAGGTTGAGAGGAGCATGAATATCTCTTTAAAAAGGAAAGGGGGAATTAGGTTATCACTTAGATATTCATGATTAAAGTTCTGTTAGTTTTGTTAGTTAATTTTTCTTACCCCTGTCTTGAAGTTGCTATATAAGAAAAATCTAGGATATTTATCTTTTTTTGAAATGTTAATTTACTGATTTCTTTTCCCTGGAAGAGGGACTGAGAAAGTGAGGCTAAATATGGCTAAGTTCTTCTCAAGGTCAACTATTCTAATACACTAGAATACTATTAGGGTAATTTAAGACTTATACTTTTCTAAATAAATCAGTAAATTGGTTTTGGAGATGCTGGACCAGCCTGGTTAATAGGTGAATCAAATGTATGGTTTCTGTGTCATTTAAATTTCACCATGATTCTATGAGACTCCCTTACCGTAAACCCCATGTCTTCCAGGATAATAGGAACTTTCCAAGTACCTGAAATAGAAGTCAGAAAGTTTTGAGTTGCAAAGGACACAGGCTTTACCAAGGAGGCTGGCTTTTTAAAGACGGAGTCAGTTTCAAAAATGCATTCTTCTCAAAGCAGAGAACTCAAAAGGACCCAATTTTGAAGAGTTCTGATCTCCACTCTGATACTGAGTTTTTTACATGACCTGAGACTGTTGTTGAATCTCCCATGGTTTCTTCTCCTATTTATCTGTGAAGTGGAGATGAAAATTCTGAGCCTTAACGCGATTCAGAATTGAATTAAATAATGGTTTCAAGCTCTTTGAAAGGGTGAAGAGGTATTTCTTTTTAGCTCTGTCAAATGTTATACAATTCAGTATTTAGGTGAAATTTAACTTCAAATGTATCAAGCTTCAGTTTTCACCTACTCACCTGTTGATTTGTGGTTCCAAAAAAAAAAATCAACTGTGGGATGTCTGAAAGAGTAAATATAAGTAGTCACACTGCAAACTCATATCCAGAGTAACCTAGCATAAAACTGCCTTTGATGGTGTCTTCACCATAATCCCTTTTGTTACTGGGGGAGTGTACTTCTCCATCCCTCATGAGAGTAAGGTTCTTAAGATAACTTTAGAAAATGAATTTTCTAAGATTTGCACAGGAGAATGAGATGGGCTAAAAGGCTTTATTTGCTTGGAGTTACATTCTTCCGGTTTCAAAGTCCCATATTCCTTAAGCCAGTCCTGAAAGAGGGGCAGCTGTCGATTCAGCAAAGCAAAAAGCAAAGCCAGCAATGAGAGCTTCTGTTCAGTATTGGGGCTGGGGATGGCTAATCATCAGGTTTATTAAAGCCCATTATTCCATTGTATGGGCAAATTCAGGAGAATGTGCCCCCTGTGGCAGAAGTCCCAAGAGGGTCAAGAGAGGGAACTTTCTTTGTTCAGAAGTTTAAATATTCAGTTTTCAAGCCCTTGCAGGGGTAATACCTATTCTGGCCCATTACCTACTCACAGATGTGATTGACAGATAGGTAAGTACCTTCCCACATCACTCAGACCTTATTGGGCATGCATCCAAGTACCTCCTCCCATCAATCAGCGGGGAACAGACTTGGAGAGTGTTAAATTAGCAAAGCTGTATAAATAGCATGCCTATATTATCTAGTCTTCCCTTCACTCCTTTTTTTGTTAAGTACTAACCAGATTATTATAATGGTATCACTTTCACATCTCTTGTCTTCCCAGTCAGATGGTATATGGAGTTTGACTGAAATTTAAAATATTGTCCTCATTGTGATGTAATGGATTTTAAGCAAACAGAGAATAAATACTTTAAAATTTCTGTTAACATAAAATGAAGTAAGCAATTATGACTTCTATTGGCATATTTTCTTAAATTATTGTTTTACTTACAGTGTTTATTCCTGCCCAGCAGGCCAAGTAAATTCTTTAGGTGCCAGAAAGAAACCCCCAGGTAAATTCACAAAGAAGTTAAAAAGGTTTCAAGAGCAATGTGAAGCTATGACAGGCCACTGAAAAGCACAGAAGGTAAGGAACATGCCTTATTTGCTGTTGTTCTAGCTGACACACCCAACACATAGTTGGGTTTGTTAAATATTTGCAGAATGTATTGGAATAATAAATAAAAGAATGGACTGTGTCAATATATTCCTAGAAAAAAGTGGAATAATTTGAACCCCCAGAAAGGTACCCTAGAGCAATGGTCGGCAAACTGGTGCCAACAACTGCCCTAGAGGAACCCCATATTGAAAACTGGAAAAAGGAAAGAAGGCTCTGCAAGGGTTTTTTTTCCAAATCCCACAGGCAGTTTTGTAATTACCTGCATTGCCAGGATTTAAAAGAAACTTCTGTTCAAAAAGCTAAGAGATACAGCATTGCTGCTAAAGAAGTCATGCGCCCTATTAGAGGAAACCACAATGGTTCCTTTCTAGCCAATTTGCTTAGAGAAGTACAAATCGCCTCTTGCACAGTAGCAGAATGACGTTATCCTTGGCTTCACATAAAGAACATTTTCCAAGTCTACCCACGCCCTCCGCTGGCCAGTTCCTTTATATGATGGAAAATGAGCTGCACATGACTACAGCAATGATGTAATATAATGTGCAGTTGACAGTCAGTGTTCAAAGGGACTCCAACTTCCATGCTAAGCCCTGAGAATGAGCTAGGTTGAAAAGGACTGTGCCATCTGGAAATCAAACACAAAGCTAATGCTGAGGCTGATGGAAAAAGTGAATTGAGAATTTTGACCAATTAATGCTGAAGTTTATGCCCAAACCTCTACACCAAAAAGTGGACAATGCTTTTGGTCTCCTCTAATCTACATTTTAAGATACTGTTTTAATTTTTCCTCCAAAGGTGATTATAGAAAATAGCCTGTCCAGTCATTTCTCTTTATTATTATTATTATTATTATTATTATTATTATTATTATTATTGAAAGTTTATTTAGAAATTTAGAGAGGTAGTAGAAGTGAGCCAGCTGGGTTGGTGGGCTCAGGAAACAAGTTACAGAAGCCAAAGAAGGACCCTTGAAGCTTAGGAGAGGGAAAGGCAAAGATAAGGCTTCTGAGGGAAGGAGGTGGGGGACCAGAAAGGCATAGGCCTCCTTCCAAAGGGGAGAGGGCAAGGGGGGTGCTTGGTCTTGAGAGTTTTAAAGGCTGGGAGTTTAGGGGAGGTCTTAGGAAACCATCTCAACACATTATTCATCAACTTTATGCTGATGTAGCAATAATTTCTTACCAACTCTGTATTTTAGTCTTATATAATTGAGAAATAATTGCCTGAAAATAAAGATGTATGGTTTTAAATAGAACAACCAACATACTCCCAAGGATCCACTTATACAAAGTGCCAAATATGGTTATAAGCTTCAGGAAGCATCTCGATAGACAGCCAAGAGATCTTGTTTTGGGTTTTTGAGCTGTCGTTGTTTAGCTAAAGGCCTTTAGGGAGTTCATTACCCTTCCTTAAGTTTAATTTTCTCATGAGGGAAATGGAAAGTCTGCACTACATAATCTCTAAATTGGCCAGACTATCACTCCTGTTTTCTCCAAGTCATTCTTATAAATCCTCACTCACTAAGAAGCATTTGCTTTGTGCTAAAAATTTCCAGAGAAATCTGCATTTCTTGTCCAGGCTCAATTCCTGAAGTAACACACCTTTATGTGTGGTATTCCTACACTCTTCCCAAAAGACAAAGTGATAAGACAGAGAGTGCCTGAAGAAAGAAAACCAAAGTGTGAGCAGTGAGTGGCAAAGAAACTGCCTAATATACTGGGACTATAGAGTGATCTTTTAAGGTTAAGTACAAGTGCCTCCTAATTAGATCCTCAAGCAGATCACCCCTTGCTGTCCAGGATCTTCCCTCTGAATCCCACCAGTCAAGAGTATCAAGGACTCTGAGTTTCAAATCCCAGGTCACCACTCACCACCTATATGACCTCTTTAGAAAAGAGAGTAGGAAATCTAACTCACTGGGTTTCTGAGAGGGTTGGAATCCACATTTTATAGAAAAGTGCTCACACAATATTCAACTTACAATAGATGATCGATACATTTGAATCTAAATTGAGCAGACTCTGTTCTCATTACCACATATAAACTACAACTTGTAATGTAAGCATTTCTGGCAGCATCTATCTTAATTGGAGGAGGAGAGAAGTTGTTAAATCTCTGTCCCATAGCCCTAGTAGGTATTTGACAATTCTGCAGTGGAGGTGAGCCCAGTAGGGATGAATAGTCCTGACACCTGATGTCTTGGAAGGTAGATGTCCAGAAACGTAGGCTTAGAGCATTTCATTGGATTTTCTTAGACAGTATAAATGATGTTCCTAGATGTAAATAACATAAAGATAGAATGTATGGCAATAAAAATGATTTTTCAAATTCTCAGAGCATTTCTGATGAGGCCCTTGTGAGTCTAAAATAAAAAATTCTACTTACACTAGACCAGCCTACCCATAATTTAGA
Source organism: Lasiurus cinereus (assembly GCA_011751065.1). Classification (NCBI taxonomy): domain Eukaryota; kingdom Metazoa; phylum Chordata; class Mammalia; order Chiroptera; family Vespertilionidae; genus Lasiurus; species Lasiurus cinereus. The sequence continues at coordinate 19,939,358 of JAAGEH010000041.1, read as the reverse complement.
TATGAGCTTTTCTGTCTTTTTTTATGTCAAACATTATAAATGTAATAGACCAAAGGACTGTCTAACATGACCATTCCTGTAATAGAAAGAAAAGGTCACATTTTAAATCTCAGAATATATGTTACGAAACTATTCCATAAAATAAAGCTCATCTTGCCAAATTTATTTTTCATTTGAATTATGCCATGGTAGACATGATGAAATTATCCTGAAATAAAAGAATACTATGTTGAAAGTGACTTAAAATATCATCTTTCATGCTCACTTCAGCAGCACATATACTAAAATTGGAATGATACAGAGAAGAGTAGCATGGTTCTTCTGCAAGGATGACATGCAAGTTGGGAAGATTCTCATATGTAAAAAAAAAATAACATCTCTTCAAGTCATTACCAAATCTGTTCCCATATGAAGACCCCTTCCTAAGATCAAAATGAAAAACAGGATATGTAGATGTGGATAGTTTCAATTGATTGAGAATTTAAATTACAACAAATAGCTACTATCAATTAAAAAATGCTTCTGGAAAACTTTTGTTAAATACACTTAAATGCATTTTGCTTAGGTGAGTAAATCATTAAACCATTTATAAATAAAACTGGAAATTCCTATTTGGAATTAAGACCTTTTAAACTAACTCTGCAACCCTCAGGAAGCTGTGGTCCACAGGTTAGCAAGCACTATTTATTCACATAATCCCACTTTACAGATGAGAGCACTGGAGTAAAGGAAACTGGATGATTTCCCTAAGGTAAAGAATTTAGATCTTCAGTACAAGAGCTAGGACTGGAATTCAATTCAATGGGCAAGGATATTAGTTCAAGATTCTTCTATTTGAATTGAAGAATATACTTCATTATTTTTATCTTTAAATATCATTATTTGGCTTGCATTTTATACATTATGTGTATCTTAAATACATATATTTCATAGATATATAGCTCAAATATATGTACATATACATATGTATATTGTGAATAATGTTATATTTTTCCACAATCCAAAATATCATAATAATTTTCCACTGAATAACACCCTAGTACTCTGGTAGCAAAGTGATTGCATAAATAAAATCTCAAACTTTAGAAAGATTATCTCCTCTATCCTATATGAGGGTACTTTGAAAACTGCCAGAGATTGCTCCCAAGAGACAATCTAACATTATCATAATGTGTTTTCTGTCTAGTTGATAACATGCAAAACAAAAGAAATATATGAAAGCAATAAAAAATAATAGATTCCTTCACCTCTCCCCTAAAGGGGTCAACAGGTAGCTGTGAAGCAAAAGTACCCTCCATTGAGAACTAAGTTCCATGTCAGTCTTCGAAAGGGAGGTGAATCCTTCTGTGTCTCTGGATCTATTTTGTTCAAAGATCAATTTAAATAAGTAATTGAGGTCAAGCAGGAGGAAAGGGGGCTTTGTAATACTTTCCACAATAAAGTTTTTAAAAAATAAAATAAATTCAACTATTAAAAAACTTGATTTGAGTTTTGTTCTGTTTTGCCCAGCATTCATCCATAAGAAAAACATGCCTCTTCCTCATTAAATCATGTGCCTTTCAAAACTGAGGTTGATTGGAAGATGAAATTTAAAACTTGGAATATCAGTAGCGATAAATGTAAAGATAATACAGGTCAATAACTATGTCAACTAATATACTTTTAATTCCAACTATGTTAAAAATATTCCAATAAAAATAATAACTATTTTTTCCTAAAATAGATAAATCAACAAAATAAGTAGGTCAATACCACACTTTGGACAAATGAACTTTGGATATTCCTGCAAGCCTCAATAACTAGACATATGCTCAAATGAAATTTCACCATTACCTCTCCAGTGTCTCCTAGAAGAAAAGACTTGCCTCAGCCTAAATTAATTTCTTTCCTAGTATTTCCTGCCAAATCACCTACACACTGGTAAAATATAATACATAATTTACTTCTGTAATAGAAATAATTATCTAAACATGATAGATAAAATAATTTTTTTCTTCCTTTCAAAATGAAAATCATTTTGTCCCAATATTTTAGCTCTACTTTATTATTTGATACCAAATTTGCAAAAAGTACACATCATCATAGTCATTTACTTCAGGCATTCGATGAGCTGTGTTAATCTCTGCTGCTTCTTTTAAAAGACAAGCTGCTCTAATGGCTGTACTAGATATTATAGAGCTTTCAAATGTCTGAAGAGTGGCACAGGAAGACCCCACCAGACTGAATGGGGGCCATCCACATCCCAATTATAACTCTTCCTAATGCATTCTTCATTATCATTCTAGTTACTTTTTGAGTTCCATCCTAACTTATATTGATTCTATTTCAGAAGGAATCTAGGGATAAGACAAAGAAGTAATTAAGTAGTTTTTCAAAGGATAACCACTGTCACCTAAAATCATTAAAGGAGAGTGCAATATCCCATCCTCTGCCATATCAAACTAATTCAGAATGGAATAAAAAGTCAGCTTCCTGGAACATTCAAATTTGGAGTATTTGGAGAATTTGGAAGCATATAACTAACTAAAACTGAATGTGTTTAGGAATGCCTGTGCATAGTCATGACTTGGTGCGAATTCACATCTTGGATATAGCTGTAGCTCTGTGCCATATCTTTGAAAATGTGTACTTTAAAAATTAATGTGCTATATAAATACTATATGCACTTTGGGTAAATTCCTACATTAAGGCATTGCTCTGTGGAAAGCTGATGTTTTAAAGCATTCAAACAAACTGGGCTCAGGGCAGCAACAACCACAGCAAATATCTGTGCCTAAAACAAATGGTGATGTGGGCATATCTGTTTTAAATGGAAAATTCAGGTATGGCTCCTTTCTGTGGTACTTTAATTCAAGTAATTGACATGCTATGAATGTGTGAATGAGATGAAAAGGGAAGTAGTTAAGACTTACAAACTGTTAGAAATGTTTGCAGACAGATCAGTTAAAAATTATCCATGCTCTCTAGTACTGGAAGAGAACCTGTCTGACCCAGATGCCAACTTGCTCAGAGCAAGTAATATGTATTTAGCAAATTAAGTATGGTTGGCTCTTTAGAAAGAGATCCAGATATTTTTCCCTTTCACAGGTGTGGGTGGTAATTTACAAGATTGACAGAATACTACTTTTAAAAATATACAAAAGAGGAGTGTGAGCTTCTTTAATCAGGACTGGAGGCAAGCTTTATATTCAGTTAAGCTATTTCTGCTTTTAATCTCAAGATTGTTATAAGTGAAAAGAATCTCTTATGTCAGTGGTTGGCAAACTTTGGCTCATGAGCCACATGCGGCTCGGAGCTGCGGTTTGCCGCTCTGTAGACTAATGAGTTTGCCAACCACTTTCTTATTCATTGGCCCAGTGATTTGAAAACTATGTTCTTTGGATGTGTGTCAGAGGCCAGGAGGGCAGGAACAAGAGATTGCAGGTATTTAGACTAGATTAGTTCCTGCACTACCATTAAAACAAAAGCAGTCACCCTAATAGTGGACTTCTGTACAAGAAAATAAAGAATGCTGATGCTAAACGTGCTAAAAACAGGTTTGAAAATCCACTTTTATTATCTTAGAGATGAAATCTTTTGGTTCTGAGGAAAATAAGTATCCATTTGATTTAGGAATTAGAAATAAAACCAGGAACAGGGCATGTCATAGTGACTAGCTGTTCTGCCATTCTGTTGATTTTCATATTAGCCTTTTTATTATATAGGACTAGTTGCCCGTTGGATTGGTGCACACTGAAAGGAAAGTAATTAGAAGGGGCTGGGAAGGCAGGACTGGGAATAACAGGCTGGACACCCTCTGGGGCCAACCTCTCCTGGCCTCTCCCAAGCCGGCTGCACCTGGGGTGGCTCTGTGGCTAGAAGGGCAGCTATGGAGTGAGCAGGGTTTCTCTGATAGGTGGGGTCTTTCAGCCTGGCCTATGAGTATTGGACCAAAACTGGCTCTCTGACATCCTCCGAGGAGTCCTGGATTGTGAGAGGGCACTCTACAAAGTTGTTGTCATACAGAGTGTGGAATGCAAATGCAAGTGTGCAGTAAACCAGATTCGGGGCCAACAGTGGCCCAGCAACAACATGACCCATGGCCAACATGGCCAAAGTTGGAATCGTGAGGCCCTGAAAGGAATCAGGCTCCCTGCTCTCTGGTTCCAGGGTGCATCAACCAGAAACAACCTCTGCTAAGTCACCACAGCTGGGCAGCTGCTGCGTTGAGCATCTGCCCCCTAGTGTTTTGTGCGCATCATAATCACCAGGCAGTCAGAAGGGCAAATGGATGCTTAGCCATATATATATATATATATAGACTAGAGGCCTGGTGCACGAAATTCATGCATGGTTGGGGGGGTGGTTGTCCTTCAGCCCAACTAGTTCCCTCTCCAATCTGGGATCTCTCTCACAATCCAGGACTGCTGGCTCCCAACTGCTCACCTGCCTGCCTTCCTGATTGCCCCAAACCACTTCTGCCTGTCAGCCTGATCACCTCCAAACCACTTCCGTGCCAGCCTCATTGATCCCTAACTACTCCCCTGCAAGCCTGTTTGCCCCTAACTGCCCTCCCCTGCAGGCCTGGTCACCCCTAACTGCTCTTCCCTGCAGGCCTAGTCCTCCCCAGCTTCCCTTCCCTGCAGGCCCAGTCCCCCCAACTTCCCTCCTCTGCCAGCCTGGATACCCTCAACTGCCATCCCTTGCAGGCCTGGGCCCTCCCATTTGCCCTCCCATGGGCCATCTTGTGATGGTCATCTTGTGTCCATATGGGGGCAGGATCTTTTGACCACACAGGAGCAGTCATCTGTGTGTTTGAGTGATGGTCAATCTGCATATTACTCTTTTATTAGATAGGGCAGAGGCCTAGTGCATGGGTGGGGGCCAGCTGGCTTGCCCTGAAGGGTGTCCTGAATCAGGGTGGGTGTTCCCTTGGGGCATGGGGTGGCCTGGGTGAGGGGCCCATGGTGGTTTAGAGACTGGCCATGCCCTCAACAGCCTAAGTGGACACCCTGGTATCTGGGATTTATTTATCTTCTACAATTGAAACTTTGTAGCCTGAAACGGATCCAAGCTTTCTGCTCATACAGCCATTGAAATTTTGTTGCCTTAAGCGGAGGTCTGGACTTGTCAGGGTTTGTAGAAAACCTGGCTTCCTCCATTGGCAGGGGCAACCCAAGCCTCCTTCCTGCTCTCTCTGGGCCATAGCCATCTTGGTTGGGTTAATTTGCATACTCACTCTGATTGACTGGTGGACGTGGCTGATGAGTGTAGCTTGTGGTTGTAGCAGAGGTACAGTCAATTTGCATATTACTCTTTTATTAGGTAGGAGTAGTGCCTTGGTGCACAGATTCATGCACATTGAAAGGAAAGTAATTAGAAGGTGGCCAGTGGGGCAGGACTGGACGAGATGGACCAGACATGCCCTGGAGCCAACCTCCTACAAGGCAATGCTGTGACTTGAAGGGCATCTGTAGAGTGAGTGGGTCCCTCCAGCAGGTGGGGTCCCTGAGCCTGGCCTTCAGAAATAGGTCAAAATCGGGTCTCTAACACCCTCTGAGGGGTTCCTGGATTGCGAGAGGGTGGTTCTTGGGTGATGCATCCCAGAATTGGTTCCCTCCTTTCTGGATCCAGGTTGCATCACCTAAGAACTGCCACTGCCAAGTCACCACAGCTCGGCAGCTCCTGCATTGAGCATCTGCAGACTCATGGAAGAAGCCTAATCATAATCAGTTTGCCATTTTATGAATTTAAATAAAAAGAAACAAACTGCCTTGAAGGTAGACTTCAATCTTTTGGTGTTCTATGAAACATGGCTGTAAATTAGGAACTCTACAGATGCAGGCCAATGAATCTTTGTTCATATCTTTCATGTTACTCTATAGTACTGGGGAATTTCATCTATATATTCATCTTGCCTACCAGACGGTACAGTGGCAGAGCCTGCATCAGTAATCCCTTCATGCAGCCCTAATACAGGACCTCAAACACAGAATGTGCTCAATTCATATCATTGAATAAGTCAATGGTAGAAAAGATGAGTTGAAAACTAAAATGGTTGAAATAAAGGGGGTGCTAAACTGAGTGAGAAAAGAAGGGTAAGATACTTAAAAATTGTTACGTTTATTATACATTATAGGATATAGTTCAAAATTTCTGAATTGGAGGAAAAACAATAAACACACACACACACACACACACACACACAACTATTCTTCAGTCATATTTACTCTATTTCCATTGTTAAAATCTAGATCAAGCATGTCAAACTCATGGCCCACAGGCTGCATGCCTGTTTATTTGGCCCAAGTTAGCCTTTGAGTTTGACATGCTTGATCTAGATAATGGGAGTTGTGGCATTTTTAGATTGGAATATTTGAGTATCTTTATGCACCTGCATATCTATTTCCAACTTTTTAACGTAAAAATATTCAAACTTGGAAAGCACTTGCAAGTATACCAAAAGCCTGGATCTAAGAGACAACTCACCCATGTTCATTTAATGGGCAAAGAACCAGAGGATCTGAGTCTGAGATTGTTCCTGGATGAGCGTCTTTCAATTCCATTGCACTACACCATGAAATGTAAGAACATTCAAACCTGTAAAGAATTTTTGTGAGTTTATTTGAGCCAAGCTGTTGACAATCTCAGGGAATCTCAACAGATTGGATAATGCTCCAGAGAATGAAAGTTTTTCACCTTGTTTCATACATTACAATCAAAGAAGGAGATGTAAGTGGGTTACATGAAGTCCATTGGTGATGATTAGGGAGGTGGGAAAAAGCAAAGTGGGAGGAGGAACCTTGGGATTGGATAAAGAGTAAAATGATAGACAAGTATTTCTTTTACTTAGGTGGGTGCAGGATAATTTTTTCTTTAATTTTTTTTTAAATTAATGTATTACATTAATTTAAAATTCCCATTGCCTCTCCCCGAAAGGTGCAGGATAGTTATTGTCAACAATTAACATGATAACAATAACAATGAAGAAATTTGTGATCTCAGGGCACTTTTGTTATGCCCTGAGAGGTCCACAAAAAGAGGGAGGTTACAAGTTACCCTGACATTTCGGAGGTTTGTTATCTTAGATGCAAAACAAACAATAGGCTCAGTTAAGGTAAAGATTGACCTTTGTCAGGAAAGATACCGGCCTAGGACATGACTACTCTCTGCAAACTGCTTTTCTTTAAAAGTTTTCATTTCAGACTACCCTTTGTGGTGACTTTAGGTCTTTGAGTTTGCAAGAACACCATGCAGACCTTCCTTGAGCTTGTCAGGTTAGCATGTGGTCCTTTTTCATCCACACATGATCCTGAATTGGAGTTTTAGCCAACAGAGAGCATAAGCAAGTGATTAGAGGAAGAGAGAAGGGTGAGGCCATTTTATTTATCCATGAGCTCCCTATGACCATGGGCTGGCTGTGTCTCTTGGCTAAAGGTCTTGGTGCCTGGCAGGCCACTCTCTCTCTATACACCTCTCTCTGTTTTCACATTCTGGCAAATTGAGCCCTTGTTCCTATTTAGGAGTGATGTCAGACTTCCTTTAGTAGCTCCACTATCCTTTAGTGATCTCTGTTACCTGCACACACCTTTTCAAATAGATTGTTTTACAATGTTCTTCAAGCAACTCAGTTTGTATATGCCACTAGCTTCTTGTTGGCACCCGATTCATTGAGGGATCAAGGAAACAATTACACAAAAAGGCCTGCATACAGGTAATGGCCTTCACAATGCAGCCATTTCCTTAAGGTGGCCCATGAGATACTCAATATTTGGAGATTGCTTTGTCCTATATAGTATTTGCTTGTTTTCAGTGTTGAACTTTGAAATTTGAAGAGGGACATTCTGCATATGAATTATAGATTTGTAGGGATAATTTCTAGGGCATTACTTTAAAATATAACAACTTGATCCTAAAAATATGTTGCAAAGATTGAAGGTATCTTGGTAAAGAATTGCAACTTTGAAAAAGTAACGTCTTTTCTTTCAAGGTGAATGGGTCACAAAATCACCACCTCGGTCAGCCCACAATACATCCTAATACTGGAACTGTCTTTTGCTCATTAAAGACCCCCCTACAAATGACTAAGGAGAAAATAAAAGCAGTCTTTTTATTTTTTTACTCCTGCCAATAATTAAACTTTTATAAATTCAAAGGTTAGTGCAGTCCTTAAGGCCATTTTTTTTGCAATAATTAAATACAACCTCAACTCACTTATACTTATTTAGTGTGGAAATGTTTTAAAAATTACATCTTGTTTGGTGCTATATTAAAACAGAGGAAAATTGGATATTATTTCTTTAGAGAAATATTTGACTTTTGTAAGTCTCTCTGAGGCAAACTGGCATCAACTTGCTGATTCTGCAGAATTCTATAATAGGGACTTACTATTGTCCCCAATTTCAGCCTGTGTTTTAGAAAATATTTTTTTTGCCACTCTCACAATTGCAATCTAGAAAGTGAAACGGCGCTGGCTTAGAATGCTGAAATAGCTGGCTCTGTGATATTTGCCCCAGAGGTCTATCTACAATAGAGTGATCTCATGTTGTATCTGTTTTCTTCCCCACTGAAAGGTTAAAAAAAAATCTAAATATCCTATCTAATGAAAGAGTAATATGCAAATTGACCATCACTCCAAGATACAAGATGGCTGCTCCCTCAGTTACAGGTCTTCCAGCCTCAGTGGACTCACATCCAGGACCAACTAATCTCTCTCTCTTTCTTTCTCTCTCTCTCTCCTTTTCCCCCTACCTTTCCTCTCCCTTCCTTCCACTCCCTAGAAATCAAAAGAGAAAAATCCTCAGATGAGGATTAAAAAGCAAAAACACAAATTATTTTGAAATAACAGGTTCATTACATTTAATGAGGAATAAAAGAGATTCCATGCAAATTTTGTCCTTCCCCAAACCTATAGCAAACATTATATAAGATATGTATTTCAATTCTTAAATTTCTAAGTCCTATATTCACTCAGAGCCAAGAATGTTGATAGGTTTTTTTTTAATAACAACAACAACAAAAATGAGATCTTGATTTTCAAACATGAGATAACTGTACATATAAGTAACTAAAGTCATTATGAAAAAAATCTTTAACATATTTCATTCTGTTATATGTGGAACTTTGTCAATTCTTAAATCACATGTCCAGTGAAACCAAAGACAAGCTCCATTATAAGGTTCTTATATATATATTTTAAAAAAGTATGCTGAAAATTAGCCTCTAGAAAAACCTCAATGATTTTTTCCTACATAACCTCTTGACTGAATCTCTCTCACTGTTTCCCAAAGTAGGTAGGGAGAAAGAAAAAGAGTACAATGGTTGACCAAGTTTAAGAACATTATATTGTCCCATATTATATAGCCCATTGGTTTAATGGAGAGATAATTAATTATATGAAAAAAATCATAAACCCACCTGTTTGCTCTTTCTCTCTCCAATTCCAGCCTTCTTTCATACTCAATGCTCAACTAGCTTCTGATCCTAGGAGCTATTATCCTAATCCAACAGGTCCTGGAGCATAGGACCCAGGCTAACTCCCACTATACTGCTGGCAAATAATCTAAAATTCAGTAGTAGGCTTTGTGCTGGAAGTTTCCAGAACAAATCTTAAACTCAGATAATCCACACTTAGAGTTTGAGCATCTCAATAAGGACAATGCCTCAGCATAAAATACAGTTCCTTTGCCTCATTATAAAAAGTTTCTTATAGCCCCTCAGAGCTTTTGAATGTGGGCATTTCCCATGTCTCATTTTTAAATATTCTTGTGTCCTCTGGCAAAATCCTAAAACAATATAATTTAATTTGTTCTAAGATCATAAAGTCTTTTGTTTCATAAAGTGAATGTGTTTTGAAGAAAAAAATAGTTCCCCAATATAGCTGAAGAACCACTGGGATTGAAGGGAGGAAGTGTGAATGGCCTGTGTTTTGTGGAGCAAGTTACACAACCAGTTGCAAATGACCTTGGAGGCTGCTAAGTTGGTAATAAGCAAGCAAGGATTTATTGAGCTGGCCAGCAACAGCCGGGAGGGCACCATAAGCAGGTGGAGTCCACCACAAGCAGGTGGAGTCCACACACTCACAACTGCGCTGTCTCAAGGGTATGCAGCCCTTTTAAAGACCCAAACCACATTTTTTTTCCTTGTTCTAAACCCTCAAACAGCCGTGGAGGGGGTCAGTGGGTTTTAGTGAGCCGCAAAGGTTCCTGTTGACTGCTCCTTATCTCCCAACACCCCCTGCTAGACTTTGGAATGTGGACCTATCTTGTGAAAGCAAATTGTAACATTGAGCAAGTTAATAATCTCTAAAGATCATCTACACTTTCAACTCCTGGAGTCACTGAGTCAACAGGAATCAATCTCTTATGGTTCTAGTCCTCAGGAACAGGAGAATAAACTTTGTGATGTGGGATGGATTTATGTGAGCTTCCAGGTCAAACTGCAGCTTTTACCTGAGATGAATACTCTTAAGGTCCTATATCACTGTGTCCTTTCCCGGGTAGTATTTTTACTAGATAGCAGTTTCCTGTGTAAATTATTGATTTTTTTTTCTTTTAGAAAAATTTTGAAGTGGTATCACAAAATTCTTCCTTTTCCTTATTTTTTTTTCATGAAATAGAATTGTTGATTATGATGTGGGCATTCTCTAGTTCAACTTTGCACAAACTTATCTAAAGGCCATTCTTTACCTTGCCTTGACAAAGTGAAGAACGGTACCCTCTCAAGTTGAAAAGGAAAAAAAAAAGTTTATTAAGTTTATTATATATGTTTGTATTGCTTCATAGTCAAAACTTTCTATGGAAAATGAGTTTCAACTGTAATTTTGTGTATTTTATTTTTCATCTGACATCATGCAACAAATACAAAAATTGTTTAGGCTCTCTTCCTCTTAATTAATTTCTTTACTGCACTTTTTCACAGGAAAAAGAATAATAACCATGTTTTCAAAGTGATGTTGCCCACTGTAAAGTTTATTCCCTTGCCACCTCTAAAAAAATGCATGCCACAGAAAAGCACTTGCCTGGCTTATAATTCAGTCAGCTAATAGCTACCTGGACAATGTAATTCTTCCTTGTGAAACAGAAGTTGATGGAATGAACTGGGTTTGAATGCACACTTAAGTGCATTAACAGTATCAGTAAAACCTGATACAGAATTTAAAATATAATTACTATATCCAAAATGCATTCAGGATGAAAACTCCTCACACTGATTCTATTCAAAGCAACATAGAAATGCAAATGAATAATGAATATTAAATTTGAGGCACAAAGTCATATGTCTCAAAGGATTTTCAAGGTATGATATTTATCATCTAAAACTGCATTGTAAAGAAAAGCATGGATGAATCAGGAGAACATTATGCTAAATGAAATTAGGCAGCCAGAGAAAGACAAGTACCATATTATTTCACTCATATGTGGAATTTAATGAACAAACTGAACTACCAAGGGAAATAGAGATAGACTCAGATAGGGAGCAGGCTGAGGGAAGGGGGTGTGTTGGAGGGATGTAGGGGTTGAGCAAAAAAGAAAAAAAAGAGAGAGAGATTAAGGACATGGACAACAGTGTGGTGATTGGAGTGGGGAGATAGGAGGCTGGAGGAGGGAGGTGAAAGAGGGCATTGAGGAGATAAAAGGTGATGGAAAAATAAAATTAATTTAAAAAAAGAAAAATAATTTGATATTGTGAACTTCTACTCATAGTTCAAGAAACAGAAAATAATCTAATATACTTTTAAGATCATTTTAAGTGTACAGAAATTGTTATTTTCCTGAAAAGAAATGATTACAAAGAGAAGATTAAGTATTGTTACTGAAAATGTTTTTCTTCATTCAATGAGAGCAACATTGGAACACATCCATTTTCTTCCACATGGCTCGAGGGAGTAAGGCTTCCCTTGCCTGAGGAATGTCTGTAATTAACTTAGACAACCAATCCATGATTTTTTAATTCCTTTAGAATGACTCAGAGTTTTGTTCGTGGGAATATTTGGGGAAGGAAAGATCAGAAATATGGTGAGATTTATTTATCTTTTTTAGAGGGAAAGGCGTGAGAGGGTGAGTGGGAGGTAATCAACCAAAGACCTTCTATGCCTATATACATAACCTATGGACACAGATAATAGGGTGGTGAAAGCCTGTAGGTGGGAGGAGGGTGGGCGCAGGCAGGAGGAGGCCCACTGGGGGAGGAGCGGGGGCGGGAATAGGACATATGTAATACTTTCAACAATAAAAATTTTTAAAAAGTAGATTTATTTTAAAATCAGCAATCAGAATAGCAATGCCAGCACCCCATCCCAAAAGCTCATTCTTGCAGCTCTGATTGCAAAGGCAAACTCGCAGACCGTTGAGCAAAATCAAGGCAGTTTACTGATAGTTCAAAGACTTTATCGCTGGTCCCTTTAAATACTTCTCCTTGACACTCCGATGCCTTTGGCTCTTGATTTTCTCTCAGTTACTTAGATATATTTCTCCTCTTGGTTTCTTGCATATTTTTCATAGCTTAAGAATTTGTCTATGTGGGTATTGCTGTTTGAAATGTTAAGCTTCACTAGAGTAAGAACCTGAGCTTTCTTTCCACTTTTATATCCCACATATGTAGTTCAGTGTCTGGCATCTTCTATTCGCTCTTTTATAGGCATTAATATGCTATTGACCTTATAATCTATATCTTCATTTTCATCCTCTCTCTCAAACTCTAGACCCATACATCTAACATCCAATTAAATGTCTATACCTAGGAATCTTATATTTGTTTTTAAATACACTATGTCCAAAGGGAATTTATTATATTCCACATTCAGCTCCTAGTATTTCAAAATCTTTCCTTTTACCTGTATCCCTTTTTCTTTTTTATAAATCTTTAAAAAAAATTTTTAAATTGATTTCAGAGAAGGGAGAGGCAGACAGATAGAAACATCATGATGAGAGGGAATCACTGATTGGGTGCCACTTACACATTCCCTGCTGGGGATCAAGCCCCACAACCCAGGCATGTGCCCTTGGCCAGAATCAAACTCAGGACCCTACAGTCCACAGGCCAACACTCTATCCACTGAGCCAAACTAATTAGGGCTACCTATATCCCTTTTGAGTTCAACGCCTGCTCTATCACTTAGGACAGAAATTGGAAGTCATTATAAACCCATTTTACATATTTATCATACAATTATTTGGTTGCTATGTTATTTTTAACCTGGTATCTAAATATTTTCTCCATTTACACTGCCACTACAATAGGTCAATCCTTCACCTGAATATGGCTCCCTAAATAAACTTTTGGCCTCCACTATGCCTGTGTTCTATTCATTATTCAGAATGCTGCTTTAGGTATTTTTTCCATTCTTTATCATCCTGCTATCTGGGCTGGCCAACTTAGGACCAGATCTATGAGTGAAAAGGATTCAGATTCTTCTCTACACTCACCTGCTCACCCCACAGTCTTCTCACACTATGTACACCAGGAATGTCAAGCTGCACTATTTAAATTTTTCCCAACATGCTTCAATTTGTCCTATTGGCCTGTAATTTTTATCAAGAATGGCAGAGTAAACAAAAATGGCTTAAAAATATATTCTGTCCCTAATCAGTTTTACTCAGTGGATAGAGTGTTGGCTTGTGGACTGAAGGATCCCAGGTTCGATTCTGGTCAAGAGCATGTACCTTGGTTGCAGGCACATTCTCAGTGGGGGGTATATGCAGGAAGCATCCGATCAATGATTCTCTCTCATTGATGTTTCTAACTCTCTATCTCTCTCCGTAAAAATCATCTTTGAAATTACCCTTTGAAACTTGTCTATGTTACTTAAGATTCAAAAAGTATTCTTATTCTAAACTCTGGTTTTAAAAATAAATAAAAGAAAGAGAAACCCTTGTACACTGCTGTTAAGAATGCAGACTGTGAAAAATAGTATAGTTTCCTCAAAAAATTAAAAAATGGAACTGCCGTTTGACCCACCAATCCCACTTCTGGGAATACATCTTAAGAATCTGGAAACATCAATCAGAAAGAATAGATGTACCGCTATGTTCATAGCAGCATTATTTACAGTAGCTAAGATCTGGAAACAGCCCAAGTGCCCAAGTAGATAAGTGGATAAAAGGCACAATGGAATACTATACAGCTATAACAAAGAAGGATATCTTACCCTTTGTGACAACATGGATGGACCTGGAGATTGTTATGCTAAGTGAAATAAACCAGACAGAGAAAGACAAATATCACATGATCTCACTTATATGAACAAAATTAATTGATGAACAAAATAGAAACAGAGGCATAGATACATGCAACAGTATGACAGATCTCAGAGGGGTAGAAGATGTCGGAGATGGGAAGAGATTAACCAAAGAACTTCTATGCATATATGCATAGCCCTTGGACACAGATAATAGTGTATTGAAGATGATAGTGGGGGCTAGGCAGAGGAGAGTAAAGGGGTGGGGGACATCTGTAATACTATCAACAACAAAAAATTAAAAATAGTATTAGTCCTGAAATTCATAAAAAACAAACAAACAAATGAGGATAATCTTTCTTACTGATGAATATGAATTCTAAATTCTCCCCTCCTCTTCACTTGGACCCTTCAGGGAAAGAATGTTTCCCTAGCAACATGCAAATGCCTATGCTATGATACTGCAGACTCTCATCTTTGACTTGGTTGGTATCAAGCATTTGAGTGCGTGATGTGAAGACTTCGATAGAGTTGCTATTGATATAATGTCTAGGAGTCTTTGGAGAATGGTGGGAAATAGGTAGCCTCTGTCACCACATTGTATAAATACCTCTGACATCAGCACCAATGCACACATTGTTCATTTAATCAAGACATAGATGGGGGGCCCTTCCGTAGCTGAATGATTTAGTTTGGGCAATCCCACCCATCTGAGAAGGAGTGTCCATCAATAGTTATCAGTTAACATGTGGCCATATAGAGATGAAAACCACAAGTATACCATTCAAATCTCCCCTGAAAAGAAAATAGAATCAAAACAGTAATATAAAGGATAAAATTTATGGAAGAAAGAATGAAAATATTTTTTAAATAATAAAGAGCCTTAACTGGTTTGGCTCAGTGGATAGAGAGTCAGCCTGCAGACTGAAGGGTCCTGGCTTCAATTCCTGTCAAGGATACATGCCCTGGTTGTGGGCTCAATCTCCATAGGTGGTGTGCAGGAGGCAGCTAATCAATGATTCTCTCTCATCATTGATGTTTCTATCTCTCTCCCCTGTTCCCTTTCTTTCTTAAATGAATTAAAAACAAATAAAATAAAATAATAAAGAAAAAACAATTTTAGAAGACACTTTATGAAATTAGCAAAAGAATAAAAAATAGTAGATGGAGCAGAGGTAGTATTCAATGCACATCAGCAATGTACATAGGAAGGAGAGACTATGAACTCAAAATGTAAAATGTGTGCATTGTATGGATGTGTTGTCAAATTTTTAATTTCAATGATTGAGAGATTTACAAACATGAAAAGGATTAATTACTTTTAAAAGAACAAAACATTAGATTGTTTTCAAACGGTTCAACTATAACACTAAATTTCAGAAAAGTATGAAGAAAAAACATACAGAGATGTAAAAGACAATAATTATGGTTAAAGAATTCTCCCTCTTGCCAAGTTGGATTTTTATTTAAAGACTACAAAAAAATATCAGATATGTAAGATCTCAGAAGGCATACTACTTTCAAACATTTCTCAGAGGTAGGGGGATAACTTGAGGACAGATCTCTCTTCAATATCATTTACCTAAGGAGATTTAAAGGAAGAATGTTCTAGGTGCTGTATTCTCAGCAGGAACTGTAAATGATGGGCTCCAGAAAGAGCTGATGGAGTTTGGCTCACTTGATCAGTCATTTTTGCAGAACTGTTTCAAATGCTGAAAGTTTCTAATGACCTTTATTCCTCAAAAGACTCTCTAGTTGCACAGTATTTTTCCATCTAGATTTGGAGAAGCAGCCAAAGAGTATGACACAGAAAAGTAACCGTATAAGCTAAATGAACCCAAGAAGCATGTCTCCTTTGTTCATTGCAACACCATCAGCACTGCATATTGCTTGTGGCAGGTAGGTATTTATGAAATATTTCTGGTTTTATGATTTAAAGGTAAGGACTGAGAGAGCAGAGGTATATCTTCCTGAAGCAAGACTTTTAGTAGAACTCAACAGACACATATTGTATGCCTACTCTGTACTGGGCACTGATAAGTGCTAAAAAGCCAACAAATAAATATATGGGCACAGAGTCCACACTGAACCCCTGTGTTGTTGATTTGTCTCTGTTGGAAAGTTCACTGCATTGTTAACATTTCCAGTGAAATCTGGGGTGTCTTTTCTGTGGCAGGCTCCCCAGTTTGAAAGGATTGTCCTAGGTGTCACATCGCTTTAAAGTGATGAAGCATAGAGATTGGCTAGAATGTCCATGTTCACCAGCCTTTCCTGGGTAGAACAGCTTCTCCATTCTCTCTAGGACCAGATCATATAGAGTTAGGTCTGGGGCCAAGAGGAAGACTGTGTTAGTACAATGGCACAACACGTGTCTTGATGTACCTTTAGATGTTATGGTTAGGCATCTGACACTTTTGTGTGTCAACATATCTCGTGGCAGCTTCTCTATAAAAATGCATAAATTGTGCTCAGCTCTTGCTGGAAGGACAGTTGCTTGGAAGATTCTTTCTTTGGATCTGATCTTATATAACTAGGACCATTCACTTTCTTTTACAAAATGGTAGAAATGGAAACATTCTTCATTGTCCTATGTAAAGAACAAAATAAATGAAGGACAGGGTGATTAAGGTGAAAGAATTAAGAGGTGCTAATTAGTTGTTACAAAATAGTCATAGGGCTATAAAGTACAATATAGGGACTATCTATATATATAAAAGGCTAATATGCAAACTGTCCCCTCAGGAGTTTGACCAAGAGACTGGGAGTTCAATTGCTCACTATGACATGTGCTGACCACCAAGGGGTGGCATGGAACAATAGAAGGCCCAACCAGCATCAGTCAGCCACAGAAGGGTGGCTCCAGCCAGCATTCAGAAGGCCACGATCAGCCCTGATTGCTGACCAGGCCTAGAGGCACTACCTATGCATGAATTTCATGCACCAGGTCTCTAGTAGTCAATAAGATTGTAGTAACAATGTATGGTGCCAGATGGATACTTGAAATATTAGTGTATAATTTTATGATTGTCTTATTACTGTGCTGTACGTGTGAAACTAATATAAAATAATACTGAATTTAAACTGGGGTTGAAAAATAAAACTTTAAATAATAAAAAAGAAATTGTCCCTAGCCAGTTTGGCTCAGTGGATAGAGCACTGGCCAGCAGACAAGAGTCCTGAATTAGATTCTGGTCAAGGGCATGTACCTTGATGTAGGCTTCTCCCCCACCTGGGCCCTGGTCAGAGGCATGCAAGAGGCAACCAATTGATTTGTTTCTCTCAAATCGATATTTCTCTGTCTTTTCCTCTTTCTTCCACTCTCTCTAAAATCCATTGAAAAATGTCCTCGGGTGAAGAATAAAAGATAATAATAATATTTTTTAACAAGCAGCTTAAAAAACAGAAATTGGAAGCTTATAAAACAATGTTATAATATAGTGTGGCTGGGATTAAACAAAGCTCAAATTTCTAAAAAAGAGACTATTTGAAGATGCTGAGAATATAGAGTAACTGGACCTTTTATACTTTGTGCTTATCACAGAAGGAAAATGAATTAATTTGCAAAATCAAGACTTTTTTTTTTGTAGTCCAGAGAGCTGAAGTTTCAGGGCAACCAGCTTATCCAAAATATAAAGAAAAACAAGCACCTCCAAGAGAGGTAGGGCCCATACATTTGTTTACCTGCAGCAGACAGCCAGCAAAATACAAGCTGGGGAAAATATTCAGGTAAAATATTAAACAAATGGCTAAAGGCCATTCATGGGCTGATATGAAAATATGGAACTTTTAGGAGCCACGGACAAAAGAGGAATTTGCCTCCACTCTCAGGCTATCCAGAAAGATTAGAGGCAGGGTGAGAATTATTTCCTCATCATTGGTACCTGGAAGATAGAGACGAACAGCAGTCATTGCAGACATGGCATGAAGACACTTTTGCAATGCTCCCTGTAAAATAAATGCCTTCAGCTGCTTAGAACAATGCAGCAAACCTTGTTACCTTCATGATACTTATAAATACCTATTGCAGGTATGAGAAAAGAAGAAATCCCAGTACTCCTATACAAGAGGTATAAATATATTCTGGGACCAAACCACTAAATATGTCTTAATTCTGGGGAGAGGCAGGACACTGGGAAAAACCTAGCTCCAAAACAAAGAGATCCAATGCTTCTGTAAAGCTTATGCTAAATCAGAACAACAAAGAATACACTCCCATTGTTTGCTCTTCCTAACTATACTACCAACCACCGGGTAACAAGAAAAACCTTGGGAGAAGACCAAGAGCATGGAAGGAGACCTCCTCTGAGATATAGGCACAAAGGGAAAATTAAAGATAAAAGTGCAATAAAACTTGAGAAAGATCCTTTTGCAAATCTGCCCCTTGCATTGTACATAAAAATCAAGTCAAAACATAAGACTTGAATCCATGAAACTCCTAGAAGAAACAGAAAGTAAGCTCCTTGATGTTGGCCTGGGCAATAACTTTTTGGAATTGACACCAAAAGCACAAGCATCAAAAGCAAAAATAAACAAATGAGACTACATGAAACTAAAAAGGAAAGAAAACAACTGAATGGAAAGCCAATGTATGACATGGAAGAAAGTATTTGGAATGAACTCATACAACTCAGGAAACAAAAGAAATAACCTGATTAAAAATGCATAAGGGGCCTGAATAGACATTTTTCTAAATAAGATATATAGATAGCCAAGTGCATGAAAATGTGGTCAACACCACTAATTAGAGAATTGCAAATCAAAATCACAATGAGATGCGTTAGCCAGTTTGGCTCGGCAGTCAAGGGCACAAGCTAGATTCTGGTCAAGGGCACATACCCAAAACACTATGCTCAATTAATATTTGACAAAGGAGACATGAACACACAATAGAGTCAAGACAGTCTTTTCAATAAATGGTGTTGGGAAAATTGGACAGACACATGCAAAAAAATGAAACTAGACCACTAACTTACACCATACACAAAAATAAACTCTAAGTGGATTCAGGACTTAAACATAAGATGGGAAACTATACAAATACTAGAGGAATCCACAGGCAGCAAAATCTCAGACATATGCTGGAGGAACTTGTTCACTGATACTGCTCCTAGGACAATCGAAGCTAAAGAGAAAATAAACAAATGGGACTACATCAAAATAAAAAGCTTTTCACAGAAAAAGAAACCATCAATAAAACAACAAGAAAGCCCACTGTATAGGAGAACATATTTGCAAATATTATCACTGATAAAACTTTAATCTCCAATGTCTACAGGGAACTTATACAACTTAATAAAAGGAAGATAAATGATCCAATTAAAAAAAAAAGGGCAATGGACCTAAATAGAATCTTTTTGAAAGAAGACAGAAGGAAGGCCAAGAGACACATGAAAATATGCTCAATGTCACTAATTATCTGAGAGATGCAAATCAAAAGGACAATGAGGTACTATCTTACACCTGTCAGAATGGCTATCATCAACAAATCAACAAACGACAAGTGTTGGCGAGGATGCTGAGAAAAAGGAACCCCCATGCACTGCTGGTGGGAATGCAGACTGGTGTAACCACTGTGGAGGACAGTATGGAGTTTTTTTAATGGGACTCCCATTTGACCCAGTAATTCCACTCCTAGGAACATATTTTAAGAAACTAGAAACACCAATCAGAAAGGATTTATGCACCCCTAAGTTTATAGCAGCACAATTTACAGTAGCTGAGATTTGGAAACAGCTTAGGTGCCCATCAGCAGATAAGTGGATTAAAAAATTGTGGTACATCTACACAATGGAATACTATGCTGTGATAAAAAAGAAGGAATTCTTCCCATTTGCAGCAATCTGGATGGAACTGGAGAGTATTATGTTAAGTGAAATAAGCCATTCAATGAAATAAAAATACCACATGATCTCACAGAATTATGGATAATAACATTAGAAACTGATGAACAAAAAGATAGATTCAGAGACATTACAGTATCAAACAGACTGTCAAATTACAGCAGGAAGGTTAGGAAAGATGGGGTAGATAAGAGGTCAATCAAAGGACTTGTATGCATGCATATAAGCATAACCAATGGGTGTAAGACACTGTGGGGGGGCGTTGAGAGCATGTATGAGAGTGAGTTGGGGGGGCAATGGGAAGATATGTACACATGTAATACATTAATAAAAAATGGGAAAAAATAAATAAAAATAAAATATTAGGTAATCCCCCCAAAATAAATTTAAACATGAAACTACTGAAAGAAATGACATTAAAAAAGTCAAATATAAATTCTTCTTTTTTCTTGCTTTAAGGTTCTAAAACAGCCCTGTTCAGTAGAATTTCCTTTAATGATGCAAGTACTTATTTTCATGCTGTTAATAAGACAGCCATGTGTGGCTGTTGAACACTTAAAATGTGGCAAGTATAACTGAGAAACTAAATTTTAAATTTTATTCCATTTCAATTAATTTAAACTTAGTCACATCATGCAGCTCTAAAAGAAAACTTATAGTCTAAAGCAAAAAGAGTTACACAGTTTTGTGATTTATAGCATAAAGATGTAGCATAGGACAATAATAGCACAAATGACAGTTGGAAGAAATAAAAATATCTATACTAATGAAAGAGTGAAATGCTAATTGACTGTACTTTTGCAACACCCACCAGCCAATCAGGAATGAGTATGCAAATTAATCCAACAAAGATACAAAGATGGGAAGGAAGGCCCATTCTTGAACGAATCTTCATACATCAGTCCTCTAGTGTATAAAAATACTATTACTTGAATCTTCATACAAAAAAACCTGTGTGAAAGTGTTCACACCAAAAATAAGTAGGGAGAAGGAACTGGCTGGTGTTGTTAGTGGTTAGAGTGTTGGCCCAAGCATTCATTCTCACATTAATATTTCTCTCTCTCTCTCTCTCTTTCTCTCTCTCTCTCTCTCTCTCTCTCTCTCTCTCTCTCTCTCTCTCACTTTCTCTATTATCCAGCCTCTTTCCTTTCTTCTGTCTCTAAAAATCAATGGGAAAAATATCCTCAGTTGAGGATGAACAAAAAAAGAAACAATTCTGATATCTTATAAATGGGCAATGAATAAACAAATCATTATAATTCTTATTTTCTAGTCTCTCTCTTCATTTGCGTGTGGCCTCCTTCAGAACCCGAACCCTGAATCGGGAACCCTGAACCACGAGGGACATGGAAAGGGGCTCCCACACTTCTTCTTACCCATTTCTCTATCAACAGACACTTAGGTTGCTTTTTTATCTTGGTTATTGTAAATAATGCTGCAATGAACAGAGGGGTGTATATATCTTTTCATATTACTGTTTTGAATTTTTTTTTATAAATACCCAGAATTGGAATTGTTGGTCACATTGTAGTTGTATTTTTAATTTTTTGAGGAAACTCCATACTGTTTTCCATAGTGACAGCACCAATTTACAATCCCACCAACAGGGCACAAGAGTTTCCTTTTCCCCACATTCTTATCAACCCTTGTTATTTGTTCATTTATTGATATTAGCCATTCTGACGGATGTCAGGCTATATCTCATGATGATTTTAAATTACATTTCCTTAATGATAAGTGCTGTTGAGCATCTTTTCATTTCTATTAGCCATCTATATGGAGAAGTGTCTACTCAGTTCCTCTGCCCATTTTTAGAATCAGGTTTTTTTTGGGGGGGGGTATTAAGTTGTAAGACTTCCTTAGGTATTTTATATATTAAACCCTCACCAAATGTTTCATTGGGGAATATCTTCTTTTATTCAGTAGGTTGTCTTTTGTTTTGTTGGTAGTTTTTTTCGCTGTGTAAAAAAATCCTTAGTTTGGCATAATCCCATTTTTCATATATTTAATTTTTTTCTTTGCTTCAATTGGCCAAGGAGAGGTATAGATATATATATTGCTATGAGCAATGCCAGAGAGTTTACTGCCTATGTTTTCTTCTAGGAGTTTTATAGTTTTGGGTCTTACATTTAAATCTATAATCCATTTTGAGTTTGTTCTTATATATGATATAAGAAAGTGACTGAGTTTCATTCTTTTCAATGTGTCTATCCAGTTTTCCAAACACCATTTATTGAAGAGACTGACTTTATCCCATTCTTGACTCCTTTATTATATATTAAAGGCCCAATGCATGCAAATTCATGCACTGGCAGGGGTTCCCTCAGCCCAGCTGCCCCCTCTTACAGTCTGGGAGCCCTCAGGGGAAGGCGACAACCCCATCACACCTCTGCTGCTGCCCCCATCACACCTTGGCTGGCCTGGTTACCTGAGCCTGGGAAGATCCTGGGCAGCTGGGCAGCCAACAGCTGAGGCTTGCTTGTGCCTCAGGCTGGCCCTGGGCAGCTGAGGGGATAAGGGGAATAGGGGACACCAGAGGCAGGTGTCCTGGTGGGACTGAGGGAACTGGGCACTGCCATCTTGTGGCTGTGGGCACCACCATCTCTGAGTCAATTAGCATACTCCCTCTTTATTGGCTGTGGGGGTCAATTAGCATATTGCTTCTTTATTAGATAGGATTAATTGGCCCTATAGGTGGAGTTGCATTTCTGGTTTCTCTATTCTGTTCTATTGATCTATGGGTCAGTTTTTATGCCATTACTATGCTGTTTAGATTACCATAGCTTGTAGTATAGTTTGATTTCAGGTAAAGTGATACCTCTAACTTTGTTCTTTCTCAAGATTGCATTGGCTATGCTGGATCTTTTGTGGTTCCATATAAATTTTAGGATTGTTTGTTCTATTTCTGTGAAAAAATGCTTTTGGTATTTTGGTAGGGATTGCATTGAATCTATAGATTGCTTTGTATAGTATGGACATTTTAATGATGTCCATTTGTCTTATCCATGAGCATGATACTTTCTTCTAATTATTTGTATCCTTTTCACTTTCTTCTTCAGGGTATTATAGTTCCCCAGTGCAGGTTTTTCACTTCCTTGGTTAAATATATTCTTAGGCATTTTATTATTTTGTCATGAAACATTGACAATTCAATGAAAATTGTCCCTTGGTATATTTCCAATGTCTTTCAAATACTGTGATTTTGAACTACTTTTCTTTTTTTTTAATGTAGTGTTTAATTATGTTCAGCAAAATATTCTGCTTACTTTAATTATTTATTATTGTGTACATAAGTCAAAATGCATCTTGATTCTGATTCAATGTTAATAGTCCCTAACCTACACTCCCTTGTCCATAACTGTACTTCACAGTATAATGGAGAATATTGAGGTATAGAAAAGAAAATATGAAATAAGGTAAATAAAAAGCACTTGAGTTGGTCAAGTTGGTTGTCCCGAATTGAATACATTTTCTAGGCTCCATGCAGTGGCAAATTTATTTCTCTAAAAAAATTTAAATAGTTTAATTCAGCAGCAATCAAGATTTCTGGAATGAAGCCATTTATATTTAGGGAATTGATATCAATTATTTTACCATAATTTACAAAAGCATACAGGGAGTCAATGAATAAAACCTAAGTCCAAGTTCACCTGGTTTCATATTAGAAGTTAAGAAGCAAATGTAATGTGCTTTGGAAATATCAAGACCAAGATACGGATTGGATATGACAGAATATTAACATTTAGGGCTAGGAATTCCATCTAGACCATGCCAGGATGATTAAGTGAGGGCTTAGCTCTTTTGGAACACAAGTCAATCTGGTAGAGTCAAAAACCTAGATTATAGGCCCAGGCATCTCCTCTGGTTCAGAGACCAGTAGGAACAGAGAAATCCTAAGTATCTAGGGAGCTAGGTAGAGGGGAATCTAGGTTGCAGCAGGAATATCCCATAGGGCCAGTTCTAAAACCATTAGCTCATATTTTTGCTAAGGCAAACTGGCCTAGTTCATTCAGGTTGCTATAACAAAAATATCAGAGACTGGGTGGCTTGAACAGCAAACATTTCTTAGTTCCAAAGGCTGGAAGGTTCAATACCAAGGCACTGGCTAATTCAGTGTCTGATGAAGGTCCCCTTCAGATTCAACAGCATCCATCTTCTCCCTGACTCTTCACATGATAGAATGGACAAGAAAGCTCTCCAGTGTCTCTTTTTTAAGGGCTCTAATCCAATTCATAGGGGCTTCACCTTATGACCTAATTACCTCCCAAAAAGACCTTACTTCTACCTTCAAACACCATCACATTGGGATTAGGTTTCAATATATGGATTTTGGGAAACACAAATATTCATTCTATGGCAGGGTAGCAATGACTTTTTCAGAACTCTGGTAACAAATTACATTTAAGTCTAGGTGTCATAAGAGAATTATGAACTGGAGAGAAGACATGACTTATCTATAGTGTTGCCAACTTGACTCCTGCTTCAAATTTCTAGATCTTATTTTATGAAATCTCAGCTCATTATTATTCCCCTGATTTCAGCTTGTCACTTTCCTTTCTGAAGTTTCAGCCACTAGGATCTCTTTGTCTTGTCCTATGACATTTTTATTCTAGCCACTCACAATCTCTCTCAGCTATCTTCACAACCCATTCAGATCACATCGGTATACTCATTTGTATTCAACAAAACTCAGTGCCCCAGAAAACAGGTGAAAGATCTCAAGTCTCTCTCATGCCTAGAAATCCCAAGAAGACGTCTTTACTAACCTTCTTATGACTTTGGCCATGACTTCTGCTGCCTTCAAAATATCCCACATAAGCCAGGAAGTCATGGTTTGATTCCCGGTCAGAACACATGTGTGGGTTGCAGGCTTGATACCCAATAGAGGGAATGCAGAAGGCAGTGGATCAATGATTCTCTTTCATTGATGTTTCTGTTTCTCTCTCTCCCTCCCTTTCTCTCTGAAAGAAATAAAAACATACTATATATATGTGTGTGTGTGTGTGTGTGTGTGTGTATCCTGCATGAAAACACAGAACAAAAATGTTTTTTTAAACCCATATCCCATACATATTCAGAGAAAATCTATCATGATATCTTAACAGATTTATAATATTGAGAAATGATTTTTCTGTATTGTTTCCAACTCCTTTTTTCTTTTTTTCACTTCCCAGACCTCGTGTGTGTGTGTGTGTGTGTGTGTGTGTGTGTGTGTGTGTAATGCAGGAAAGAATAAGTATTATGCCTGTTTGTGTTCTTTGGGCACTTTTTGATGTTTCACAACTGGATGGTGCTTTGGTGGCCCAGAAGTCAAGAATCTCATCTTTGATCATTGGCCTGTGAGCTTACAACTCCCTCTGGAATTAATTGAAGCCCCGGGCCTTTACCAATTAATAGGTGTAATCAGAGCAGAGAGGAACAAAATATGCCAGAAACTGTTTCAAGTGAATGAATAAGAATCTATATAACCAGTATGCTAAACTAGCCCAATTAGTGGAATGCAATATGAAGACAACTTAATTTTGCTCCCTCACTCTTTTTTTTTGTTGTTAATCATCACCCAAGGATATTTTTCCCATTGATTTTTTTAGAGAAAGTGGAAGAAAAATGGGAGGGGAAAGAGGGGGAGAGAGAGAGAGAGAGAGAGAGAGAGAGAGAGAGAGAGAGAGAGAGAGAGAGAGAGGGAGGTACATGGATGTAAGAGAGACACATCAATTTGTTGCCTCCCGTATGTGCCTGGGGATGGGGCTGGGGATGAAACTTGAACCCAGGCATGTGCCCTTGACCAGGAATCAAACTCAAGATCTTTGAGTGTTAGTGGCCAGATGCACTAACCACTGAATCCACCAGACAGGGCACCTCACTCTTTTTTTTTTTTGCATTAATATTTATTATATCCATTTATATAATTATGAGAAAAGCTCAACAAAAACTCCAATTTATGTAACATCTTGTGCTTGATGAAATGCATCGGAACATTAATATATAGTCAAAAGACAGGTTATTTCATTATCAGACTGTTACACTATGTCTATAACAAATCTTATCATCCTTTCCTCATCCTTTCTCTTTTTGTATATAATCTATAAAACTATGCTATTATAAATTGAACATTTTTATTGAATCTTTGTTGTTGAAAGTATTATATCTGTCCCCTTCTTAATCCTATTGACCCCCTATAGCCTGCCCCTGCCCATGGCCCTAGGCCTTTATCACCCTATTGTCTGTATCCATGGGTTATGGATACGTGCATATAAGTTCTTTGGTTGATCTCTTCCCACCTACCCACTCCCACTCCCCACCTTTCCTCTGAGATTTCACAGTCTGTTCTATGCTTCTTTGTCTCTGGATCTATTTTGTTCAACAGTTTATTTTGATCATTAGATTCCACATATGATCTCACTTCTTTAATTTTGATCAGTGGGACTAGTTTTGCCACATCAATGAAAATTGTGACATTTCCAAATCATTTATAGTTACTTTTAACAGTTGTTAAACTATGAGATTATTTTAAGACACAAATCATAATATCAAATTTCTATTTAAAATGCCCAAACTCATATAAACTAAAACTTCCAAATTCACATAAAGTTGCAGTTATTCCCCTGCCTTCAATTCATGACTGCTGCAAGTGAAAAGAATGAGGGACATGTTGATTTCTGCTCTATTTCCAACTCCTTTGAGGTTAGAGCTTGATGCCAGTTAGTTGGAAGAGACCAGCTAGATGCTCATCAACCCATTTCTTCTTCCTGAACATCCCACTTATTTTCTTCTATGTTAAGCCATATGACTAGTTTTCCCCGATGAAATGTAAGTAGAAGTGAATGGTCACTAGCAGTATGAGATAAGACAGGAGTGTGTTGGGTGGAACTTCTACATGCTTTCTCTCATCATCTCCTGGTCAGAGGTAGAAAACCCTATGGAACATTTCAAGACAGTGTTAGTAAATAAAAAAAAGCCCGGTTTTCTCAATCACCAGATGGAAGGCTGCTTACCTAACACCTAACGAACCTATTATGGGATTGAGAAGCTATTATTGTATTAAACTACTTAGGTGGGGGCTATTTGTTATGGCAGCTAGGATAATCTACCCTAAATAATACTTGGAGAAAGGAAAGATAAAAGATAGAAGAAATATTTAGACTTGGTGGGAATAACTATCATGCTTTTATAGAACACTAGAGGCCCCATGCGTGAAATTCATGCAGAGGGTGAGGAGTGTCCCTCAGCCCAGCCTGTACCCTTTTCAAGATGGGACCCCTCGAGGGATGTCCAACTGCCTAGTTGTCTACTGGGATCGAGCCTAAACAGGCAGTTGGACATCCCTCTCACAATCCAGGACTGCTGGCTCCCAACTGCTCGCCTGCCTGCCTTCCTATTGTCCTTAACTGCTTCTGCCTGCCAGCCTAATTAACCCCTAATCACTCCCCTGCCAGCCTGATTGATGCCTAACTGCGCCCCTGCCAGCTTGTTTGCCTCTAACTGCTCTCCCATGCAGGCTTGGGTTCCCCCCAACTGCCCTTCCCTGCAGGCCTGGTCACCCCCAACTTCCCTCCTCTGCTGGACTGGTCCCCCCTAATTGCCCTCCCCTGCAGGCTTAATTGCCCCCAACTGCCCTCTTTTATTAGATAGGATTAGATAGGATAGAGGCCTGGTATATGGTTGGGGGCCAGCTGGTTTGCCCTGAAGGGTATCCCGGATCAGGGTGAGGGTTCCCTTGGGGCATGGGGCGGCCTGGGCAAGGGGCCTGTGGTAGTTTGCAGGCTGGCCACCCTCCCTACCTCCCTCCCACCCCCTTGTGACCCTGGTATCTGGGATTTATTTATCTTCTAAAATTGAAACTTTGTAGCCTGGAGTGGAGCCAAGCTTTCTGTTCGCTCTGTGATAGCAGCCATTTCTGTTGGGATTTATTTATCTTCTATAATTGAAACTTTGTAGCCTTAAGTGGAGGCCAAGGCAGGCCAGGGCTGCAGAAGCTTGGCTTCCTCCATTGCCAGGGGCAACCTTAGCCTCCTGCTCTCTCCGGCTCTGTGGCTGCCACCATTTTTGTTGGGATTTATTTATCTTCTATAATTGAAACTTTGTATCCTGGAGTGGAGGCCTGGGCCAGTCAGGGTGTGTGGAAAGCTTGGCTTTCTCCATTGCCAGGGAGACCCAAGTCTCCCTCCTGTTCTCTTTCTGTGGCTGCAGCCATCTTGGTTGGGTTAATTTGCATACTTGCTCCTGATTGGCTTGTGGGCATGGCTTGTGGGTATAATAGAGTGATGGTTAATTTGCACATTATTTGTTTATTAGATAGAATACCCCTGAGACATAGTTCATATCTCTTGCTAGCAATTGTTTTTACTCAGATGATACATTCTCCTCTTACTGATAATATATTTGTTCTAAATCTTTTAGGAACCTAGGATTACATTTAGCTTGTCTCTTCTGATCCTGGTCTTACATCTAAGATAAGATCAATCTGACTTTATCTCATGGGTGACCCTCATCTATTCTAATGAAAACAGTCATATATGTTTTGCTCCTGAGGCTACACTGGTCATCCAGCACCATTCTCTTATCTTCATTCCACCTTCAGAATGTCTGTCTATGTTGCTTTTTTCTCTTAGATTTTCAAGGTAAGAGTCAGAAACCAGCCTAATGTGTCCAGGTCACTAAAAGGGAGATATATCAATTGTGTCTATGTAAATGGTGTGTATGTGTGCATTTGCTTTATTTTGGCCATTATTTTTGTACTTAGAATTCACAGTATTTAATTTCTCCTTTATCATGAATGTCTGGTCATATTGCATTGATACTACTTTCTGAAGCATGTTGAAAAAATGTGTTTAAAATTATTAAAGGTACCTTGTCTTCTGCATTAACTCTATGTTCAGTGAAGTTCACAGATCCTTCACACTTCGCTTGAGCTGGAGGACAGGATCCCATGACCCAGTCCCCCAGAGTGAGATGCATAACACACCAGTAGCTCTGTCTAAAACGTCCTCTTCCTTTCACCATGAAACCTTGTTCCTTTTTAACTCAATGTGAGGTGTTCAGAATTGTGGAAATATTTTTCTAGCTAAGTCTTTTGAAAATTCCCATTGTAATCTGGTACCTCTCTTTCAAATGTTATATCTATTGTATTTTACTGCCTCAGGTGAAATTTCAGATAAAGTTCTGAATGTAGAATTCTAGGGCTTCCAGTGATTCCCAGTCAGAACTTCCCAGACATTGTTCGATTTTTTTCTAGCATTTCACGTTATGATTATCTAATCAAGCTCCTGGTAGATCTCTCTCTCTCTCTCTCTCTTTTTCTCTTCATCTCTCTCCTGTATTTATATCTCTTTGTATTTTCCTTAATGTATGCATTTAGAAATATTTTTCCATGAACATTCATAAACTTAATCAGAATTTTTCAGTCTGAAGACTCTATATTTTCTTCAATTCAGGGAAATTATCTTCCATTGTTCTTTAATTTACTGATTCTATTGTATTCACATTGTGCTGTGTTCCTGGAAATTCTAGTATATTGATATCAAGACTCTCAGATATATCTTCCATAATTCTAATTTTATTTCTCATTTCATTGCATTACTCTTTTGAATTCTTAGATAATTCCTCAAGTTAATATATTAAACTCTTTGTTAGCAACATCCATTTTGTTCATTGTGTGTCCTTTGGTTAATTTCAGAAATAAGGTTTCATACTAAATACTCTGATACTTCATTTTTTTTTTCATGGCAACATGACCTCTTCTCATGCAACAACCTCTGAAATTTAATTGAAAATGTAATTTTCAATTCTCTTGAAGTTTACGCTGGTTTACTACATTAATCCTGTCCTTTTTATGGTCATTTGAACAAAATGTTACCACTCTTCTCCTTATGATTTTTCTTTTCAAAGTCTAATGCTAAATATTTCATTGTCTGATTGTTCACATGCCTCCAAATTAATGTTCTTTATGCAGTCTTTTAAATGATCACAAGGCAAGTGGATATTATCTTTTATTTAAGTGAAACTATTATAATTAATCTCCAGAACTACAAAAATCACACTAATTTTTCACATGAATACATTTTTTAAATAATATAATTATAAATAGGTTAAAATGCAATTTTAATTCTTGAATTGAAAAAAGTTAGGCCACACAAATTCATTTTGGGCACAGTGCTTCTGAATTTTTCCTCTATTATATTATGCTAATGAAAAGGCAGCAAAAAGATAATCTGCTTCTCATAGGACAGCTCTAGGTATGATGAAATGGTGAGAGGAGATGATAAGGGAAGTTCCCTTTTCTAGGATGATACAGAAGAGGGGGAGAGAAAGATAAATATCAATGTGAGAGAAACACATTGATGGGTTGCCTCCCTGCTACACACACAACTGGGACTACGGATTGAACCTATAACCCAGGTAAAACCTTGACTGGGAAATCAAACCTGTGACCTTCTAATGCAGTGGTTCTCAACCTTCCTAATGCCACAACCCTTTAATACAGTTCTTTATGTTGTGGTGATCCCCAACCAAAAAATTATTTTTGTCGCTACTTTATAACTGTAATTCGTTACTGTTATGAATCTTAATGTAAATATCTGTGTTTTCTGATGGTCTTAGGAGACCCTGCTAGCTGTTCATGACCCACAGGTTGAGAACCGCTGCTCTAGTGCTTGGGCCCACATTCTACCACTGAGCCACACTGGTCAGGGTGGATTTTTTTTTTTTTGTATATCAAATGTACTTCAATAAAGCTTTTGAGTTGTTATAGAAAAATAATGATATGGACATGGACAATAGGATAGTGAAGACCCGGGGGGAGGAGAGTAAGTGAGAGGGGAGGGAGAAAAGCAGGAAAAATTAGATATATGTAATATTATCAAAAATAAAAATATATTTAAAAATAAAAAAATAAAATTCTTTTGTCAATAAAAAAGAAAAATGATGATAGATGGTTAATTGATAGATAGATAGATAGATAGATAGATAGATAGATAGATAGAATTTGCAAAACTTAAAAAGAATCAAAGAAAAGCCTAGATGGCAATGATGAGTTCTAAAGCCCCTCTATGTTATTGACTCCATTCTCTGAACTGGCTCCAGGGGGAATCTGTTTGGTTTGATAGTTAGAATGTTTAGAAGAGGAAGAGAAGTGACTAAAGAGTAGGTTGGTGTTTATTATATGAAAGAGACCAAATATATGTTACCTAGCAAAGAGAAATCTTAACTCTAGACTAGATTAAACCCAAAGTAAAAATGATATTTTCAGTCACCTATGCTGAATAGATCATGTGTGTTATTACATGGATTCAGAGTAAAAGTTTTATTAATCTTCACAATTGAAAAACTTCATGTGTTATTTAGAAAAAATGATATATATTATAAGACAAATGGGATGGAATCTGCTTTTGAGCTCACTCAGTGGTTATTGGCAGGATTCAGTTCCTCCTGGGTTACTGGACTAAAGGCCTCATTTTCTCAATGCTTGGTGGTCAATGTTGCCCTTATTTCCTTGCCATAAACCCTTTCCTCCAGTACAAGAATGCAAAGAGCCAAAGAGAGGATACAAGATAGAAATCAGTCTTTTATAGCTCTACTAGAGGCCTTATGCACAAATTCATGCACTAGTGGGATCCCTCGGCCTGGCTGGCAATCGAGCTGATAGAGGTGTGGAAGTTGGTTGTGGGAGATCACTGACCACCAGGGTGCAAATCCTGCATTGAGCATCTTCCCCTGTGGTCAGTGCACATCATAGCAACCGATCAACCAGTGGTTCAGTCATTCAGTTGTTTAGACATATATATATGGAAGTGTCATCATGTCACTTTTCTATCCATTTAAAGCAAATCACAAAATCCAACCCACTGTCAGTGGGAGGGAATTACCCAAGATAGTGAATACTAGTTCCATGCACCTGAATTCAACAAGGTGGCATGCTTAATTCTTTCACAGGAAAGGATGCCACATATAGAAGCCCTAAAATATTGAATAAAGGGTAATGCAATCTGGCTCTCCAAATATTTTCCTCTTTGCTAATTCATCAGGCTCAGACTGGGGGAGGGATAAAGGTCTATCTTTAAATCATGGCTTTCAGTATTAATTATTCTTCTGAACTCAATATATTTCTGAAAAGAGAGATAAAATTATACTTTATGGCCTAGAGTAATGAGAGGGTCTTCATCACCTAAAAACAATCAGAAGGGTTCTAGGGTCTCCTACAAATTTTGCTCTGGGAATGATATAAACCAGCTCCACAAAATACATTTAAAGAGACAATGGAAGGCAAACAAATTTTCATCATTTCCTGTGAGTCCACTGGTTCATTCCTTTATTCAACAGCCATGTTTTAGTTACCTATTATATGACTGGCTTATCCTAGGCACGAGAATATACAAATGAGTAAAAATTCCTGTTCTCATAGAGCTTATGTTGAAATGAGATTGGGAAAGAAGATAGACTCTAAAATAAATATTTTAGGTATATAGTATTTTAGATGGTGATAGATCCTCTGGAAATAAGTAAAAAACAGAGAAGAGGTGCCCTGGATAGTATGCTCATTACTTAGAGTGTGGGCCCTTGCACCAGAGCGTTGCAAGGGCAAGTACCTGGATTTTGGGCTTGCTCTCCACCCCCTGTCAGGGCACAGGTGAAAGGCAACCAGTCAATGTATATCCTCTCTTTCTGTTTCTTTCATTCCATCTCCCCTCCCTTTCACTCTGGAAAGCAATAGAAAATTATCCTCAGGTGAGGATTAACAAAACAAAACGAAAATAGGTGCAGAAAGCTGAGATTTTTCAGAGATGAAAATTATCCCCACTTTTCCTCCCAAAAAACTGTGAGCCATGAGAATATCTGAAAGAAGGTCATTTAATGTAATGTGGTTTTTTTTTTTTGGTTTTTTTGTTTATTTTTTTTTTTTTTTTTTTTGTTTATTTTATTTTATTTTTTTATTAATTTTTTATACATATCTCCCCATTGCCTGCCCTCCCTCCCAGGCATACCCCAACCCCCCAGTGTCTATGTTCATTGGTTATGATTATACGCATAGATACAAGTCCTTTGATTGATCTCTTATCTACCTCACCTAACTTTAATCTTCCTGCTGTAATTTCACAGTCTGTTCAAAGCTTTACTGTCTCTGTATCTATCCTTTTGTTCATCAGTTTATAATGTTCTTTATTATCCCCCAATGAGTGCAATCAAGTGATGCTTCTCCTTCATTGACTGGCTTATTTCACTAAGCATAAGGCTCTCCAGTTCCAACCAGGTTGCTGCAAATGGTAAGAATTCCTTCTTTTTAATGGCAGCATAGAATTCCATTGTGTAGATGTACCACAGTTTTCTGATCCACTCATCTGCTGATGGGCACCTAGACTGTTTCCCAATTGTGGCTATTGTAAATTGTGCTGCTATGAACATAGGGGTGCATAAATCCTTTCTGATTGGTGTTTGTAATTTCTTAGGATAAATTCCTAAGAGTGGGATTACAGGGTCAAATGGGAGATCCATTTTTAGTTTTTTGAGGAAACTCCATACTGTTCTCCACTGTGGCTGCACCAGTCTGCATTCCCACCAACAGTGCACAAGGGTTCCTTTTTCTCCGCATCCTCGCCAACACTTGTCGTTTGTTGATTTGTTGATGATTGCCATTCTGACAGGTGTAAGATGGTATCGCATTGTCATTTTGATTTGCATCTCTCGGATGATTAACGACTTTGAACATGTTTTCATGTGTCTCTGGGCCTTCCTTCTGTCGTCTTTTGAAAAGGTTCTATTTAGGTCCGTTGCCCATTTTTTTATTGGATCCTTCATCTTCCTTTTATTAAGTTGTATAAGTTGGTTGTAGATTTTGGAGATTAAACCTTTATCAGTGATCGCATTTGCAAATATGTTCTCCCATGCATTGATCTTTCTTGTTGTTTTGTTGATGGTTTCTTTTTCTGTGCAAAAGCTTTTTATTTTGATGTAGTCCCATTTGTTTATTTTCTCTTTAGCTTCCATTGCCTTTGGAGCAGTATCAGTGAAGAAGTTCTTTCGGCATATATCTGAGATTGTGCTGCCTGTGGATTCCTCTAGTATTTTTATGGTTTCCCTTCTAATGTTTAAGTCCTGTATCCATTTTGAGTTTATTTTTGTATTTGGTGTAAGTTGGTGGTCCAGTTTCAATTTTTTGCATGTATCTGTCCAATTTTCCCAACACCATTTATTGAAGAGGCTATCTTGGTTCCATTGAATGTTCATGCCTCCTTTGTCAAATATTAATTGAGCATAGTGGTTTGGGTGGATATCTGGGTTCTCTATTCTATTCCATTGATCTATATGTCTGTTCTTGTGCCAGTACCAGGCTGTTTTGAGAACAGTTGCTTTGTAGTATAGCTTGAAGTCAGGTATTGAGATCCCACCTACTTTATTCTTTTTTCTCAGAATTGCTATAGCTATCCGTGGTCTTTTTTTGTTCCAGATGAATCTATGAAGAATTCTTTCTAGGTCTGTGAAATATGTCGTTGGTATTTTAATGGGTAGTGCGTTGAATCTGTAGATTGCTTTGGGTAGTATGGACATTTTAATGATGTTGATTCTCCCAATCCATGAGCATGGTATGCTCTTCCATCTGTTAATATCTTCCTCTATCTCTTTTTTCAGTGTCCTGTAGTTTTCTGCATAAAGTTCTTTTACCTCTTTAGTTAGGTTTATTCCTAGGTATCTTAATTTTTTTGGTGCGATGGTAAATGGGATTGCTTTTTTAGTTTCTCTTTCTATAATTTCACTGTTAGGGTATAGAAATGCCACAGACTTCTTAGCATTAATTTTGTATCCTGCTACATTGCCGAATTCATTAATTAAGTCAATTAGTTTTGGAATGGAGTCCTTTGGGTTTTTTATGTACAATATCATGTCATCTGCAAATAAGGACAGCTTTACTTCTTCTTTTCCAATTTGGATGCCTTTTATTTCTTCTTGTTGTCTAATTGCAATGGCTAATACTTCCAGTACTATGTCTAACAGGAGAGGTGAGAGTGGGCATCCCTGTCTTGTTCCTGTTCTTAGGGGAAATGGTTTTAGTTTTTGCCCATTGAGTATGATGTTAGCTGTGGGTTTATCATATATGGCTTTTATGATGTTGAGGTATGATCCTTCTATTCCCACTTTGCTGAGAGTTTTTATCAAGAAAGGATGTTGGATTTTGTCAAATGCTTTTTCTGCATCAATTGATATGACTATGTGATTTTTATCTCTCAATTTGTTTATGTGATGTATCACATTTATTGATTTGCGGATATTGAACCATCCCTGCATTCCTGGGATGAATCCTGCTTGGTCATGGTGTATGATCTTTCTGATGTACTGCTGGACCCGGTTTGCTAGAATTTTGTTGAGGATTTTGGCATCTATGTTCATGAGAGATATTGGCCTATAATTCTCTTTCATTGTGTTGTCTTTATCTGGTTTTGGTATTAGGGTGATGCTGGCTTCATAGAAGGTGTTTGGTAGTATTCCTTCTTCTTGAATGTTTTTGAATAGTCTGAGGAGGATAGGTTTTAATTCTTCCTTGAATGTTTGGTAAAACTCTCCTGTGTAGCCATCTGGACCCCGGCTTTTATTTGCTGGAAGATTTTTAATTACCACTTCAATTTCTTCCATAGTTATTGGACTATTGAGATGTTTGGCTTCCTCCTCATTGAGTTTTGGGAGGTTATATTTTTTTAGGAAAATGTCCATTTCTTGCAGGTTGTCCAATTTGTTGGAATAGAGTTGTTCATAGTATTTTTTAACAATCCTTTGTATTTCCACAGGGTCTGTTGTTATTTCTCCTCTTTCATTTCTGATTTTGTTTATTTGGGTCTTCTCTCTTTGCTTCTTGGTGAGCCTGGCTAGGGGTCCATCAATCTTGTTTATCCTTTCAAAGAACCAGCTCTTTGTTTTGTTGATCTTTTGAATTGTTTCTTTGGTCTCCAAGTTGTTTATCTCCCCTCTGATCTTCACTATTTCCTTCCTTCTGAGTACACTGGGATTTTCTTGTTGCTCTCGTTCTAGCTCTTTGAGTTGTAGGTTTAGGTGATTTATTACCATTTTTTCCTGTTTTTTGCAGTAGGCTTGTAGGGCTATGAACTTCCCTCTCAAGACTGCTTTCACTGTGTCCCATAAATTTTGTATTGTTGTGTTGTCATTGTCATTTGTTGCCATGATGTTTTTTATTTCTTCCTTGATCTCTCTGGTTACCCAGTCGTTGTTTAAAAGCATGCTGTTTAGTCTCCATGTGTTTGATTTCTTTCTATTGTTTTTATTATAGTTGATTTCCAGTTTTATGCCACTGTGGTCTGAGAAAATGCTTGATATGATTTCTATCTTCTTGAATTTGAAGAGACTTTTCTTATGACCCAACATATGATCTGTATTTGAAAATGACCCATGTGCACTGGAGAAGAATGTATATTCTGTGGCTTTGGGGTGAAATGTTCTGAAGATGTCAATTAATTCCATCTGGTCTAGTGAGTCATTTACGATTGATGTTTCTTTGCTGATTTTTTGTTTAGAGGATTTGTCCAATGGTGACAGTGGGGTATTAAAGTCTCCTACTATGATTGTATTGCTCTCAATCTCTCCCTTAATATCCTCCAAGAGTTTTTTTTATGTACTTAGGTGCTCCTATATTGGGTGCATATATGTTTACCAGAGTTATTTCTTCTTGTTCCCTTTAGTATTAAGAAGTGGCCTTCTTTATCTCTTGTTATGTCCTTCACTTTGAGATCTAATTTGTCAGATATAAGTATTGCAACCCCAGCTTTTTTTTCATTTCCATTTGCCTGAAATACCATGTTCCATCCCTTTACCCTCAATCTGTGTGCATCTCTTTTCCTAAGGTGGGTTTCTTGCAGACAGCAGATATATGGATCATGTTTTCTTATCCAATCAGTTACCCTATGTCTTTTGATTGGAGCATTTAATCCGTTTACATTTAAAGTTATTATTGATAAGTACTTATCTGTTGCCATTTTTAGTCCTTACCCCTGAGTTCCTTCTTCGCTTCCTCTTTCTTTTTATTACAGCAGACCTTTTAACATTTCTTGCATTGCTGGTTTGGTGGTAATATATTCCCTTAGTCCTTTTTTGTCTGTGAAGCTTTTGATTTCACCTTCAATTTTGATTGAGAGTCTTGCAGGGTACAGTATTCTTGGATTCAGACCCTTCCTTTGCATGACTGTGTATATTTCATTCCATTCTCTTCTGGCCTGACGAGTTTCTGTTGAGAAGTCAGTAGCTAGTCTTATGGGGGTTCCTTTGTAGGTAACTTTCTGTTTCTCTCTGGCTGCTTTTAAGGTTCTTACTTTGTCGTTGGTGTTTGCCAATTTAATTATAATGTGCCTCGGTGTCGGTTTGTTGGGGTTCATTTTGCTTGGGACTCTGTGAGCTCCTTGGATTTGTGTGGGTTTTTTCTTTTGTATATTGGGGAAATTTTCTGTCATTATTTCTTCAAACACGTTCTCTAATCCTTGTTCAGTTTCCACTCTTTCTGGAACCCCAATTATGCGGATGTTATTTTGTTTCATGTTATCCCAAAGTTCCCTTAGACTCTCCTCTTGCTTTTTAACTTTTTTTTCTAGAAGCTGCTGTACTTGGGTATTTTTTCCTACCGTATCTTCTAGCTCACTGATGCGGTCCTCTGCTTCTTCTAGTCTACTTTTGATGCTTTCTATTGTGTTCTTTATAGCAGTGATGTCATTATTCATTTCTTCTTGTTTATTCTGCCCCTCCTCTAGTTTCTTCTGCATTTCTTCTTCATGCTTCTTCACCTCCTCTAGGCTCTTACTCATATTGTCAAATTTGTCTTCCATTCTTTTCAACCACATTATGATAATTTCTCTGAACTCTTTCTCTGGTAGGCTTATTTGTGGTTCTATTTCGTTTACTTCCTTTTCTGGTGAAACCTGCCTTTCTGTCTTTTGTGGACTGTTTCTTTTTCTGCCCATGGTCTTTCTTCTCTGGGTGTCTGGTTATGTAGTGCTCTCTCCTATGTTGATTGAAAGGCACAAACTACAACACTACCAGGTACAGCACACAAGGCACTGAGTAGAGATGTATTCAAGATGTTAATAATCACAAATAAGGTAACCACCAATGAAGGACAAATTAGGGGTAAATAGAGAAAGAAGAAGAGGAAATTGAGGAAGAAAGAAAAGAAAGAAGTGCCAAAATCAAATTGGGAGAGTGAGAAAAATAAAAAGATAAATAAATGAAAAATAAAATAAAATAATATAAGAAAATAAAAAGGAGAAAAAGGAGAAGGAAAGAGGAAGAGAAAAAAGTCAGAGAGAAAAGAAAGTGAATAAGAGAGAAAAGAGGAACAAAATATAGATGTCAGGAGACAACTCCAATAGAACAGTCACTAATCCCAATAAAGGCCAGCAACCAGTACCTAGAGATTAATGCAAATTGCAAATAGCAACTGGTATCGAGGGAGATGAGGGAAAAGAGAGGTAGAAAACAAAGCAAGCAAAAAGCAAAATAAAACAAGTAGAATAAACTAAAACAGTCTCTTAAAAAATTTTTTCAAAAAATCAATATAATCACTTTTCAGGCAAATAGCAACAAACGGACATAGAGAAAAAACAACTTTTTGGCTAGTGAAGACAAGAGGGGAGAGGTTTGTGTGGACTTGTAGTAGGGGATTTGAAATTAGATATATAAATGGGGTGAAATTTTAACCAGGTAAAGAGAAAAATAGGGAGAATCAAAAGTTGGAAAAGGGAAAGAGAAACAAGACAGCAAAATGGGGAAAGTTAGGAGGAAAGTGTTCACATAAAGGTGGAGTTGAGTTGGAGTAAAATTATGCTAAAGGAAAGATGAAATTAGAATGTAGAACTCTAATCCCGAAATAAAATAAAGAGAAAACAAAATGACACTTATTTTTCCAAAAACGGTAAAGTACTAGTAGTAATTAATAATACTAGTTTAAAACAAAAATGTAATAATTATAAAGGTAAAATCAATTGAGGCAGAAAGAAAAAAATATTCTTTTAATTAAAATATGTGAAAATGAAAAATAAAGAATTAAAAATTTAAAAAAAAGAAAAAAGAAAAAAGGGAAAATTAAAAAAAATAAAAATAAAATAAAAAAGAAGAAAAATAGAAAGGTCCTTCACTTCCACTATTATTCTGCTTGGCACTCCTGTTTCCCAGTAGGGGAGGTATTGCAGTTCCCTGTGTTCCCCTCTTGGTGTTTTAATCTCTTTATTCTCTTGGGGTTATGCGAGAGTTAATTTGTGTGTCATCCATTGGGTGGCAGTGTTTCGGAATTGATCTCTGAGACAAAGCACAGGACCTCTCTAGGCTGTGCTCAGATCCTGCTACTCTGTGGTTCCCAAAACCAGTTTGTGGGAGTTTTGCAGCCTGGACACTGCAATAACTCCCAGGTTGTCCCTCTGCCCCAGAGAAAAAGAAAAAAAAAAAGAGTCATTTTCCAGAGCTCTCCTCTGTCAACAGCCCAGAGGGTCTGCCTTCACACTCAGGGATCACGCCCTGACCACCTCTGTGGACCTCTCCAGAGGCAGCTTTCCCGCAGCCTGGCTCCCGCAGTGTGAGCGTCTCTGCCCTGAGTGGGTAGGAAACCGCACCCTGGCCCAGGCTAAGTCTGACCCTTCCATGCGTGCCCTGTGGATCTCTGAATCCTCCGCCTGCGCGTCTGTGCCGCCTGGGAAGCCGCGCTCTGTGGGTGCCTCCGTCAGCCGCAGCTTTCAGACCTCGGCAGACATCCACCTCCCCCTTAAGTCAGGCGCAATCTGACCTTTCCGTGTGCTCTGTGGATCTCTGATTCTGCCGCTTGTCTGCGCCGATTGGAGAGCCGAGTTCTGGGTCCCCGGGTTCCTGGCTGCTCGATGGGTGCCCTGCCAAAGGCTTCAGACCGCCGCAGACATCCACCTCCCACTGCAAGATGGCTCGGGCTCCGCGTTCGCACTGGTGGCTCCGGCGGACAAAAACCCCGTGGCAGTGGGGCTGCCTATCTGGGAGAGCCCCCTCCAGCAGTTCCCCGCCTTCCCCTGGAGGACAACTGACTCCTAGCTTGCCAACAAACACTCCCAATGCAACTCTCAGCCGCTCTCTCTCCCTCTGCCCAGCGACAAAGCTCCAGACGCGTCCGTCTACTCCGCCGCCATTTTCTCCTCCCCCTAGTAATCCTTTCTTTAAGAAAGGGTTTCAAAAAACCCCAGAGGGGAAAAAAAAAAAAAAACAGAAAAAAAATTCAAATAAAAAACCCCTTCACAACATACCCACAGAGCAATGAACTGTTTCAACCCAAAAATAATCTATTCAGCTAATGTAATGTTGATACATTCTTCAAAGGGGCTATTTTAAACAATAACATAAAAAGCCAACATGATCATTCTAGCAAGCAAGAGACAAGAGACGTCTGCATTTAGCAACACATGGATGGTTTGTTTGGAAACAGTCTGTTACTGTTTTTATGTGCAGTTATGTAGATTGCTGATTCCTTCTGATAAATCTCGCCTTGACCTCAGGCCATGGTGTATCAGGGTCAGTAGACTGATTGCTACCAGTGAACTACATAGAGGGATGGAAACTAAATATAAGTTTCTCCCCTGTGTATAGCTAGGAGCAATGAAGTTAAAAAAATAACTTTCTTTCTTTTGTTGTTGTTTCAATATGGTAGGTCTTCCTGGAAGTAGGTAATTCAGCTGGTCTTTCTCTGAAGAGCCAGTTGCCTAGTACAGAAGGTGAACAGACTTTTCCTCAGGACAGGAATGCTTTTACAGGTGTGCTGTCCCTGACCTCCGCTGTTAGCTGTAGACTCTGCTAAGCATAGCGGCTGATAGGAAAGGCCTCCAGGAGCAAAGCAGGCAATGGTGAGCCTGTGACACCTTGTGTTCCCTCCCCATCCCATTCCTTTTATCTCACTTTTGTTTGAAACTAAGATTTTTTTCATATATTTATATATATTTCAGAGAGGAAGAGAGATAGAAACATCAATGATGAGAGAGAATCATCATCCTGCACACTCCACACTGGGGATTGAGCCCACATCCTGGGCATGTGCCTTGAGTGGGAATTGAACCATGACCTCCTGGTTCATAGGTCAACACTCAATCACTGAGCAATGCTGGCTAGACCATTTCAGATTTCCATGATTTGAGTGATATCCTCAAGAGCTTCTCTTAAGGAAAACAGAAATTTCCTGTCTGCATTACCTGTGCTACCTTGACAGGAATTTGAGAAAGGGGGATATTCTGTCTCTTATAGTAGATCATGCCCTTTCCTCCAAACGTGTTATATTGTTACATGGAAAGAGCTGGAAATGAAACCAGTATGCCACCTATCTCCAACTTGTTTTCCATCCCTGTCTTATCTATATGAAAATTATAGATAGGTATTTAGAAAAATAGGCCAAATCATTAATAGCTGTTACTTTGTGTAGTGGGATAATATATTTCTTTTTTTTTAAAAAGCAATTCATGTATTTAAATTTTCCTACTATGTTTAAGCAATACTTTTAAAAACAAAATATTTTAAATTTAAACAAATGGCAAAATTACAACATGCAGTTGTTTTGGGGACTGTGCATCTAATGGAGGAGCTGTTTACACTAGGGTATACAAGAAAATCGGTCGCTTTGGAAGATTCACTTTATAGTGTTGCCACTCATGTTGAACAAAATTTGCTTTCCACATAGCAAATTAGCATACTCTGCATTATGCACAATAAAAATTTATTCTGGGACAATCATAAGAAACTATATTTTTATAGTGCTGTTAAGTTTGCAAATTGCTTTGACATTTCATTTTATTTGATCATCCTAATGACCATATTAAAACAAAGTTAGGTTTTTTTCAAGCCTTATTTGAATGAGCATTGACAACAGCAAAGACTTCCCAGATATTATTTTCTCTACCTCATGACCTTGACCTTATCCTGGGGTATGCTGGATGGTGGTATGGAAAGAGTCAACATTCCTTAGTAACTCAAATAGGTTCTCATTCCTCAGGACAGCAACATTTTATTGTTATTTCAGACCCAAGAATCCCTTTTGAGGTTTGGGAGAAGTGTTATACACAGCTCTCTGTCCATAAGTAGGATGAATAACTTTCTTCATTCTGTATATTTCGTAAACTACATTGACCATAGAACAAGTCAGGTTTGGACTGTGCTGGTCCACATATATGTTGGGGACTTTTAATTGACTTGCAAAGTTAAAACCTACATTATTCAAGGGTTAACTGTAGGTTCAGAATCCATGAATGCTTAGGGCCTGGCTGAATGTAGTTTTATGTGGATTTTCAACTTGGAGTAAGTACCCCTAGTACCTGGATTATTCAAGGGTCAATTATATTTCCTAAAGGAAAAACAATATTAAATTTAGAGAGTCTGATAAACTTTTGGTGACCATGTTACAAGTTGAGAGTGGAATAATTCTTGGCCATTGAAAGCTAAGGAATCATTCGGACTCAAATGTAAGAAAATTGGTAAAAAAAAAAAAAAAAATGGCGGCAGAATAGATAGATGTATCCGGAACCTTATCGAGGAGCAGACAGAGAGAACAGCTGAGGGTCACACTGGGAGTGTTTGTTAGCAAGTTAAGGGACTATTATCTTCCAGATAGGGACTGCTGGATGGGGCTCCCCTGACCAGGCAGCTCCACTGCCATTGGTTTTTTTCTCCCAGAGCCTCCAGCATGAACATGGAGACCACGCCATCTTGAAGGGAAAAGTGGATATTTACGGCACCCACAGAACAGCCTGAAAAGCTACAGCTGCAGCAGCCATCTAACAGCTGTGAAAACTAGAACACTGCTTTCTAATTGGTGCAAACACTCAGATTCAGAGGAGCTCTACACTCCACGCAGAAAGGTCAGATTTCACCTTGGATAAGGTGAGGTCTCCAGTCCCACAGAACAGAGAGAGGCTCACACTGTGAGAATTGGACCAGGGGAAAGCTGCACCTAGAGAAATCCGTGGAAGTTGGGCAGGGCGTGATCCCTGAATGTGGAAGGAGGCCCTCATAGCTGTTAACAGAGGGGAGCTCTAGAAAGTAACCCATTTTGATCTGAGGCAGAAGGACAACCTGGGAGTTATTAAAGTGTTCCTGCTGCTTGAACAGGAGTGGGAATGGAGGAATGTACAGACTGTACTCTTTCCTCTTCAGATCCTTGCTTCTGATTGCTAAGCCCAACACATAGGATCACCCAACTGGGGACATTCTAAGAGGCTGCAGAGGAAAATTGTTTATTTTTGGAACCTGAGGATCAGAGAACCAGCTCTGCGGCAACCTACTCCCACAAACCAGTATTGAGTGCCAAAGAGAAAGCAGGATCTAAGCACAGCCTAGAGAGGACCTATAGTTTCAGATGTCAATTCTGAAACACTGCCACCCAAAGGATTGACT
The DNA here is from genome assembly GCA_011751065.1 of Lasiurus cinereus. NCBI lineage: Eukaryota > Metazoa > Chordata > Mammalia > Chiroptera > Vespertilionidae > Lasiurus > Lasiurus cinereus. The sequence continues at coordinate 19,895,987 of JAAGEH010000041.1, read as the reverse complement.
CTTGCATAATCACAAAAGAATAAAGACATTAAGACACACTGCTTGCTTAAAAACCAGGACTGGCTTACAACACTGAACAGCAGTGGAATGCAGGGAACTGCAATACCGTCCTGATTGGGAAACAGGCTTGCCAAACATAACAAGAGAGGAAGTGAATGACCTCCACTACTGCACATTCTGTTCCTTTATTTTTAATTTTTCTTTATTTTTTCATCTTTTAATTAAAAACTTTTTTTTCTTTTTTCCTCAATTGATTTTACCTTTTATTTTTTATTTTTTTTAATATATTTTATTGATTTTTTACAGAGAGGAAGGGAGACAGACAGATAGAAAGTCAGAAACATCGATGAGAGAGAGACATCGATCAGCCGCCACCTGCACGCCCCACAGTAGAGATGTGCCAGCAAGCAAGGTACATGCCCCCAACCAGAATCGAACCCGGGACCTTTCAGTCCACAAGCCGACACTCTATCCACTGAGTTAAACTGGTCTCGGCTGATATTACCTTTTAAATTATTACTTTTTTATTTTCAACCAGTATTATTACTACTATTATTTTACCTTTTTTGAAAAAAAAAGAAGTGTCATTTTATTTTCTCTTTATTTTACTTTGGGATTAGAGTTCTACATTCTATTTTCATCTTTCCTTTAGCATCATTTTATTCTATCTCAACTCTACTTTTATGCCAAAACACTCTTCCTAACTTTTCCCATTTTATTGTCTTGTTTCTCTTATCCTTTTCCTACTTTAGATTTTCCGTATTCTTTCTTTTTACCCAGTTAAAATTTCACCCCACTTGTATATATAATTTCCAATTCCCCACTCCAAGTCCATTCATACCTCTCTCTTCTCTGTTTTCACCATCCAAAAATTGTTTTTCTCTATGATCTTTTGTTGTTGTTTGTTGAACATTGATTATATCAAATTTTTTATACTTCTTTGTGGGATTGCTTTTGCTTATTCAACTTGTTTTATTTTGCTTTTTGTTTACTTTGTTTTTGTTTTTTTATCTCTGTTTTCCCTCGCCTGCCTTGATATTAGTTGTTATTTGTAGTTTGTATTAATCTCCAAGTACTTGTTGCCAGAATTTGTTGGGATTAGTGGCTGTTCTATTGGAGTTTTTTCCTCATATATATAATTTTTCCCCCTTTTTTCTTATTCTCATTCTTTTCTCTCAATTTTTTTCTCTTCTTCTTTTTTACTCTTTTTTCTTTCTTCTCTCAGTTTCATTTTGGCACATCTTTCTTTTCTTTTTTCCTCTTTTCTCTCTTATTATTTCTCTACTTTACCCTAATTTGTCTCTCACTGGTGGTCACCTTATTTGTGGTTATTAACATCATGAATACATTTCTGTTCAGTGTCTTGTGTGTTGTACCTGGTTGTGTTGAATTTTGTACCTTTAAACAGCGCAGGAGAGAGAACTATATAACCAGACATCTGGAAAGAAAGACCATGGGCAGACAAAGAAACAGCCCACATATGAAAGAAAAGCAGGCATCACCAGAAAAGGAAATAAACGCAATGAAGACAAGCAACCTGCCAGAGAAAAAATTCAGAGAAATGGTCATAAGGTGGCTGAAAAGAATGGAAGACAAATTCGATAGTATGAGTAAGAACCAAGAGGAAATGAAGAATAATCAAGAAGATATGAAAAATGATATCACTGCTGTAAAGAACTCAATAGAAAGAATCAAAAGTAGACTAGAAGAAGCAGAGGAATGCATCAGTAAGCTAGAAGACAAGGAAGGAAAAAATATCCAAGTACAGCAGCTTCTAGAAAAAAAAATAATTAAAAAGCAAGATGAGAGCCTAAGGGAACTTGGGGATAACATTAAACAAAACAACATTCACATAATAGGGGTTTCAGAAAGAGTGGAAACTGAGCAAGGAATAGAAAACCTGTTGTGTGGGAGAAAAAACCCACACAAATACAAGAAGGTCATAGAGTCCCAAGCAAAATGAACCTCAAAAGACCAACACCAAGGTGCATTATAATTAAATTAACAAACACCAACAACAAAGTAAGAATCTTAAAAATGGCCAGAGAGAGACAGAAAGTTACCTACAAAGGAACCTCCATCAGATTAGCAACTGATTTCTCAACAGAAACTCATCAGGCCAAAAGGGAATGGAATGAAATATGCAAAGTCATGCAAAGGAAGGGTCTGAATCCAAGAATACTGTACTCATCAAGGCTTTCAATCAAAACTAAAGGTGAAATCAGGAGCTTCACAGACAAAAAAAGGACTAAGGGAATTTATTACCAACAAACCAGCAATGCAAGAAATGTTAAAGTAGCAGTTCTCAACCTATGGGCTGCGACCCCTTTGGGGGTCGAACGACCCTTTCACAGGGGTCACCAAAGACCATCGGAAAATGCAGATATTTACATCACGATGCATAACAGTAGCAAAATTTCATGGTTGGGGGTCACGACCACATGAGGAACTGTATGCAAGGGTTGCAGCCTTAGGAAGATTGAGAACCACTGTGTTAAAGGGTATGCTGTAAAAAAAAAAAAAGAAAAAGAAAAAGAAATAGGAAGCAAAGAAGGAACACAGGGGTAAAGAATAAAAATGGCAACAAATAAGTAGCTATCAATAATAAATTTAAATGTAAACAGATTAAATGCTCCAATCAAAAGACATAGGGTAACGGATTGGATAAGAAAGCATGACCCATATATCTGCTGTCTAAAAGAAACCCACCTCAGAAAAAAAGATGTACACAGACTAAGGGAGAATGGATGGAAGATGGTTTTTCAGGCAAATGGAAATGAAAAAAAAAGCTGGGGATGCAATACTTATATCTGACAAATTAGATAAGGAAGGCCACTTCATAATACTAAAGGGAGCAATCCAACAAGAAGAAATAACTCTAGTAAACTTGTATGCACCCAATACAGGAGCACCTAAATAAATAAATAAAAACTCCTGAAGGATATCAAGGGAGAGATTGATAGTGATACAATCAAGTAGGAGACTTTAATACCCCACTATCACCACTGGACAAATCTTCTAAACAAAAAATCAGCAAAGATACATCAATCCTAAATGACTCACTAGACCAGATGGAATTAATTGACATCTTAAGAACATTTCATCCCAAAGCCACTGAATACACATTCTTCTCAAGTGCACATGGGTCATTTTCAAAGATAGACCATATGTTGGGTCATAAGCAAAGTCTCTTCAAATTCAAGAAGATAGAAATCATATCAAGCATTTTCTCAGATCACAGTGGGATAAAACTGGAAATCAACAACAATAAAAACAATCCGCCAAAACGGTTTTGGCTCAGTGGATAGAGCGTCGGCCTGTAGACTGAAAGGTCAAGAGCATGTACTTTGGTTGCGGGCACATCCCCAGTGGGGTTGTGCAGGAGGCAGCTGATCGATGTCTCTCTCTCATCAATGTTTCTAACTCTCTATTCCTCTCCCTTCCTCTCTGTGAAAAATCAATAAAATATATTAAAAAAAACACAATCCAACAAAATCAAACACATGGTGACTAAACAGAATGCTCTTAAACAACGACTGGGTAACCAGAGACATCAAGGAAGAAATAAAAAACATCATGGCAACAAGTGACAATGACAACACAATAATCCAAAATTTATGGGACAAAGTGAAAGCAGTCCTGATAGGGAAGTTTATAGCTCTATAAGCCTACTGCAAAAAAACCAGAAACAATGGTAATAAATCACCTAACTCTACAACTCAAAGAGCTAGAAAGAGAGCAAGAAAAGCCCAGTGTAAGCAGAAGGAAAGAAATAGTAAAGATCAGAGCAGAGATAAACAACATGGAGACCAAAGAAACAATATAAAAAATCAACAAAACCAAGAGCTGGTTCTTTGAAAGGATAAACAAGATTGATAGACCTCTAGCCAGGCTCATTAAAAAGCAAAGAGAGAAGATCCAAATAAACAAAATCAAAAATGAAAGAGGAGAAATAACAACAGACCCCTCTGAAATACAAAGGATTGTTAAAAAATACTATGAACAATTCTATTCCAACAAAATGGACAATCCTCAGGAAATGGACATATTCCTAGAAAAATATAACCTCCAAAACTCACTCATGAAACTAAACATCTCAATAGACCAATAACTATGGAAGAAATTGAAGTAGTCATCAAAAAGCTTCCAGCAAACAAAAACCCGGGACCCAATGGCTACACAGGATAGTTTTACCAAACATTCAAGGAAGATTTAAAGCCTATTTTCCTCAGACTATTCAAAAATATTCAAGAAGAATGAACACTTCCAAACACCTTCTATGAAGCCAGCATTACCCATATAGTAAAACCAGATAAAGACAACACGATAGAAGAGAATTATAGGCCATTATTTCTCATGAACATAGATGCCAAAATCCTCAACAAAATTTTAGCAAATCAGATCCAGCAGAATATCAGAAATATTATACACCATGACCAACTAGGATTTACCCCAGGAATGCAAGGATGGTACAATATATGCAAATCAATAAACGTGATACATCACATAAACAAACTGAGAGATAAAAATCAGTCATATCAATTGATGCAGAAAAAGTGCTTGACAAAATCCCACACCTTTTCTTGATAAAAACTCTCAGCAAGGTGGGAATAGAAGGTTCATACCTCAACATCATAAAAGCTTTATATTATAAACCCACAGCTAACATCATACTCAATGGGCAAAAACTAAAGCCATTTCCCCTAAGAACAGGAACAAGACAGGAATGCCCACTCTCAGCACTCCTATTCCACATAGTACTGGAAGTATTAGCCATTGCAATTAGACAAGACAAATAAATAAAAGGCATTTAAATTGGAAAAGAAGAAGTAAAGCTGTCCTTATTTGCAGATGACATGATATTATACATTAAAAACCTGAAAACTCTATCCAAAAATTAGTAGACTTAATAAATGAATTTGGCAATGTAGCAAGATACAAAATTAATGCCAAGAAATCTGTGGTATTTCTATGCACCAATAGTGAACTTACAGTAAGAGAGACTAAAAAAGCAATCCCATTTAACATTGCACCAAAAAAATTAAGATACCTAGGAAAAACTTAACTAAGGAGGTAAAAGACCTATGTTCAGAAAACTACAGGACACTGAAAAAAGAAATAGAGGAAGACATAAACAGATTGAAGAGCATACCATGTTCATGTATTAGGAGAAACAACATCATTAAAATGTCCATACTACCCAAAGCAATCTATAGATTCAATGCAATACCCATTAAAATACCAACAACATATTTCACAGACCTAGAAAGAACTCTCCAAAGATTTATCTGGGACAAAAAAAAAAAAAAAAAGACTGCAAATAGCCACAGCAATCCTGAGAAATAAGATAAAGTAGGTGGAATCTCAATACCAGATTTCAAGCTGTATTACAAAGCAACTGTTCTCAAAACAGCTTGGTATTGGCACAAGAACAGACACATAGCCCAATGGAATAGAATAGAGAATCCAGATATCCACTCAAACCACTATGCTCAATTAATATTTGATAAAGGAGGCATGAACATACAATGGAGTCAAGACAGTCTCTTTAATAAATGGTGTTGGGAAAATTAGACAGATACATGCAAAAAAAATGAAACTAGACCACCAACTTACATCATACACAAAAACAAACTCCAAATGGATGGAGGATTTAAACATAAGACGGGAAACCATAAAAATACTAGAGGAAGCCACAGGAAGCACAATCTCAGATATATGCCGAAGGAAATTGTTCACTGATATTGCTCCAAGGGCAATGGAAGCTAAAGAGAAAATAAATAAATGGGACTACATCAAAATAAAAAGCTTTTGCACAGAAAAAGAAACCATCAACAAAACAACAAGAAAGCCCACTGTATGGGAGAACATATTTGCAAATGATATCACTGATAAAGGTTTAATCTCCAACATCTACACTCAACTTATACAACTTAATAAAAGGACAATAAATGATCCAATAAAAAAAATGGGCAATAGACCTAAATAGAACCTTTTCAAAAGAAGACAGAAGGAAGGCCAAGAGAGACATGAAAACATTCTCAAAGTCACTAATTATCTGAAAGATGCAAATCAAAACGAGAATGCGATACCATCTCATACCTATCAGAATGGCAATCATCAACAAACCAACAAATAACAAGTGTTGGTGAGGATATGGAGAAAAAAGAACCCTTGTGCACTGCTGGTGGGAATGCAGACTGGTGCAGCCACTGTGGAGAACAGCATGGAGTTTCCTCAAAAAACTAAAAATGGAATTCCCATTTGACCCAGCAATCCCACTCTTAGGAATATATCCTAAGAAACTAGAAACACCAATCAGAAAGGATTTATGCACCCCTATGTTCATAGCAGCACAATTTACAATAGCTACAATTTGGAAACAGCCTAGGTGCCTGTCAGCAGATGACTGGATCAGAAAACTATGGTACATGGAATACTATGCTGTGATAAAAAAGAAGGAATTCTTACCATTTGCAGCAACCTGAATGGAACTGGAGAGCCTTATGCTTAGTGAAATAAGCCAGTCAATGAAAGAAAAACACCACATGATCTCACTCATTTATGAATAATAAAGAACATTATAAACTGATGAACAAAAAGATAGATTCAGCGACAGTACAGTATCAAACAGATTGTCAAATTACAGCGAGAAGGTTAGGGAGAGGTGGGGTAGATAACAGATCAATCAAAGGACTAATATGCATGCATATAAGCATAACCAATAAACATAAGACACTGGAGGGATCGGGTATGCATGGGAGTGGGGGGGCAATGGGAAGATATGTATACATGTAATACATTAATTAAAAAAATTGAAAAGAAAGAAAATCATGATTTAAAATAATTTTTATTGGTAGGCTGATTATTCAGTCATGATTAACATTAATTTATTAGCATGATTTAATATACAACCATATTTATTTTATTTTTTAAATATATTTTTATTGATTTCAGAGAGGACGGAAGAGGAAGAAATAAATAGAAATATCAATGATGAGAATCATTGATTGGCTGCCTCCTGCATGCTCCATACTGGGGATCTAGCCTGCAATTCAGGCATGTGCCCTGACCCATAATTGAACCATGACCTCCTGGTTCATAGGTAGAGGCTCAACCAATGCACCATGCTGGTTGGGCCATAGCAATATTTTAAGACTGTTTTGTGGCAACATTATTGAGGAAAAGTATTTTAATAAATCATGCTATTTATTTGTAACTATCATCTTACCCAGAAGTAAGCGTATGTTTACTTCACAAAATTTCCACTTTATCTAGGTTAATAATAGGTAAAATATTATGAGGAAATAAATATACTCCTATACTTTTCTTTTTTTAGTCAATATTTATAAGAGTTTAACACATACACCAAGATTTACTATTTTAAGTACTTAGGAATTTAGACAGTTTGTTTTATGGTCTTGATGAAATCATCAAGAGGCTGATAGCAAGTCTAGAGGAAAGAAAGATTAGCAATAGCCTATATATTGCAACATAACTATTTTTAATTCTTTTCATCTTAAACAGAAGTGTTAGAAGTTCCCCTAAAATGAATTGCATTAACTACTTTCTTTCCATACATACATGTTCTCACATAAGAAGCAGAGACTATTTTCACTAGCCTTAAATCAGGGCTGGCTAGAGGGGCTTGCTTGAAAATAGGATGTAGTGGATATTCTGGGACTCCTGAGTTTAGCTCATAGTTTTGAACCTTAACCTTGAGGCCCCTGGGAAACTCACTGAATGTTCCATTGGGGAGCAAAGATGGCATGCTGGGAGATTCCCAGGCCCCCTGCAGAGGCAATGTGCAAGTACTCTAGCCCCAGCCACTATTTCTGACAACTGCATGGGCAAACCCTGAGTGAGCACCACCTGGCTGAGCTCAGCCAATCCAGAAGACCATAAGAGAGAATAATAAATGATTGCTTTAAGCCACTGTGTTTTGGGGTGTAATTTGTTTTACAGCAAATGATACTGGGGAAAATGTGGTATGGATATTAAGTAAATAATAAGTTAAGAATCAAAGCAAAATTCCCCCAAATGAAGCAAAAATTGTACTTGAGCTCGGCTTCTGATACTAAGTATTTGATGTTTGAGGTTCGGTAACATACTCTGTGGTCTTATTTCTTCATCTTTAAAGTGAAATACTGATATATTAAAAGGAAAGGCAGTTCAAGACATGTGTGGCCTTCTGACAGAATTCTATCAACTCTGCAGTGAAGGTCAATAAATGTTGCACTGATTCTGAGCAAAAGGTATAAAAGAGATCATTAAACAGCTACTTTTTGAGGGCAAAAATCATTACTAAAAGCCAATATCAGTTTTCAATAACCATAATCTGCTAAAACCAACTTATTTGAATGTTGAACAAAATTTTTAGGCTGGGAAGCATGTCTAGACATAGTTCATCTGTTAACAGTTGGCTCCTTCATAACTGGCTGGATTCTGCTTTAGCTTTTGCCTACTATTTCTACTGGTACCTTCTCTTTAATCAACAATTCCCCAAAAGCATTTTTTAATCCTGTAGCATTCCTCCTTCAACTCTACTCCATTTTACTGGTTTCTTCACTTTTTGTCCCTGACTTCTGGTCCTGGTCCCCTCTGTAGGGAATGCCCAGGCTTGCCCTTCTCATCATGATCATAAATTTCAGTTTATGCCTTGTTCCTCACCCTGTACTCTGCTGTTTGCTTGCTTAATATTCTAGGACTGGAGCCCAGATCACTCATCTGGTGGCCTAGTTCTTGCCAATTTAATCAATAAAGTTTCTGGTTTTTGTCTTCGGTATTTCCAACCACTCTGTGGAAGCATGTCTTAATATTCCTAGATCTCCATACTGCTCTAGCTGACAATATATATTATATTACATATATATGCTGAGTGGCCAGATTATTATGATATCTGAATGCATAATAATCTGGCCACTCAGTGTACTTCTCTTGAGTACCTCAATTATTTGACATCAAAGATACTATAAATCATGCACCTGATCAGTTTTCCCCTTTGCACTGGCTGATAGAAAGCTCAGGGTAATCTCCAGCAAAAGTCTAGAACAGTGGTCGGCAAACTGAAGCTCGTGAGCCACATGGGGCTCTTTGGCCTCTTGATTGTGGCTCTTCAACAAAATACCACGGTCTGGGCAAGTCTATTTTGAAGAATTGGCATTAGAGGAAGTTTAAGTTTAAAAAATTTGGCTCTCAAAAGAAATTTCAATTGTTATACTGTTGATATTTGGCTCTGTTGACTAATGAGTTTGCCGACCACAGGTCTAGAATACTTTTGGTACCCATTTGAGATACAAATACATTGAGTGACCAGATTATCATGTGTTCAGAGAGCATAATAAGTTGGCCACTCAGTGTATATACTTTCTGCAACTTTGCTCTCCAACCCCTCCTATAGAAGCAGAATTCGGGCTCTCATAACAATGCCAAAGTTTAGCATCTTTTTTTGATCCTGTGCCTTGAAATACTTATGTGGCCTTGTTGTGTATAATTCTGTGTCTGGGCTGGGTTTTTAGTTTCCTTTGGGAAGTGGAGCTCTTCTACTTATCTGTAATGACCTGTCATTGGATGCTTGACATCCAATCATGAGACTTTGATGATAAAGTAAATGTGAATTTACAGGATCATGCGGATCCCCCAGAAAAGAGTTTCCACTTTAAATTATATCAGCATGGCCCAGCTAGTGTGACTCAGTGGTTGAGCATCAATCTATGAACGAGGATTCATTTCCTGGTCAGGACACATTCCTGGGTTGTGGGCTCAATCCCCAGTGGGGGGCATGCAGCGGGCAGCCAATCAGTGGTTCTTTCTCATAATTTATGTTTCTCTCTCTCTCTCCCTCTCCCTTTCTCTCTGAAATTAATAAAAATATATTTTTAAAAATTGTATTAGTATGTAATATATTTAGTACTTTTAGATTTTACTTCTTTTTTTCTTCCTATGGCCAGTCATTTCTGCTGAGGACATGACCATTCACCATTCAGAGAGCTAAGCAATGACGAATCTATTGTCATACAGAAGAACTATTAGAATAGACTGCAGGCAGAGAAAAAGAGTATGATCATTTGTTACTGATTATGTTTTTGACTTGAACTTTTGGAGCTTGAACTTTTGGAGCTTCTTAAGGTTCATGTCAGAAAAGTTATATTTTGAAGAATATGTATTTACTCAAAAGCCTTTATTTTTCTGTTGGTCTTGAGAAAATTTATAATCTCTTAGAGGAGAAAAAGATGCTAGAAGAACCAGGTTAGTATTCCTCTTACAGGGAATCTTATAAGAGCAGGAGTTTGAGGTACACTTCCCAGCAGAGTGCAGAATAAGAGTGCTTCTGTGTTGTCCAGTGCCCCAATGTGCTATGAGGATAGTGGTAGGAAAAATGGCTGTAGCAATGTACATACAATCTCGGTAAACCTGTACATAATTATTACATCAGAGAAAGCTTCCTAGCAAGGCACAGAAATTTGCAAAGAAATTCCCAATATGATATAAGAAACAGAAGAGATATGAGAATAACTTGGAATTCACTAGTTCATTTTTCAAACATTTGTTTTGTGCTTACTCTGTGCATAGGGCAAAACTTTGTTTCTTATAAGTCCATTATCTTACTATTTATTCTAATTAGTATGTATTTTATTTGTAGTTTAGTTTGCTTATTGTTTTTAAGACCATGACAAAAACGATAATACAAAAGAAATCGGTGTGACTGTACTGGAAATTTGAACCAGGACAATCAGGCAAGAAATATAAATACATGCATCTAGACTGCAAAGGAAGGAAGGAGTAAATTTATCTCAATTTGTCAGTGATATGACCTGACATATAGAAAATTCTAAGAAGTTCAAACACACAAAGTAAAAATATAAACCAAACTATTTAAAAACATAAATGAGTTTAATATTATTGCAGAATAGATCAGTATTTAGAAAAACAATTGTATTTCCACACAATAACTATAAAAAATGAAAATTAAATTTTAAAAATTTAATTTATAATCAGAAAGAAAGCTTAGTAATTACTTTAACAAAAAGTGCAATTATTACATTCTGAAAACTATAAAACATTTTTGAAATAAAGAAAAATACAATGAAATACAAATATACTAGAGGCCCGGTGCATGGATTCATGCACTAGTGGGGTCCCTTTGCCTGGCCTCTGCCCTTTAGCAATCTGAGACCCCTTAGGAGATGTCAGAGAGCCAGTTTCAGCCCGATTCCCACAGGCCAGGTCGAGGGACCCCATGGGTGCATGGAACACCAGGTTTTTAGTATGCAGATAAGATCTTTGGTTAATCTCTTTCTACCCTCCTGCCCTTCCCTCTGAGATTCATCAGTCTGTTTCATGTTTCCATGCCTGTGGGTTGACCATCTGTTCCCTGATGGTCAGTGTGCATCATAGTTACCAGTCAAATGGTCCAAAGGTCATTTAGGCTTTTATATATATCCTAGAGGTCTGTCTGGTGCATGACATTCTTGCACTGGGTGGGGGGTCCCTCAGCCTGGCTTCCACCTTTTCACAGTCCGGGAGCTCTTGGGGCATGTCTTACTGATGGCAGGGAGTGGGCCTCTGCTGGCAGTTGGATATCCTTAGCGGTACTCCCCCTGTGGCAGTGCACTGACCACTAGGGGTCAGCTTCTGCATTGAATGTCTGCCCCCTGGTGGTCAGTGTGCGTCATAACAACCAGTCATTCTGTCATTCAGTTAACTTGCATATTACCCTTATATTATATAGGATATAGATCCCACATTCATACATCAGAAGACTTTATAATAAAATGATAATTTTCCAAAATTGATCTGCAGAATCAATATAATTCCTTTCAAAACTCTGGGTGCATTTTTTCTTGCAGAAATTGAGAAGTTAATCCTATAGGAATGCTAGTAACCGAGAATAGTCAAAATAATCTTTAAAAAGAACACAGGGGGGAGGGCTCACACTTCTTAATTTCAAAACTTACCACAGAGTTACAGCAATTAAGACTGTGTGGGGCAGGCACAAGGAGAGACATGTGAATCAAAAAATTAGAATTGAGACTCCAGGAATAAAAGCTTGATTTAGTGGCCAATTGATATTCAACAAAGGTGCCAACACTATTTAATGAGGAAAGAATTGACCTTTTAACAAATGATTCCTGAACTAATACATATTTCTCTGCAAAAGAAAGAATTTGTACACTACATCAAAATTTATTCATATTCTATATGTCATTCTTAAAGTAAGTTATTAAATTTATATCTTCTGGATATACAGCAGCAAAATAAGTAAGTGAAACAGTAAGAGTATCTGAACTTTAGAGAATGGTCTCTTTACTATGAGAAATATTAGTTCCTTAAAAATTTCCATCAGGTGTATATAGAAAACTGATGGCTTTTGGAGCCAATCTATCCTCGAAATACATTGGGTTTCAGTTTTTGTTGTTGTTGTTTTTGACCTGCCTAGTGTAGGCCTACACAGTGTTTTAGATTTGAATTAGTTGTCAAAATTTTAAAATAGGGAAGTTTCTGATAAAAATCGGCAGTTCCAGAGAGTATCATAAATCAAAGGCTCTGCCCAGGTCAGCCCACAGTCCTACATGAAAGAGGCTTGCAGGAGCAGAGGGGCAGCAGTTTCTTTAAATGGGACATGTTCAGCACAGCCCCCAACATCTCTTTGTCTCCCCAACACCAGAGCTGAGTGTCAGTGCTAGTTGCCATTTATCATCTTACACATTTCTGGCTTTATTGATTCAATTAGCTCTTGTATCCTCAGCTCTGGGCTTATCACATTGCTCTTTCAGTTGCCATGTTGATATTAACCCGTTTTTAGCCTTTGTTCTTGCCGCTGCCATCTTCTGTATCACCTGCCATCAAGAGTCACCAAATGGTTGGTTATTAGATCTCTGTCTTCCCCAGTCCTCTGCTCTGCACAGAATGATGTTATGTCAAATGATGACAACCAAACTTGGTAGGACTATAATTCTCAATGTCTCATAAATTCACTCCCTTCAATGTCCTGAACCTAACTGAGGTGCACCCAAGACCACCCAATCTTCTCTTATTGAAGTGGAGTTTAACTATGCCCCTGTAGGAAACCCCACACAACATAAAGGTACTAAGGTATTCCAAGTGCCATTTGGTTTGCCTAAAGTTCTTCTCCCATGCTTTGGCAAAGTAATACTTTTCTTTTGGTTGCATATCAGGCAACAACTCCTCTGGTCATTGTATTCACAACCTGCATTTGCATGCCAGCTAATTCTTAAGCTTCTATATCTCTGTCAGGGTAATTTGGATAGAAGTAACAGAAAATCTACTCCAAACTTGCTTAAAAAATAAAGAATTCTATTGGCTTATATAAAACTACAGGGTGAGACAGATGCATTCAGTGGTTCCAGCTTTGTTTTTGTTGTTATTTTGTAGTTTCTTAAACTATGCCTCCCTTTTTTGCTTTGACTTTGTCCTAAGGATCTATTCTTCATAGTGGAAATAGCTGTGGAAGTTCCTGATTTCACCTCCATCTACTATAATGTCCATTAAAAGAAAATGAGCACTTAAAAGGAAGAAAATATTTTCCCTCAAATGACCGACAAATCTTCACTTGTCTCATATACTAAATTGAGATGCATGGCCATTTCTTCCAAAAAAGATTGAAGTTAGAGGCTAGTGTTATTACATCTTGGTTCTTAAATCAATTGCTGTGGGAAGAGAGTAGAAATTATTTTTCTTTTGGAGATAACTACCCAAAATTGGGAATGGAGAATTTTCCCTGATCAAATGGATTATGGGGAAAGAATGGAAACCTAAATGCTGTTAGAAGAGAAGACTGATAAATAATAAATATCTACCCCAGTCAAATATTTTAGCCACCAAATGGTCACATATACCCTGCAAGAGTGACATGCCTAAGATTTTTCTCCATTTTCTTCCCTCAGGTCCAGATGTAGCTCTTTCTAGTTTGCTGACAGTATTCACCCCAACATATCGTGGTGGTCAGGGATCTGGATGCCATTAGCAAAACAAACAACATCAAATAAAAGAAAATAAACTTCTAACGAGAAAGGGGATGGCTGGGATAAGAAACACAGAGGTCACAGGGTAACAGTAGATATCATGTCCTCTTGGACAGGAATATCAAATACTCAGGACTTGCAAGAAAAGTAATATCCTTGATCAGCCAAGTTGATGGTACCCATTTCCACTTTTAGGATGTGTCTCTTTTTTTATATTCCCCCTGCCTCCTCCCCGACACCAAAGACATATTTATAATGGACATTGAAGAATATGTCTTTTCTAGCGATGGTGTGGCATTCTCAATCCTATTAATCCCATTCTTCCTCTTCCTTATTTTGAGAAAGCTCAATTTTAAAGCCACTATCTATTTTGTAGACCTCACTACTGGCTGGAAACCTCATGCAACACAGTTTGAATCCCTGATCTTTTCTTCTCAATCAGCCTATATTTCACTCTCTGTAAGTGCAGGGGCTTTGCTTATGGTAGGAGAGGTGTCATTTTAGCCAACTCTTCTATAACTACATAACAAAAATCAACATCTCCCTATTCCAAAAGAAAGGTATTCTTTTCACTGACCTCCTTCTACTTTGACTCAGCACCATACATTTGGTTCCAAATTTTGCATCAACTATATGCAGAATTGCTATAGTCTCCTGAAGGCAAAGCTCTGGGAAACCAGTGGTTAATGCATTCAGCTGCTGTAACAGAAATCATGACTACAGAGGCAGTGGGGCAAGATTTTTTTTTTTGAAATTGCCCTTCTTTGATTATAGAAAGCAATTGACAAGCCTAAGGCTTTAATCTTTGAGTTCAAGGCAGGTCAGAGATCCACAAAGTTTTCATTGTGCTCCTAACATGATCTCTTAATTATTGTAGCTGCAGGGAGGATCCCAAATCCCATTTCAAATCTAAAAGTGAAAATTACAGAATTGCAATGTAAGTCAAATTCATTGCCTTGTTAAGTATCTTATGTGAAATGTAGAGCATATTGTGTAAAATTTAGAGCATTTCTTGGGAAAGGATGAAACTGGGGCTTGATCTAAGGACAAGTGGATATACATGATTAACCTGAGGATCAAAAATCTCCTTGAACTTCCATTCTAGTAGAAGTTGTCACCCATAACAAAGTCTACTGTTTGTTTGGGGATGCTGTTATAACCTCCCATCAAGAAATTGCTTTGCAAGTGGATTCTATTCCTAAAACCAATCTCCACCATACCATATTGATTTCAGTCACATTTTGGCATAATTCAAGGAAGAAGTGCAAAATTTATCCATGGGAATGTGACTTACATGCAAAGAATAATTGTAAGACTATTATTTTTTTTATCATATTAACTTCAGCTCATGGGTTATGTGAAGTAATAGATTGTAAGGATTTTGAAACAAAGAGCGGATTTACAGATATTCTGTATTCAATGTGCTTTCCTAAGTAGAGAAAAGTGGCTCTAATGAAGCCTATATTCTTTACTTTATTTTACTTATTATTATTTTTTAATTTTTATTGTTGAAAGTATTCCATATATCCTCTTTTTTTCTCCCCATTGACCTCCTCTAGCCTGCCCCTACCTCCCACCCCACCCCACCCAGGCCTTCACCACCTTATTATCAGTGTTCATGGGTTATGCATATCTACATACAAGTTCTTTAGTTGATCTCTTCCCACCTACCCACCCTCCCCTGCCTTGCCTCTAGAGTTTGAAAGTCTGTTCAATGCTTCTATATCTCTGGGTCTATTTTGTTCATCAGTTTCTTTGTTTATTAGATTCCACACATGAGTAAGATCATGTAATGCTTATCTCTCTCACTGGCTTATTTGGCTTAGCATATTACTCTCTAGGTCCATCCATGCTGTTGCAAATGGTAAGAGTTCTTTCTTTTTTACTGCTGAGTAGTATTTCATTGTATAAATGTACAATGTGGTCTATATTCAGTGATCTTGAGACTACAACTTCCCTGATGTAATGAAAAAATATTTCAAGGCTTAGGGAGGTAGAAATAACAGAATGTACCTATTATTTGTAACTTGGTTGTCCCCCAATATATTGCCCAGATGTGCCCCAAGAGTCTGTTGGCATACATTATAAATGTTGAAGCATACATTATAAGCTGAGTGTTATAATGGGTACTCCCTTTATTCAGATAAATATATTAATGATGGAAGTATTAGAATGCTCAAAAGCTCTGTGATTCATGGGATGAATACAAGTATAAATGAAACAAGATTGATTTAAAACTGATAACAATGGGTTAATTATACTTTCCTCTTCTTTTATGTATTTTTAGAATTGTCCATAATAAAATTAAAAAAAAAGAATTTTGTGATGCTTGTCTTTTGTTGGCTGTATGGCACTGCACGAGGCCAAGTTTAAAATAGTGTTTTGATTTCAGTGGAAATGACGGGATTTCAGAATGGCAGAAGTCAGTGGCAGTGAATAACACCTGGAGAGGAAATGTACACAATGGCCTCTCCTGTGGATGTCATGCAGGCAGCAGTTTCCTAGCCTCTCCAGGCTTTTACCAATGGACTCATATTCAAAGTAGCACAGAGATTCTTCAAGAACCTCAACCAGGTGACAACAGCAGAAGTCAAACTTAGACTCTGATGATGCCATTTTTTAGGGAAACTAACTGCCAAACACTTGCTATCAGATAGATTGCTTTGGTCTTCTTCCAGCTGGAAACAGTAAATGATTTTGTCTTTACTGGAACTGAAATTTTTTGGGATATTGGCTCTGTTTATCCTGGTTTCAATGTTCCTTCCAGACCCAACATCAGGAGACTTTTAGAATGCCTTATTCACCATCAAGATATTCCATACTACATTGCTTCTTATTACAAAGAACTTATTACAAAGTAAAAGAAGCACAGTGCAGGGGTTATACAATTCACTGATCTTATTATATACTTCTTTGTTCAGAAGCAGCTGCCCTGACCAAAGCATAGAATGTCTTCCTGAAGTATTAGATACAGTGCCAGCGGAACTTGGAGTGTTTTTCTCTACCTTGTAGTATCAGCTTCTACTAGACACCATCTTGTATATTGTTTTTACTCATAATTCATTCAGTAAAAAGAGCAATGAACCAATCACTATTTCTTTTTTAAATATATTTTATTGATTTTTTACAGGGAGAAAGGGAGAGAAATAGAGAGTTAGAAACATCGATCAGCTGCCTCCTGCACACCCCTTACTGGGGATGTGCCCGCAATCAAGGTACATGCCCTTGACCTGAATCGAGCCTGGGACCCTTCAGTCCACAGGCCAACGCTCTATCTACTGAGCCAAACCAATTTTGGCCCAATCATTATTTCTTTTTCCTGTGTTCATAACTTTGGGCTCTGTTGGTTGAAAGGTATTATTTCCATAATAAATATTGTTTTAACCCAGAGACATCATTCTTTGATTGAAATGGAAAGTAAGTCTGCCACTTGGTCATGTGGGCTCCTCATTCCATTGAAGCAACAAATAAGGAGTTGCTGTAATTTTTGGAGTGAGTCATCCTGATTACCAAAGAGAAGTTGGATTACTGCTCCATGGAGGAGACAGAGTTATTTCCAAAACCAAGAAGGTTTCCTGGAGTGCCTTTTAGTACTTTTATGTTCAAAAGGAAAAATTAATGGGAGTCAAGACAATCCAAAGAGACACCAAGGACTCAGACCCTCAGGAGGGAAGATTTGCTCATCTTCACCAGGTGAAGGACCATATTAGCTGAGATCCTGGCTGAGGGAAAAGTAACCGTGGAGTTTCAGATAATGGAAATTGTTCATGTGGGATGAGAAAGAAAGAGAGAGAGAGAGAGAGAGAGAGAGAGAGAGAGAGAGAGAGAAGAGAAGAGAAGAGAAGAGAAGAGTAGAGAAGAGAAGAGAGAGAGAAGACAGAAAGAAGACTATGCTCAACCACTGAGCCACACTGGTCCAGCTTAAATTTACAGTTTAGTCTTTTACTTTTTATTTTTTTTATTTAATAAATCTTTATTGTTCAGACTATTACATTGTTCCTGTTTTTTTACCCCCGGCTCCTTTCACCCGACTCCCACCCCACCCTCTTCTCTTACCTCCCCTGCATTGTCCTCATCCATAGGTGTATGATTTTTGTGCAGTCTCTTCCTGCATCCTCCTCACCACTTTCCCCTGAGAATTGTTAATCCACTCCCTTTCTATCCCCCTGATTCTATTATATACACCAGTTTATTCTGTTCATCAGATTTTTTATTCACTTGATTTTTAGATTCACTTGTTGATAGATATGTATTTGTTGTTCATAATTTTTATCTTTACCTTTTTCTTTTTCTCTTCTTAAAGAGTACCTTTCAGAATTTCATACAATACTTGTTTGGTGTTGATGAACTCCTTTAGCTTTTTCTTATCTGTGAAGCTCTTTATCTGCCCTTCAATTCTGAATGATAGCTTTGCTGGGTAGAGTAATCTTGGTTGTAGGTTCTTGCTATTCATCACTTTGAATATTTCTTGCCACTTCCTGCTGGCCTGCATAGTTTCTGTTGAGAAATCAGTTGACAATCGTGTGGGTGCTCCCTTGTAGGTAATTAATTGTTTTTCTCTTGCTGCTTTTAATATTCTCTCGTTGTCTTTTGCTCCTGGTATTTTAATTATGATTTATCTTGGTGTGGTCCTCTTTCTATTCCTTTTGTTTGGGGTTCTGTGTGCTTCCTGGACTTGTAAGTCTGTTTCTTTAACCAGGTGGGGGAAGTTTTCAGTCATTATTTCTTCAAATAGGTTTTCAGTATCTTGCTCTCTCTCTTTTTCTGGCACCCCCATAATTCTGATGTTGGTACTTTTGAAGTTGTCCCAGAGGATCCTTCCACTATGCTCATATTTTTGGGTTCTTTTTTCTTCTTGCTTTTCCAGTTTTCTGCTTTTTTGTATTTGAAATCTTTGACTTGTTTCTTGTGTTCCTCTAGTCTGCTCTTAGGTCTCTGTATAATATTTTTTATTTTAGTCAGTGTATGTTTAATTTCTAGTTGGTTCTTTTTCATCTCTAGTTGGTCCTTTTTCATCTCCCCTTGGGTCTCACTAAATTTATCCATCTTTTCTAGGAAATTCTTAAACAACCTTATAATCATGGTTTGAACTCTATATCCAGTCATTTGTTTTCCTCCATTTCTTTTGTTTGCAATCTGTTTCTTTGACTTCATATTTTTGCTGCTTCCTTGAGTTGGCAGAGTAGCTTTGTGTGCTAGGTGTCCTATAGGGCCCAGTAGCTCTGCCTCCCAGTTACCTGAGGTGGACACTCTTGGTGCACCCCTTTGTGAACTGTGTGTACAGCCTTGTTGTAGTTAAGTCTTGATTGTTGTTGGTATCACTGTGGAGAATTGACCTCCAAGCCAATTGGTTGTGAGGATCAGCTGTGTCTACGTTGGGACAACTTCTGTGCTGGAGTCAGCCTTATGATACAAGACTTGCAAAATTGCAAAAGCCTTTGTGTTCAGCTTAAAGGAGGTGGAGTTTCAGGGCTGAGCAGACAGCCTTGGATTCCTATCAGCCTTGCCCTATGCGGTCCCTGGGTCTCAGTGTTCCTCTGTGCACTTGTGCTTGCATGCCTCCAGACCTCTGCCTTTTGCAGCTCCCCTAAGTTTCCATTCATTCTGGGGACCCTTATAAGTGTGGGTCCCCAGGTTCTCATCCAAAACTGTACAGTCAGAGCTGGATTTCAGCGCAGTTGGGAAGTTCTGTCTTCCTCCCGCTAGAGAAAGCCAGCAGCACAATCAGCAGTTGGCCCTCTGTGTGAGCACTCAACTCGGGCCTCCAGACCTCTGTCTTTTGCAGCTCCCTTAAGTTTCCATCCACTCCTTCCTTTTCAGTACAGTTCACACTCGCCCTATATGAATCTCTCCCAGAACTGGGGTTCAGTGCAGTTGGAACTGGGGTTCAAAGCAATTGGGAGTTTCTGTCTCCCTCCCCCTAGAGGAAGCCAGGCAGGCACTCTGCTGCCCATCCTCTCTATACACGTGTCTCTGTACTTCAACTTTTTGCAGCTCCTCTGAGTTTCTATTAGCCCTTCTCTTTCCTTCTAGTTGTAGAATTTCCACTCAGCCAGATTTCCTATGGTTCTGGATGATGTCCATTCTGTCTTTTAGTTGTAGTTTTAAAATTGTTGTGCGAGGCAGCAGTTTAAGTGTTCATCTATGCTGCCATCTTGGTTTCTCCAATCTTTTAATCTTTAGAGGGCAAAATATCCAAGTGGACTTGTAACTTAAAATGAAAATGCACAAAGTGATATGTGAGTTTTGTTTTACATATTTTGAAAAAATGTGAGAATATCTTTCATTATGCAAGGAGTAGTTTTTGATAAGAAGAAACATCACATTATTGTCTTTTTTGTTGTAAAACTCAAGGTGAGTATGAAAGATGCTTACAGATGCAGAAAAGACAAAGGGTTCAATATGTTGATTACTTGCTTACTTTCTTCCATCTTCTTATACACCATTCCCTTTCTCATAATCTGTCATTGGGGAGACTGTATATTAAATTTTCTAGGCTCCATTTCCAGCTATTTTCTTAAATTATACCCACAGGAGACCCTAGAAAAAGATTAGCAGGCAGAAAGAGGGTAGACACTATTATTATGTTTTTCTTTCTTTATGGCAGTATTTCTGGAAGCAGGTGCACTTCTCTCAGGACCATTGTTTCAGCAAGAATGCCTGTCCCTCTCATGACTCCAGCACTGACTCAGATGGTCCCTCCTTGGTGTTGCCTCCAGCATCACAGCCTTAGCTCTGATAAAAACAACTCTTCCTTTATGGTCCCTACCCTAGAATGCTTACTGAAGTTGCTAACCTTTGGTTTAATTTATTTTTCTCCCTTTCACTTTCCCAATCTTTTCAAGTACCTGTGTAATCAATTCCCAGTATTAAATTCTATTTGTTTGAACTATCCATAGGAGTTTACTTTTTCCTACCTAGACCTGGAATTATTTACAATAAAAGAGAAAGGTGCAAATTGACCATCCCTCTGCTATGCCCACCAGCCAATGAGGAGTGAGCATGCAAATTAACCCAATAAAGATGGTGGCAGCCATGGAGCTGGACTGAGTAGAAGGCTTGGGTTGTCCCCATGACTGGGGAAGCCAAGTTCCCAGCCAGCCCTGGCCTCCGCTCAAGGAGGGGCTGGGGAAAAAAAGGAGAGGTTGGGAGCCTAGGTTGCCAGGGAGCGTGGCCAGCCTGAAAACAGCCCTCAGCCCATGACCCACACTAGCCACACCCCCATGGAGTAAGAGGCCCTGCTGGAAGGTCTGGCCAGCCTGCAAACAGCCATCAGCCCCTCACCCAGTTTGGTCAAGCACTCCCAACCTGAAGAGGCTGGAGCCAGCTTGAAAACAGCCCTCAGCCTCTCACCCAGGCTGACCCATGGGTGTGTGGCTGGCTTGCAAACCACCACAAGCTTCTCATCCAGGCCGCCCCATGCCCCAAAGGAACCCCAATCCTGATCTCGGACACCCTTCAGGGCAAACCAGCTGGTCTCCACTTGTGAACCAGGCCTCTATCTAAACTAATAAAAGGGTAATATGCTAATTAGATGGAGAGATCTTCCAGGAGACCTTCTGGACATTCTTCTGGATAAAGCCATGGTGGTGAGGCCAAGTTAGAGGTAGTTAGAGGCTAAGAGGAGAGGGCAGTTGTGGGTGATCAAGCCAATGGGAAGGGGGTGGTGGGGGTGATCAGGCCAGCAGGGGGGGTCAGTTAGGGATGAAGAAATCATCAGGGGGGCCCATTGGGGGCAAGCAGGCCATCAGTGGGGGTCAATTGGGGGTGATCAGAACAGCAGGGGGGCAGTTTGGAGTGAGCAGGCCAGCAGGGGGCAGTTTGGGGTGAGCAGGCCAGGCAATTGGAGGCAAGCGCACTGTCACAGGGGGCAGCTGGGTGTGATCAGGCTGATTGAGGGGCATTTGGGGGTGAGCAGGCAGACAGGCAAAGTGGTTAGGGGCAATCAGGCAGACAGGCAGGTAAGCGGTTAGGAGCCAGCAGTCCCAGATTGCGAGAGGGATGTCTGATTGCCAGTTTAGGCCTGATCCCTGTAAACTGGCAGTAGGACAACCTTCAAGAGGTCCCAGATTAAAAGGGTGCAGGCTGGGCTGATGGACACCTCCACCCTGTGCATGAGTTTCATACACTGGGCCACTAGTATAATTATAAAAGACTGTCATTTCTTTGCTTAACATCTATTTAAAATTCAAAATAAGTGGACAATTCTTTTATTAGCTCTTTTGCAAAGAAGCATTTTTCTTGGAAGCCAATATACATTTCTCTTTTTGTCCCATATGTGCAAATTCCATCATATGTCAATTCCTGAATCAAATCCTATGGCCAGGGAATGAAGTGGGACAACAAACTTAGTCATGAACTTTTGTGATAAATTGATGAGATTCCTCTTAGACCAGGCTTAATCTTGGAGCCAGGGTGAGGCTAACTTCAGCCTAAAGCATATGGACAGCATGATGGAGAAGTTTGCAGCTGTTAGAATGGGAATAGAGAGGAACGGATAAGGGCTAACACTAAACAGTGTGCTTTGCAAGCTCCCAGGTCTATTAGGAGACCCAGGGTTGACATATTTAGTATGAGAAAACATGTTACAAGTTATTTTTAAAATTAAAAAAAAATAATTTAGAAATAGCCCTAACCTGTTTGGCTCAGTGGATAGAGTCTCGATTCTGGTCAAGGGCATGTATCTTGGTTGTGGGCACATCCCCAGTAGGGGTGTGCAATAGGCAGCTGATGGATGTTTCTCTTTCATCCATGTTTCTAACTCTCTATCCCTCTCGCTTCCTCTCTGTAAAAAATCAATAAAATATATTTTAAATAAAAGATAATTTGGAAATAGAAGATGATGGAAAGAGATAAAAAATTACCAAAATATATCAAGGAATACTTATCTTAATGTCTTATTCTTTTACTCATTTATATTACAATTATTAATTAAAGAGTACAACATTTATTTATGGACAATAGTGTGCTGGAAACTTGATAAATATTATTTCATATTTTTTACACAGTCAGGAAGATAGGAAAAAAATTGCCACCATTTTACAGATTGTGAAACTAAGTTTTATAACATAATGTTACAATCTAGACTATGGTAATGCTGGAATTTAGAGGCACTCCTAGGTGCCATCCAATGACGTTGCCCCTTTGTTGTTTTTTGCAGATAAGGTAAATGATATAGAATCTCTATGTATTTATTTTCTAACACTGCCTTCACAAATTGCCCCCAATTTAACAGCTTAAAAGAAAACAAATTTATTCTCTCACAGTTCTCATAGTTCAGAAGTCTAGTGGGTTAGACTCTGCTTAGAGTCTCACAAGAACAAAACCAAAGTGTTGACAGATCTGAGTTCCTTTCTGGAGACTCTAGTGCACAATCCATTCCTAGGCTTGTTCAGGTTGTTGGCAGAATGCATTCCCCTGTGGTAGTAGGAATCAGGACTGTTTTTTTTTTTTTTTGCTCATTATTGTTCAAGAATTATTCTCAGCTTCTAGAAACCTCTCTCATTCCCTGGTTTATGGCCCTCTTCAAAGCCAGCAGAACCAGTCAAGTTGTTCTCATACCTGGAATCTCTCTGATTCATTTCCATATGCCTCATCTCTCTGATCAATCTCTTGGCTGTAGCCAAGGACAGATTTTCCACACTAAGAGTACAGTTGATTATATTGAGCCCATCCGGATAATCCAGGATAATCTCTCTTCCTCAGAATATGTAACTCTAATCACATCTGCAAAGTTCCTTTTGCCAGGTAACATAACATATTCACAGGCTTAAGGGAATGAGATATGGGAATCTAAAGGGGTCCATTATTCTGCCTACCATATTCTATCTATACAATACAACACATACATGATTATTTGAGGGCACAAATGATTAATATACTTATGTAGGAATATTAGAGTTGATACAATAAGTAGAAAACAAGAATTCTAAAACAATTTACACACACACAAACACACATACACACACACAAACATATATTTGTGATGAAAGTATTAGATAAAACCAAAAAAAGGTGAGTTTTATTGGTTAATTTTTAGAAAAGAGAATAAATCTGCTGTTAGATTTGTTAGAACAAACTCAATCATGTGAGAAGAAATACTGTGGTACTATTCATATATAACAAATAAGGTATGGCATATTTTAAAAGTCCTTAAAAAGTAAAATTTCTATTTTATCTTTATTCATAATTGCCAAAAGTTGAAAGCAACCAGGATGTTCTTTAGCCAGTGAATAAATAAACTGTGGTACATCCAGACAATGGAATGTTATTCAGGACAAAAAAGAAATGAACTATTAAGTCATGAAAACACTCAGAGGGGACTGAGATGTTTATTGCTAAGTGAAAGAACCCAATATGAAAAAGGCCATGTACTGTGTGATTCCAACCGGATAACATTCTGAAAAAAGGCAAAACTATGGATATGGTGAAAAAGATCAATTATTGCCACAGGCCGGAGGGAAGGTGAGATGAATAGTCAGAGCACCTATGGTTTTTACTAGTAGGGCAGTGAAACCATTCTGTATGATACTACAATGGTAATGTCATGTATATATTTTTCAAAACCCATAGAATATATAAGACTGAACCTTAGTGTTAGCTATAGACTTTAAGTGATAATGATGTGTCAATGTAGGTTCATCATTTGTAACAAAGGTAACACTGTGGTACAGGATGTCAATAATGAGGGTGGTTTTGTTTTGGTGGCAGCAAGAGGTATATGGCAATTCTTTACTTTTTGCTCAATTGCTGTGAACCTAAAACTGCTGTGCAATATAAAGTCTTTAATAAATGAATTGCTCAGGAGGACTTGATATGAAAATTTTAGGAGCTGACGGGCTGAATGAGGGAGGGCTCCATTGTGCAGAGACCCGACATTGAAGTCTATAAACACTAGGGATAGTTTTACTTAGGATTGCCAGTAATGGTTTGGTGTCTATTCTAAAAAATCTATATGTCCTATGGCAGGTTAAATTGTACTGTAATTACATGTTATAGTTTTTCATCTGCACACAATACTATATTTCTAACATTACTCTTATTGTCTTTCATTTCTGTTGGTATAAATATTTAATATGAATGGGGAAAGAGAAAGCTGCTTGTTTTTCTGATGGCTGTATGTGTTTATGTCATTGAAATGAAGGACAAAACTTCAATCAAGAAACCTAAAAAAAAAAAAAAAAGAAAAAAAAATAAACTGAAAATTACTAGACTCAGCAGTTAAAAAAGTAAAACAATAAAACCAAAAATCATTCCCTTAGCTTAGGATGGGGACAAGTGAAATGATAGTTTCTCAGTATCCAATGATTACCACTATTTATACAAGGGCATTTAGGCTATTATCAGAGAGAAATAAATATGGCTTAATTTTGATGGTTCCATAAGATATTTAGGGGTTTCAATTCCCCTTTATTAAAAACCTAAGAGAGTTAGTAAATTATTTGGAGGCAGAAGACAAAAATCTAAGCTGCCATTTGCTGCTGGTGACTTAAGTGCATTGCCCCAGTAATTTGTTATTACTATCTAATTGACAGAAAACAGTTTGGTGCATTTTGAAAGAAGAGTGAGTGAGGTCAAAGATTTGAGAAATAAGGAATGGCTTTTATGCTGTTATTTTTTATTACCTATAATTTAAAGCAATTGTATGGACACCTTATAAATATTTTAAAAGTGACTTTTAAATGTTTTTAAAGTTATTACAAAACAAAAAAGAGAAAAATCTCTTTTAGATAAGACAACAATGGTCTACATTAGTTTTTATTTCTGTCTGCTGCTGACTAAAACAGAATTAAACGTTTACGCCTAATTTAAAACAACACACAAAGCTATAAATGAATGTTGGAGATGAACTTGTCTGATAACTCTTTGGCCTGTATTTTTTAGTTTATCCCTTTCAGCCTGACTAGTGAGTAAAAAATCACAATAACAACAATACAAAGAACAAATTAGTCATTGAAAGTATTCTACTTCATTTAACTGAGACTATTTTACCCTTTCCACATTCTTGGACCATTTAAAATCAGAGGTGTCCCTGCCTCTGTGTAGCAGTGGTATGAAGCATCCTTGTTTATATTCAATCACCTCCCTGGTGAAATTATCTTCTCTTACCCCTTCAGAGCTTTGTGATGCCTCCCTAAATCTTATATTTTCTTCAAAGTCTAGTTGCAGAGCCTAATGCCTTTACATCTTATTCCAGGTACGCTCTTTCCTTATTCCACTCTGATCACATCTTTTGGCACACACAAATCCTTTCGAGCTCAGCTTGTCCTTCTAGAAGCACATCCTGTACCTTCTTTGGCGGCTATCCTGTTTCTATAGGCTGAGACTAGGGGAAAAGCTTGGTGGGAGGAGCATTCTCTGCTGCTGTCCACGGTTCTGAAACATTGTTGTGGAATAAGGAGGTTTTTTCCTTAAGCCTGCATCTGGGGACTCCTATTTTCTTCCAGGAATTTTTAAATCGTTAAAGTAGTACTGACAAGGAAAAGTAAGGCGAGAAGACACTGGAGGAGAAAGAGAGGAATGGACAGAGGTAGAGCTCACATGACATTGCTGTGAGAAAATAAGGTACTTGGCTTTGACATAATTTTCAAACAATTGCAGATGTCAACGTGGGAACCAGAGGGGGATATACCATAGCTGATATAGCCAATGAAGAAGGAATGGAAAAAAAGTGTGTATTAAGTGATATAGAGCCGCATCAATGTCGGCATGAAAAAACACATTGAAGTTGCTGTGGGTGAGTAGACAGGCAGCATGCTGTGAACGCAGCATCGCTTGTGTCAAACTAAACTGACATAGTTTTTTTTTTCTTTATTTTCCTGTCTTGATTTTAAAATAGGTTAGTTGGCATTGTAGAGAACAAATATCACTGTAACTTATGTTTCAGATTGTGCACCTCTTCGGTTCTAGCACTTTTGTAAGTTACATTAAAGCCTCAGTTGATGTAGTAGGCAGAGCACAAAGACTCACTGGGATCTCTATACAAGTTCCCCCAACTAAAGTGTAACCCTCCTCTAGGACAAACACGAGATATTAAACGTAAATGCCAAAGTAGAGTTCCTGGCTCAAATGAGAGGTTCAGGAATATCCTTGAAATCAATAAAATAATCACAATGCCTTCCACAGAGAAAGTGCTCAACAAAGGCTTGTTAAATGAGCAAATGCTCCCTTTGCTATAACACTCCCATGCTATTCTTGCTCCTTTTACTGTCCATTCCCCCCACCCCCCCTCCCCTGGGGACTTCAGGTCCCAGCAAACCTTTCTCCCTCTTCAGTCACTACTTTCGCTGCACTGGGGCCCTGACCTCCTCCTGCCCTCACAGGTCTATGCCCTCTGTGGCTCACTCTTTTTTCCTACTATTCCACCTTAGTCCCTTTTTTCCCTCCCGGATCTCTCTCGCATTGGGTCTCTGTCCCAGTCCTCCAGCCTCCCCACAACTCAGCTCCAGGTCCCCGCCCGCGGGTTAACGCGGTTGTCATGGACACCGCACCTGCGCCCTCCACCATCTTCCCTTCCCCCCACCTGCGGCGCGGAGCGGGGGGCTTCTCCAACTCCTGCCCCGCCCATCCCGCTCAGAGCTCCCAGGCCAGGCGCTCTCGCGCCACCCCCACTCTGCCCGTGCTTCCCGGAGACCCGCGGAGCCGCGGGGGCCGTGGGGGGCGCTAGGCAGCGAGCGGCTGCGCCTGCGCACTGACTTCCTCCCCTAGCGGCGATCCGGACCGCTGCCGCTGGCGCCGGGGCTGGACTCGGAGCGGGAGGGGGGCGGAGGGAGCGGCTCCGCTTCCAGGCTCGAGTGAGGCGGGGACCCGGGCCGGCGGGCGGAGCAGGAGGCACCGCACCTCGGCCGGAGGCGGCTGCTGCAGCTGCTGCCCTTGTGCTCGCCGCCGCCTCTCCAGCCCTCCTGTGATTACCTTTCCAGCTGCTAGGCACCGGCGAGAAAGAGGAGGAGGCGAGAAACTCCCCCCGACCCACCGAGGTGAGTCGCGAGCAGAGCATCCTCCATCCTTGCTTGCCTCCCTCCCTCCCAACCTCCCTCCCTCCCATCCTCTCCATCCTCCCCTCCCTCCTAGCTCTCCAACCCTCCCGCCCTCATTCTTCCCAACATCCCTCTCTCCTCTCCCCTCCTTTCTCCCTTCCAGCCTTCCTTTCATCCCTTTCTTCCTCAGCCGGCCTCACTTCCTTCCCACCCTTTCTTTCTTTCCCGTCTTCCTTCCAGCCGCTCGCCCTCGAGCGCAGCTCTGCATCCTTTGCCTCTTGTCTCCATCTCTTTCACCTGCTTTCTTCACCCCTTCCCGATGCGAGATCCCTTGCCTACTAAAGTGTCCAGATTCAGGGGCTTCCAGAAAATTGGGCACACACTGAGAGACATACTCTTATACAGCGGATACCTTGCAGGTCCCAACGTTATTTGGATCAAAGGTCAAGTTGGAAAGAGTACTAGCAACTGAAAGGGGAAGAGGCTCGAGGAAGGATCTATGGATTTGTGCTGTATTATTAGAGTGGGGGTAGGGAGGGTTGTCACTTGGACATGTTGCCAACAGCCCCCGCACCCCTCTTTCGCCGTTTGTGTTTTCCTCCTGGGAACTGCAAATTCTCGGTGTGTGGCTCACTCTTTTAGAATGCAGGTTTCCCTGCTTTGATGGTCTCTGTGTGAAGCCACAAGGAAAGAAGAGAACAAGAAAGGGAGGGGAGAGAAGGGTGGTAGCAGAGGACGCTGCTGGTTCCTTTCCCCCTGGGCCTATTTAGATGGATGTTTTCAAACCACCCGCCTAATATTTGGCTTGGAATTGAACCTGTGTGTCCTTAGTCCTGTCTCTGCCTACTTCAAAGGCGCACACTCTCTAAACTTTAATGCGTGTGCACCACATTATTATTTATGCAATGTTTTCATCAGCACACAAAACACTGAAATGGATTGATTTGGGAAAATGGGGAGTAGAGGGTGGAAGAGATGCACTTTGTTCATTATGGGTTAACTTCTAAAGAGGACAATGGAAGGCAGTTTCTGAAGTAATGAGGTTATACTCCACAGGCTTATTAATATACCACTTTGATAACATTAGCTGCAGAATAGCTTGTAGCAGATGACCTTATCCCCCTCGAATCCACCTTACAGGAACTGTGAAGATGTTTGAAGAGAAACAAACTGTGTGTTTCCCTTTGCAATTTATGGAAAAGTTGAATTAGCTCTGATCATTATTAATAATTTAAAAATTCAGTTGCTTTGATACCCATTGTTTTCACCAAACCATGTTTTACTTTACTTTCTTTAACTTACACTCCAACCCCTTCTGTTACATATGTTAATAGTAATTTGGCAGTTTTCCTTTTTTGCAAGCATGGCTGCTGCAAAGTTTATTTATGTGTGATGAGACAGCCATGCCTCAGAGTGTTTAGTGTACTCATCATTTCAGAAAGGTCCAACGAACAGTGTAAGTACAAATCAAAAATGGAGTCTTTAGAAGCCTGTATTTTGCCCTATCTAAAGTCCTCTTTAAAAAAAGAACAAAAGCAGAAAATATTAATATCTATAGAATAGCTGTGTTTTATGTTTAATGAGTGTGTGGGGAGGGACTGAAATTAATAGCAGATTCAGTGAAGCTGCCAGTAAAAAAAAAACTGTTCTGTGGAGAAAATTATTGATTTTTTTCTTTTCATCAAAATTATTAGATGCCAGTAGTACAATATGCACTTTTGCATTTTATGAGAATGTGAAGTAGGAGTTGAGATGAGGAAAATTACCTTTCAAAGTGATGGAGTGCCGGTTTGATGAGGAGCTGATACAGTTAATCATCTGAAACAGTTTTTAGGAAGTGTGTGATATTAGGAATGATGGACCCACCCCCTGTCCCAACTCCCCTTGGTAGGAATGCAATTCCACTAATGGCTTGGCTGACTCTGCAGCTATGTGGATGAAGTGTAGTTGAATTATGAGTGTTACCAACATTCTGATACAGAATTGCAATCAGCCCTGTGTGCATTGGAATGGCTACCTTATTTAATAATAAATACAGTTGTAGATAGGGGCGGTGTTGTTGATGATTTTTTTTTCCTAGAATGCCATGAAGCAAGTACAAACTTTAGTGGTGATAATATATGAATACAGTAAGTTAATACTATCCTAATATACTTTCAGATGATATTTCCCTCCCAGTAACTCTACTGCTCTCTCTGTAGGGCTTCATATATGTAGTAACTCTACTGCTCATTTAAAAAAAATATTTTTATTGATTTCAGAGAGTAAGGGAGAGGGAGAGAGAGTTTGAAACATTAATGATGAGAATCACTGATTGGGTGCCTCCTGCATGCCTCCTACAAGGGATTGAGCATGCAGCCCAGGCATATGCCCTTGACTGGAATCAAACCTGGAACCCTTCAGTCTGCAGGCTGATGCTCTATCCACTAAGTCAAACAGGATAGGGCTGGCCTGCTCATTTTTTTTTTTTGCAGTTTTCTAGGAAGAGTGATGTGGGTATGTGCTCAGTTTTTAAATACTGCGCTTACTAGGGAAAGAAAGGTACCTTTTATTTGTTCCCTTTGTAAATATTCATTCACTAACTGAAAACAAAATTTACAAAGTTATTAAAGAAAAGAAATGAACACTTGTTTATAGCTAGATTTTGAGAAAGTCTTGAGCAAAATTAATAAAACATGAAATAGACAAGCAGCTAGTGTCTTATAGAAGCAGCTTGCTACACTGACTATAATCCAGTTTACAGATAAAGACCTACTTCTGAAAGAATTTCATTTCTACAGGCTTTTGCCTTTAGCTTACTGGACCTTTAAGTATAGTCTATATAAAGCCCAATAGAACATTTTGTGTACCCCATAGGAAATATTCTGGATCATTCTCTGTGCTTTCCTCAGAACTCTTAAAACCTGCCTAACCCTGTGCTTAGTGGTATGAGGTTTTCAAAAGAAGTAAAAGACACTCTTTGACCTTAGCTTACACTCTAGTTGAGAACGGGCATTTGCATGAGGTCATATTTCACAGTAGCAAAGAAGGAGATCTTTGGAGAGAACTTCAGATTTCAGTGTATACTCTAAGCAGTAGAGTGTTGTGCCCTTGCATGCTATTTAAGTCTTTTTCCTCATCTGCAAAATGGGAATTATGGTAGAGTCTGGTTCATGGAATTGCTTTAGGGGTTAAATGTGTTAGGCACAGTACTAGGTACAAAGCATGCGTTAAGTAAACATAATTATAATGAGGAGAACTGGTTTAAAAA
This sequence comes from Lasiurus cinereus, assembly GCA_011751065.1. NCBI lineage: Eukaryota > Metazoa > Chordata > Mammalia > Chiroptera > Vespertilionidae > Lasiurus > Lasiurus cinereus. The sequence goes on along the minus strand of JAAGEH010000041.1, from coordinate 19,864,776 downwards.
CATTCCAAGACAATATATGATGATGTACTGGAAAGAAATGAAGAAATGTGTTAGAGGAGTTCCAAAGAGAACGCATGTTTCTGGAACCAGCGAAAGACTCCATTCAGGAGTAGCACTTGAGCTTAGACAGACTCCTGGGAAGAATTTCATGCATGGTGGGCCCACTGATGGAAAAGCAGAGCTGGAGGAAGCTTGGTGTGTTTGGGAAAACTGTTCCTGGATTTTTGACATACTGATGAGTATATTAAAAAGTATTAGATATATATATAGTCAGAATAATTACAGTATCAGTTGGGATAAAACAACTTATTGTGTGTGAAGTCTATTTTATCATAGAGTGTTCAGCTAACCAGGGGAGTTTAAGTTCTTTGCCTCACCCAAAGCTCCATCCCAAGACACTGAGGGATCCAAGGTCTGTGTTACAGGTTGGGCCCAGAGTATTGTTTTTATTGTTTCCCTTAACTTAAAGGCATACAGAAAACTTGGCCATTCTAAACAATGATTTAATATTATGATAATATAATTATCACAGTTCCTATTTTGCACAATATTTCAGGACTGTATCTTGGAGAATAATAACCAGGATTATTTTATATTGACATATATGAAGTCAGTGTTTGTTAGAGTAATTGTATTTTCTGGAACATTATTTTCACTTTATTATTGATTTTGCTTAATTACCACAAGCCCTTTTTTGGGGGGGTATTCAAGATTATTAATAATTCCAAATTATTAATTTGGAATATTTGGGTTATGAATTTCAAGTATTTTATTGGGGGTGAAGGAAGGCTAACGATAGAGGGTCTAACTGGCATTGAGTCAGAGCAAGTGAAATATCTTCTTAGTGTGGGGTGGCAATTGTTCACTGGCTAAGTCTGTTGGTAAACCTTTGTGTTTTGTTGGTGTTCATTAACTTTTTTGAAATATATATCCATGAATAATTTATACAATATTATAAGTGATATGATTAAGTTATTTTATATATATATAAGAAGATATTTTTAGAACATTTTACCTGTAGGTAACAAAGGTCCGTTTTTATAGTGCTCATGTTTAATCCATTTTAAATAGACACAATTTCATTGCTTTTTCCAACATAGTTAAAGGTTTTCTTATATTTATTATTTTGTAGTTCTAATAAGATAAGAATTGGGTTTGTGAATATTATCTTAAGATACATATTTAAAATATAAATACACATATAAAAGCTAACAGTTTAACAGACCACAGACTGTAGCATTTTTATTTTATATTTTGAGGTTTTTCTTAATATTCTGATGTTTTAAAGATTCAGTAGATCTAAATAAAACATTTTCAAATATATTACCTCTAGTCAGTTCCATATTAAAGCATCAATAATTTTTGAAAAATTTTACTTTGGGGCATTTTTATTTTTTTTTCAAATGTGAATTTTACTGTGGAGGTGAATTCTAACTCAACTACAAATATGCATTTTATAACTCTTTGAAATTATTACTTGTAACACATTATAAAAAAAAAACCTACAAAGAGATAATCTGACTTTGGAAAGCTTAATTTTGCCAGACTTCTTTTATGCCTCTTTGTTTAAAGGATGCCTGTGTATACAACACCGAGTTTTACTTTTCAGCTGTGAGTCCCATGTGCATTAACAGGAGTGAAATAAGAATTGTGAACTCAGGTTAAGGTGTTGGCCAAGCAAAGAGATGGAGCAAGGATGAAATAAAATGGAGCTGAAAATTTATAACTGATTAATTAGGTGTTTCCTATATTTTTGCTCTCATGCAGATACAATCCATGTTGTGCAGTTGTTTATATAGATACATATACACACATATGTATTTTTTCAGTTAACAGTCTTTCAAACTAGATCATGGATAGAAACATATATGTAAAACCAAGCATTGGTTTTTCAGTATCTTGCTAGTTTTCAGTGTCTTGCCATTTTGTTTACTTATCTTTCTGGGAGAGTCAAATAATACAACACTTGTGGAAGCTGCCCATTTGGGATAGAGATCCAGAGTAGCTAACATCCTAACTGACTTCAGTGTTCCTACATTAAATGACTGACATGCCATTGTGTTGGGGTAGAAATAATTTAATTTTATAAAATCATAAAGGCTATAGAAATATTAATAGGACAGTTTTGATATATTCATTTTATGCAAATTGGGTTTATGTTGTTCATTCCATATTGGCAGTAAATCTATAATCTTTTTTTTTTATGGTGCGTTAGTGTTTCACATCTAAAAGTATGAACTCTTTTTTAAAAAATAATATATTTGTATTGATTTCAGAGGGGAAGGGAGAGGGAGAGAAAGATAGAAACATCAATGGTGAGAGAGAATCATTCATCATCTGTCTCTGCACATTCCTTACAGAGGATCTAACCCGCAACCGGTCATATTCCCTGACAGGTAATCAAACTGCAGTCTCCTGGTTCATAGGTAGATGCTCAACAAAGCTATTAACTCTTAATGGAGACATGTCAGTTGTCCCACAACCTACTAGAAATGACAAGGATGCCATAAATGACCAAAGGATCTGATGTTATGATCTGATTTTAATTGTGATTGGACAAGGGTTTGTTGAGAATCCAGTCACCCATGTGTATCTGAAATTCATAGGGCCCAAAGCAGTTATTAAATATCATTAATCCATCTTTCAGTAAAGTGGTAGGAATGTACCGTAAATATCTTAGGAAGAACAAATTGATTGTCCTGAGCTAGTTCTAGGAGAGGGTAACCCATAATTCTTGAGAATTTATGACTCTTCTTCATTTTTTTTCTTCATGTATTGAAACCTGCCAGTATTATTTAAAAGATATGCCCCATTTTTCCTATTATATAGAGATGGTATAAAGAGGTTTATATAGAGCTCCTTGGGAAAAAAATGTCAGTGTTTACATTTATCCCTCTATTCAATTATATGTTCAATGTGTTTTTAAAAAACAGTAACATAACCTGAATTCGTTCAACAGGACTTTCTAAAATCCCTGCTCTGTGAAGAGCATTGGGCTAGATTAC